>JAHLJT010008446.1:91798923-91850705 GCA_031308135.1 Acheta domesticus | reverse complement strand
GTAACCATTGCAATAAAAATTTAAAAAAAACAACTATGTAAGAATTTCATGTTTCAGTCACTTTATTCAATTTACCTGAACACATATTTGTATTTGTGTGAAATGTTACTTTTTTGTTCTTTTTTATTCTTAACAAAATAGTAATATTAAAGAATTTGTAGTATGCAATTCATGATGCAAATGGATTGAGGTAGGAGTTGTCGCTTTTATATAATGAAAATCTCAAATTGTACAAAAGAGGCCTTTATCCATATTAATTTTAGGTCTTCAAAGTGAGTATTTTGTTAGCAGTCGACATTATATGTATTTCACCACATAGAGGGAAAGAATCGATGTCGCCTAACTAAAAACAAACCTAATTTTACAATTACGTTTACGCTCCAAACGAACTGTAATATGTATTAACGCACAACTAAACTAAAATGTATTTATAAAGAACAATCATCAAACTCGCACCATTAACCCTTCACAAAACATGAATAGTTTCCAAGGAGTAATAAATTTCGTTTTTCAATATAGCTAATTTACCGTAAAGTTATGCAATTGGTATAATTGCAATTCTAAAGTGCATCAGTCTTATATCTGCGTTAGCGAGAAGGGAATCGCTACTCTACGAATATGGAGCTCATGGTTTATATTCTGTAGAAAGGGCCCAAACTTTGTATTTCAGGTATCCTGATGTAAGTACTTGGAATTTTTCTTAGATACTAAACTCGGCTGGGATAAGTAGTATATAATATACGGGTTAAGAAAAATTTGAGGAAAATTACATTTTTATGCGTGTACGTTGTTAAAAAAAGCAATGATGCAAAGGCATTATCTTACACGCCGTTTATTCGCTCATTTTAGAATACGAAAGAACTTCAGAAATCCTTACAGTGGGACAAAAGACAGTCTAAATAGAAATCAAATATGGATATACACATTTTTATTATGTAAACAAAACTTAATGTTAGAATCTATTCCAGCATCTTTAAAATTGCGAAGAAATATGCTAGACTTTGCGCTCCTTTCCAAGAAAACATGGAAGTACTAGCATGAGGTGAATATCAAGTTCAAAAATAACAGCAGAGAAACACTGGCAGCAGGTGGCTGTGAACACAGCAAATATTTTCAAATAATACTTCTTTCCATTCATCTAATAGTTTATTTATTAAAAGAAACGAACTTGAAAACATAATTACTGGAAATTATACTAGTTTCTTCGATCGAAATTCTGCCTGATTTTACTCGTACCATATCAACTTGAGAATAAAATAAAAACAAAAGAGAAACGTTTGAAATATCAGATGTTCTATTACAAATTCAATATTTTGAAACTAAATGATTGTTTCGATATCTCTTAAATGTGATAATCATGCAACGATATTCCGAGCCATTGCTTTCAGCAAAACACTCCAGTTGTGTTGATACTGAGTAAAATAAGATATGCACACGCATTTCTAAACATTTTAAAAGATAATTTATAAGAATTGATGACATGCTCATTGTCAGTAATGTGTAAATAATTTTGCAGGATCCACGTTTACAGATCTCCAAGACAGAAAAATTCCTTCCGACGGTGAAACCTACACAGCGTGAAAGGTAGCACTTAAGCCAGCCTACATACTCCCTCCGGTTAGCAAGACGAGCGGATGCTCGTGGCAGCACCGAGAGGTTTCGAGGAGGCGCGAGCGCCTGTAGAGGGCGCCAGCGGGGAAGGCTAGACCCGCGGAGGACCGAATCGGGGCGGGCGAGGGTCGGAGGAGCAGCACGCACGCATACGCACGCACACACACACACACACACACACACACACACACACACACACACCACACGCACAGCCACCGCGGCGGGAGCAGGGCCGCGGCCGGGACCGGGCGGAGCGGGGGCGGGGCCGCGGGTACCGAGAACCGGCGCCCGACGGCCGTTTAGTCCGCGTAAGAATCGCTTATTAAGCAACGCGCCAAGTTCAATTTTCGCCCGCGGCCGCCCCTTGCATGCACCCGCGCTGTCGCGGCCAGCAATTAGAAGAAAATGAGCGGAAACGGCGACCGGGCCGGCGTCATTTGGGGCCGGGGTTCCCGCGGCGGCGGCAACGGCAGCGGCGGCGGCAGAAGCAGCAGGAGCAGCCCTGTCGCCCTGCCGACGACGCAGGATTTATGAGGAATCGTTGGCTGCAGAAGAGCGAACGCTACAGCGCGAAACGACATTTGCATTTGCCTAATACTGGTTAAGTATACTAGTACATACACATTCCACATTTTCAATCCAAATTCTGAATCATGTGTTCAAAGATTTTATATAAATGTTAATAATATTCTCAAGTAAATATATTTCATAATATCTAGAATGTAATGGAAAAAAAGCAGACTTTTAAAAACATTGACACAGTATATATTTGGGCTTATTAGGTGTTCTTGGGTTTAATTAAGCAATATAATTTTTTAAATTTAGTTCATATAAAATACTTATTCTTTTATCATTCAAAAACTCAAATGGAAATACATTTAGCAACTTCATTTTGTACTTGTGTATGTTTGTATTTATGAAATTGAAGTTGCCAACACTAGCAAATAAATTCTGTATTTTATTTGTCAGTTACTTTATTTTGTACTTGCATTCTTTTTGAAATTTATTTGTATGCGTTTGTCCAAATAGTTTTTTTTGTTCTTAATGAATATTTCAGTTCATAAAATTATAAGTTTTGTTATTGTAATTCAATAATTAAAGAAATAAGGCATTTACATTGTTTTTGTATTCTTTAACCCCCGCGGGTTATTTTTTGAGCGGAGGAAAATTGAACCAACTCTTGTTAGACAAACGTGTTGCCTGAATGTACTTGGATATATTTAAAAAAAATATAATTCTCACCAACTAGTTTTCTGTCTTTTGACAGTCTCCATTGCTGGTCTATTCTCTTTAATTTCGACCACTTTTTAATATTTTATAACACAATTTTCAACTTATCTATTAACTTTTATTATCTCTTAATTTTTATCTCTTCTCTTTGTTCTCCTATTTTATTCTCAATCACTTGTATTATCAGTTCAATTGGAATTATACATTTTTTACAATATTTGATCAGATGTATTTATATACTAGTTGAGAAATTAAACAGATGAGTTTGTCTTCACAAATTTAAAATAAATTTTAATTGCTTTCTTGATATATTGTTGTTATACTATCATTAAACAGCAACATCGTAACGAAGTTGTGATGATAAAATTCGGCCAGTTTCTTTTAATAAGACTTTCCTGCAGAACGTCACGTTGTACTATGCACATTTTTCGGTAAAAAAAGAAAGGACTGTTCGAGATTTCCCAGCAATTTGAATTAAAAAAATTCTAAGATGGCATTCATGAATTTTGATGAATTAAAAACGAAGAGTTGTCCCTTAAATTTTGAAGACAGGTGTTTTAAAATATATTGTAATTTCCTTCAGTGTAACTGTTCAACGAAAATAAAATAATAGAGACAGAAGTTAAAATAAGTTGGGCCGTTTTAACTCTTGCAGTATTAATAAGAAATTCGTCATAAGGTAAATGATAATGGATATTAATATGGGTATAAGGATGAATCCAACTGATACGAATATGTAATTAATAAAACAAAGAGCAACTGAGGCAAGAAGAATTTTATTAGTTACATCTCCAGATAAAAAGTTATAAGAAACTGTATGTGGAAACGTACTATACAACGATTCCAAAGAAAATCATTATGAAGGATACCAAAAATACACCTTGGAAGTGTCAAATAAAACTACATAAAGACCTTCAGTCCTCCTAAATTACCTAATAAAGAACAATAATATTAAGTACCAACAGAAAATGACACTTCAATTATTTTGCAATCTGTGTCCATGATAACAACGCAACAATGCTTCGCCTCTAACGCCATCATACACGGTCCTACCTTTCCTTTTTCAGTAAATAGAGCACTTATCTGCTGTGTGATAATTGATTAATTTAGGTTACAAATTAATAATTATCTCCTCTATATTTTTAATCCATATACTTATTATTCTTAAAGAACAGATTGTATATCAGCATAAAATAAAATGAAAAAAATCTTTCAAAAGTCTTCCAGGCGGAACGTTTTTCAATTAAGCAAGGAGATAATGCCTTATCAGACGAATTAGCAACTCACGAGCACTCCTTTATCACGAAGTGGGCATGTCCCGTTGGCAGGGACCCGGCGAGCGAGGCCGTCGCTCCGCCGGCCATCGCCTTTCTCGCAAGCCTCGTCGCGGTCTCTTAAGTGAGATGCTACACCAATAAATACTCCATTTTGGTTTCAGGCAACACATCTTAATTAAAGATTGTACCGAGCAGATAAACGGAACCGGTAAGGCGAAAAACACTACAACACGGCATGTTCCAAAATAATTGCTAAAATGGAGGAGAAAATTATTCATTCTGCCCGTCCCATTCGCCGAGAGCCCTACCGGCAGATGCGCGAGCGGCGAAGGACAGCTAGCAGGAGAAAGAGAACACAGCGAAACGAGGGAAAGACGACCAATAAGGATATCAGCAGGTAGAAACGGAAAGGCACGACACTCGGGAGACAAGAATGGCGTATTTCATGCTCAGAGTGATGTAAACGGTGCTGAAAGAAAGAGAAAAGTTTAACCATTATTAAAAAGAAATTGTTGATAAGAATGAGGAAATACGAGAAGAAAGAACATGAAGTTGAAGAAACACAACAAGGTAATAATTGTTCATGAGATGAGTAACAGAAAAAACAAAAAAGAGAAAAACAGGAACATAATTTTGTGTAAAGGAATGAGAAATAGCAGAACGAGTCTTCGGAAGAAAATTAGATCAACGAGAAAATGACAGGTTGAGCAAAATGAGAGTAATAAGAGCAGGGACAGGAACAAAAGAACAGAACGAAGGAGAGTATTTGAATTTGGGGAATGGTGAAATTTGTGACAATGTCGTGAGCGGCCGCAGCCGCACGAGGCGAGCGGTGGGTGCCGCAAAGGCCGACCGAGTGGCGGCCGAGTGGCAGTGGCGCCTGGGATGGTAGCGTCGGTAGCAGCAATAGCAGCCGCGGCGCGCGTGCAGGCGTCTGGCCGCGAGCAGGGCGGTGGTCACCGGGGCGGCGGGTGGGGGGGCGGCGGGTGGTGGGCGGCGGCGGGGGGGGGGAGAGGAGCGTCCGGCCGCGAGGTGGGGCGTCGCGGCGCTCAGGTGCGGCGAGTGTTTGCGCGGCCGGCCGCCGGCTGCTCGCTGCCTTATTATCATTATTAAGTAACAATTTTCCTCTAATGCAGTGGCGTGCGCGGCTAGCGGGGCGGGGGAGGGGGCGGGGCTCGGCGGGGCGACGCGCGGCGGGAGGGACCAGAGCCTCTCTCGGCCGCCCCTCCTTCTCCCTTCCCTTCCCCCGCCCCGCTGCCGCCTCCGCGCGGCTTCTTACGGCGAGGAGCGCCACAGCTCCGCGGGCCGCGCCGCAGGAAATTAGAAACGAGAGACACCTCGTAGTTAATTCATCTTCGTCACGTTCCGGCCGGTCAGACACTTAGCCGCCGCCGCCGGCTCCAGACTCGAGGCGGTGGGCTGCGGGCCTCCCTCTCGCCCCCGCCCCCGCTCCACCCTCCGGGGGCAGCGGAGGTTGCAGCAGGCAGATGCAGAGGAGGTGAAGGCGGAGAAGCGAGAAGGCCGAGTTGATACCCGAGTCGGCTGCGAAATTCGAAGAAACTGAAGGATCTGGTGCACCAAAGCGGTTACTGTGATGCATATGGAGAGGAAATATTTGTGAAAATCGTTTGTGGAAACTGACTGTAGAGACAACGGTGATGAAGGACAACGTGTGTTAAGGTATCTGCAGAATAGTAAAGAAATGAAGCAAGGAAGACCGAGTAGGAGTCATAATATTAAAACTATAGGTAAGAAAAGACTGTGAGGGAGACACTAAAAAAATTCATCTGGGTATGACAGAGAACGTGCTAGGTTTTAAGGAACTTAAAAAAAGATATCTTAGCAGAACTGACGGTAGTGAAATCCGGAAGAGCTGAACAGTGTGATGCAGGTGACGAATTTGAAAATGGGCATCAGAGAGGTGAACACGTGTAGAACGATGAAAGTATGTGAACATTACAACACCATGACAATAGAACTCAAGAGAACTGACTGAGGCATTTGGTAGAAACGAAGCGGCGGCCGGTCTCGAAGAAGCGATGGCAGTGGCGGGGGCGGTCGAAGCGCGCAGCTCGCACGAGGCGGTGGGCGTCGGAAGCTGTGGGGGAGACGTCGGCGCCTCCAAACGGGGAGCGCGCGCGAATCTCTTTAATCTGCCGCACGGCCGCCTTCGAGTGCTCCTCGCACTCCACGCACTTAGTGGACGGCTATTTGTCGAGAGGAAAGCCGCCGCCGCCGCCGCCGCCGCCGCCGCCGCCGCGCCCAGGGGCTGTGACCCTTCGCCCGCGGCGGCGGCGCTTCTCCGAAGTGCGCAGGGCGCGGGGTCACAGCTGGGGACGCCGTATCTCCTGCAGTCAGCCGCCACGGCGCGCCGCCGCTGTTGCACAGGCCCTTTGCTCTCCCTTCCAGGAACGCCCCGCGCGGGTGGCGGGCGGGGGAGGCGCGATGCCCGAGGCGAGACGCTCCTAGAGGCGCGGGTTTCACGGGGTTGGGACACCTTGGAGAACGCCCACCGAACCCAATTCCGACAGAAAAACCCTGAAGAATTAAATGTGATTCAACATTTAGTTTCCTCATTTTATGAAACACTGGTTAAAACTATCAAAATAACCGATTGCACCAAATAATTCCTATCTTTCTTAAAATAAATATATTTTATCCTTCGGTCGTATTATTACCAATTAAATAAAAATAGTAAATAAAAAATAATTTTACCCTCAAATCGTATAATTAACATTTAAAACGTGATAGATTTTCCGCTAATATTCATTAAATAACACATATACTAAAATAAATATGTCACAGATTTATTAAAATGTTCGAGGCAAAATGTACAAGTATCCACTGGTGATGTATACACTGTATTGACATCGCAGTCGAGGAGTACAAATTGTCACTAAGAGATGTGAGTAGTTTTAGGTAATACTTCGCAAACATGTAACCGGCGAGTCAAAGTAAAATACGCAGGTATGACGCGCACTCTATCAAGGAAAAACGGCGGAGATAATTACATCATCTTTTCTTGTCGCATATCTTCAGACTCTCCTGCTGCGAATACTATTAACCTTTCGCAAAAACTACACGGCATAAGTAACTCGGCTGCTGCATCCTACTGTTGCTCAACTGAGATATTAGTATCGTCCATTACGAACACTGAGTAAATATTTGCTTTCCGAATAGTAACCGAAAGTTATTTTGGTAACACTGAAACATTCCTCAGCAATGTAAAAACACGAATCATTAATTTGGATTTAAACATCAAGGTTTGCATTAGTATGGTGTATCACGTTTGGGTGCCTGCTGTGGCGGAATTTTAACGTAGTCCTAGTAGCAGGTGGTCTTAAAGACTCTTGGTAGCTGAAATGTCAAAATAAATGCTTGATATAAACACTAGGAATTCATTAGAGCGATTTTATTGTTACGCAAGGCATTACTGCATATTTAATCTTCTGTAGATACAATGTAAACACAAAAATACTTCTTTTCTTGCATTTGTTACTCCTTGCACAAACGAGAAAACAGAAACAACGTTTTAGTGTTTGAAGAATAGTCCGAATGAATTACAATTAAGAACGCTAATCAGCCTTAGCTTTTTACGTGAAAGATATAAATGGGTTTTACTATTTCTGTAACCATACATTTCTGCACCTCATCATTTGGACAATTACTGGTTATATGCTAGTCAATCCTCCATAATTCAAATAAGTGTATTCTCTTAATATTGATGTCAATGTAAATAACTAGATTGAACAACGCTTAAATTCAGTTACTGCTTCGCCCCCTAAATCTAGACAAGACAGATACAAAAAAGAGCTATTCTTGCAAAATAATGGTATACCAATGGTAAACTTCTATGGTAAAACATATTGGTATCCTCAAGAATATTCACAAATGACCATAGTATTGCACAAAATAATTTTTTGCTTAACAAAATTGTCTAGCCATATTTTTCTTAGCTATAAAAAATTAGATTCACCTTACTTCACTATTAATTTTCCGCGAAATATTTCACCCATAGTTAAAGTCATTAACAACAAATCGAATCTTTTGAAAACCCTTGGCATAGAGGCTATAATACCGTCGTCTGTGCACAAAAGCCCCACTTCGCAAATTCCAGAACAAAATTTTATACAACTGAATACTATCTTATTGTTTTGTCTTTTCTCCAAAGAACAGTTTCCATTAAAATTTTGCACAGCAAAAGTTTTATAATTTATTTATTCCACATCAACTAAAATTAACATTAAACACATTTTTGACTGTCTTCAAACAATGTTTCGGGAGTTACTGCACCCCCCACCTTCAGGTTTTATTTATTTTCTTGTTTTACTTTTTTATTTCTTTATTTTTTTGCATAGTGAATATCAGTCGACAGGAATCTTCTGTTCGTTCTTAAAATTTCTTATCATAAAAACAATCTGAATAAGAGTATCCAGTAACTTCCAAAACGTTGTTTGCAGACTGTCCAAACAGTGTTTAATATTAACCTTTATTTATATTGTATAAGTCAATTATAACAATTTTAAAAGGTTCTGGACCAAATGTTGGACTGTTGGCTGCACGAGACGAGTTCTTCCCTGGGCGCGCCCGGGTAGGGAGAGCCCCTGGGAGTGGTGCGAGGCGAGCGCGAGGCGAACGCGAGCGCGCAGGCGCAATGGAGGGTGCGCGTTGGTCGCGCGACCTCGCGCGGGCGCCGAGACAAAGAGCGAGCGGTCGCCTCGCCGCCTTCGCCTTAGCCCTCGCCGCGCCGGAAGCTGGCCGCGCCGGCAAGCGGCCAACGCCGTCCAATGGAGCGCGTCCGGTGGCGGCGGCGGCGGCCGAGGCCGGGGCTGGGGGCGGCGAGGGCGGGGGCGGATCGGATCGGATCGGATCGGATCGGCCGGCCGGCCGGCCGGCGGCGTCACGGGCGTCGCGGCCGTGAAGATTGGCCGCGTCCTCTCCGGGGCGAGGACGGCGGCGGGGGCGGAGACGGCGGAAGCGGGGACACAAAAGACGGGCGCGGGGCGCGCCGTTACACGTCGCATTCTTGGGCGCGTCGGCGGCTCGACACCCCGGCTGCGCTCCGCCGCGTCCGACCAGCGCGCCCGCCGCCTCCGCCTCCCCCCGCCTCCGCCTCCCCCACCGTCCACCCCCGCCGCCGCGGCCATCGACACGTGGACGCGTCGTTGCGGAGCCGCTTCCACGCGCCGCCTCGTCCCCCGCCCACTACAAGACGATTTTTTAAGTTTTAATCGTCTGTAATGACGTGCTCCATATCTGCTCTGAAATATTCCAGAGTTTATCGGACGTACCCAAGCGCGGATTATTACCCAACTAACATACCACTCCGCTCGCCGTGCGCCTGCAGGTGACCAGAGAAATGAAACCAAGAGTAGACCAAAATCGCTAGGAGAACCGCATGACCAATGGCAGTCTTAACCGTTAAACGGCCAGTTACATTTAATTTCATAATTTCTATCATTTCCGGAAGACTTCGGTTTAAGAAAGCCATTAACAAACGCTATAGCGTCGATGGATCTAAACCCTGTAATAATCATTAATAATTGCTATCAATATTTGTTTATCTAAATTATTGATAATTTAGGTTATCAGCGAAATACGCTGAGATTGCAGTTCGTCGAAATGTTGGAAGGACTTTTAAGAAACAACGTTACTATGATCAAAGAGCAATGAGCGACTTCGCACGAAACAGTGACAGCAGTATCCGAACGGCGAAAGACGCTAACCCAAATTTCCCTCTTTTCTATTACGTGTGTCTTTATTGAAATCCTCTAAGACTCCTCTAATACGTATTTAAGGTGAGTATACATTTTCTCCAGTTAAGTCTGTAATACGGAAGATTGATGAAGAGCGGTTAGCCCTACGTGCGCGAACCCGCGTCAAACAGTCCCAAAATCCTGGTCGCTGGATCGCCCCAGCAGTTTCACCCCGCGTGCTTGCGTTCATACGCCGGTAATTTCGGAAGGCGGAGATCCCAGGTACTTGAAGCTTTGTGGAGGGTCGGGTGCGCGGGGCACACGGATCGAGGAAGCTGTAATCAACTGTTCAAACAAACACTTGCAGGGGATAATTCGGCGCGCGGCTCTCGCACGCGGCGGCGGGCTCATAAATCATTGCGCCGCCGCTGCGCGCCTACCTCTTCCGCCTCCGCGGGCGATATTTCTTCAAACATTCAAGCTCATAATATAAGGAATGGCTGCGATATGTTGTCTTTTTCTAAACAACGGTATTTTTATTTCATAGATCGATTTAGAACCGAAAAATCGTTTAAATATATTGCAATGTAATAAAAAATAGCGGTTCTTAATTAAGAGATTATCTTTTATCCTCAAAGTGAGGAAACTATAATTAAATCTAGAAACACTTTAACTTCATTACAATGTGAATGCCTTTTCAGACACTCTGGAGACTCGGCGTTAGATCACATCTGGTTACGTTGTATATATTTCCAAGTGCAAAAAACATGGCTTTGCAGCTCACTTAACTTTTTCATGTCAAGCCGTGCTCTTGAATGAAAAACGTAGGTTGATATGGGTTTTTTCCTTTCCAGGGATCCTCTCTAGATCCTCTCCAGATATATTTTTCTCTCCAGGTATCTCCTCCTGCGGACCACCGCACCGGGAAAAGCTCCACGCTTCCGTTTCGTCTCCCTACATGTGGTAGCATCGCGCACGTACCAGTATATGTTTAAGGGGTGAGGAGGGGGACGAGGATGCAGAAGAGAAAATCGCGCGCGGTCCGGGGCCCGTGTGTATATGATCGGCAGCGGAGGTGGAAAGTGCGGCACGGGCAACGGCCATGATTTATGAGGCGCCGGCATTGCTGCGACCGTCGCGGCCGCTCCCGCCGCCGCCCTCGCCTCCGCCTTCACCTCCGCCCCCACCTCCGTCCCCGCCCTGCCGCCGTTCCTGCCCGTCGCCACCCCGCCCCACCCCCGCCGCCGCCTGCGCTGCCGTTCCCGTCACCGTCCTCGCCTTCACCCTTACCGCCGTCCCTGCCTTGTCCCCGCCCCCGCTTCAACAGCATCACGCCCCGCCCCCTCCCCCGCTGCCGTTGCCCTCGCCCCTGCCCTCACCGTCGTCCCCGCCCCGCCCCGTCGCCGCCCCCGCCGCCGTCCCATTCCGCCCCCTCCCCGCTCCCGCCGCTGCCCTCGCCACCACCAGGCTTCGCGCCGTTCCAACCTATGCTGTCCTCCGCCGGCAGCCGCCTCTCGCGGGGGCTGCGGCGCGGCGGCGCGGCGCTGCGGGCGAGACGGCGCGCAGCGGAAGAAGATCTCTCTCGCGCGAGCCCTGTCTCGTAAACGTCGTGCGCCGCAGAGCTTCCGTGCGCAGCTCGCGAGGCGCTGTCTATTAACGCGGCGCCGCTTGCCAATGGGAGGAGCGGGACGCCCGAGTGCGAGCTTTGGAGAGAATTGGGAACTATTTCTGAAACACCTTCATAATCCGATGTGCTTGAATAAAACTTCTTTTTTTGACTTTCAATTATTGTAATCACAGTTACACTTTGTAATGTTCGAAATGTATTTAATGTAGAAAAACTATTAGTAGCTACATGAACTTCTGTTTGACGATATTTTCAAGAGATTTGTTAGTGTTAGAGTATTCTAACCTTACTTAATATTTGGTATACTTTTTAAACTTCTATTTATTATGATTCAAGAATGCAGAGATATCGGATAATTCCTTGTTATTTAATTAAGTTAATTCATCAGCATTCTAGAAAAGTGCCCAGTAATGCAATAAAGTATCCGTTGCATGTACGACCGATTATAATAAAAAAACTCCTGCTCAACTTTTATTATGTACAACTTGTGATCAAAAACATAAATGTTTATAACTTTGATTAACAATTTATAGTAGAGGATAAATACCTACTTTTCCAAGTTTGGGTAACAATTTTATGTAATTTTCAAAACGCGATTTTAATTAAAATGAAGAAAACAAGCAACTTAGCACAATCCAGTCCTAAAGTTATGTAACTTACGATTTCATTTTCTTTAGGAAGTGGGGAACACCACAATCAGGCAATAATCAGCTGTCGAAAATAGAAAATTGATCAGTAATAACGATGGCACGCGGTATGATGCGCAAGCCGATACTGATTGGCCGCTGTACGATTGGCAAGCCAGAGTGTAACTAAAAACGTGAACTACTCTCTGGTTCACGAAATTTATCCACCTCCAGCAACTTACTGGACCTGACCAGACATTGTAGATATTATTTCTGAATGAAAAAGTCTCGACATCCATCGAGGGCGTCGCAGACCCAAGCTAGAAATTGATCTTTGAGACAATCGCAGTTCTACTTGCGCTGGAGAAATACGAGAAACGAAATACAGAATTCCATAAACAATAATTTCGTTAACGCTTCACAAATTACAGAACTCTTCGGCGCCCAAAAATCTAACAAGATGAGTAAAATAAGGCGGGCAATAAATGGGTGCTTAAGCCGGCATTCAAAATGTTTCTTAGTGAACCCGAGAGGCGTCGGGGCGGGCGCAGCCGAGCGCGAAATGAGCCGGCGGCCAGCGATCCGGAGGCTGCGGAGGACGCAGGCACGCGGTCGCGTCACCGACTGTACCGCGCACGTTTTGTGAGGTAGCGAGGTTTCAATGATCTGCATCCGGCGTGATTTTCAGGCCTTTTCCCCCCTCGCACTCCTCTAACCAGCCTTATTGCTTTCATTGGGGGGCCTGGGGGGAATAAAAGCAAAAGGAAGGAAAACGTAGCCGCTCTTGCGGGAGGAGCGTTAGCCTAAATGTGTTTCTTGCGGTGAGCCACCGACCCGCCGAAGGCCCTCCCATTCATAGTGAGCGAGCGGGGGGCTGGGAGCGGGGACGGGGCCGAGCGGTGGCCGAGCGGGGGCCGTGGGGGCGGCTGGGCCCGCGGAGGCCGCGGGGGCGGCATGTGAATGGGCCGGCCAGCGTGCGGCCGTTCGCCCTCCCCGCGCCGCCCGCGGCACGTGCGAAAACGAAGGGCTGCCCCGAAGGCTAGACGCCCCGGCTCTTGGATCGTCGCGGGGCAGTGGGGGTCTGTTCCATCTACGAGGACGAACGCGTAGATCGCCTCTCAAACCTCCACGTCGTTCCGAAAACCTATTCATACGAAACAGTATTGAATAACAAGATGTGCAAAATAATGTACCCATTTATTTCTAGGGACCAATATCAAGATAACCTTATTTCTGAATCTCTTGAACACGACTTTGTTAATGTCATTTCGTCAGAAAAATATTTTATTAAAAATGGGCGTTTTGTGATTTAAATAAATCATTCTGACAGAATTAGTAATATATGATAGGTAATATATCAATATAAACTTTTAAACTAGGAAGACAAAACTGGTTCTCAGGAATAAATGTTTCGAAAATTGTATTTGAGGATGGAAGATGGAGAGAGTAAGAGTTATCACTTCGTTCGCGTATCTCAGGAGGATTTCCTGTAAGTGTAAAATATTTTAACTTTAATAAAACGATAGTGTATTTTTGTTTGTTTCTTAATTTGTAATATGTTTTCTTGAATACATTTGTAAGATGACTCGACCAATAGAACGTTAATTAAAATCTGCAAAACTCATTTCGACCAAGCAGACCGGACAAATTTCGCACTGCGAGCCAGCTGGACGTAGCCGCCGCGGCGCTATCTCGCCGAGTCCATCAGGCGCGTTTGTTCCTTTTTCAAATCAATTTCTCGAGCGCCCCGCCCAGCGCCCAGCGCCGCCTCCCGCGCCTCTCCCCGCGGGGCCCACCCCTGCTCGGCGTGCGTTCGCGCCAGCCTCCACTACGCGGTTCCCGTTATGGCAGCTCCTGCACAGCGCGGGGAACACACCGTTACCGCCCAAGAAATCCCGATGATATCGCGCGAAGGCTCTCGGCGCCGCCGGCCGAGGTCGCCGCGGAGCAGCGCGGGCCCGCGCGGGGCCTGCGCGGATTTCGCGCCGCGCAGCCACTCGAAGCGAAGTTGCCTCTTGGCTGGCCGACAGATGCCGCGGCCTATAGTGCGATTTTTCTAACTTTGCCTCTCAAGTCTCGATGGAATAGCTCTATGGCCACAATGGAATATCAATCGGCATTTCGCGTCTTTTTCGGACGGGACGCTAGAAGTCACATGATCGTAAGCACTGCTTGATACGGTCGCGATTATGCGATATCTAGCGGCACGATTGAAAAAGACGCCAAATACCGTGACATAGTTAATCGTGAAGACGAGTCTTTGAGAGGTAAATTTATAAAAGTTGCCCTATGGCCAGGGCGGATCCAGTCGATCGCTTTGGAGGGACCATCATAGAGTTTTGTTAAATAATAAACATTTGTTATTTTATTGTATATTATTTTTGTAGTGTATATATGATACTCTACAATATTACTTTTTAAATAATTACATAATTCTAATACAACTAAATATTAAAAATCAATTTTGTAAAATAAAAGAAGGTAAACGAAAACTCTAGGCCTTTTGGGGAGCCATGATGCCCCCCCCCCGTGGATCCGCCACTGTCGTGGGCAAAGGTGCCAACGTTTCGGCTGTCATGCAGCGACCTTTCTCAGGGCGAAGTGCCCTGAGGGAGAAATGCTAACGAGCAAGGTCGCAGCATGATGGCCGAAACGTTGGCATGTGTGCCTAGGACGCGGCGTCTTCCAGGCCGCCAGGTAGATATTGACTGCGGCGGAAGCCTACGCTTTCACTTGAAGCGTAGTGAAACAGCAACCAGTTAGGATATACGTTGCAATATTGTAATAGTAATTAACCATTACGAATAATACAATACAGTATGGCTGCTGAACCACATTTGGTTTTTAGAACAACTAAATAGAGCAGCTTACCTGAGCATCGGAAGATAACTCTACCTGGGACACTACAATTACAAAAAAAAAAAAAAAGTAAAAACTGTATGTGATGAGAGAAGTATGAATCTGCACTAATTTTCTTGAGCTCCATAATCCCCTGGCCAACCTTTTACTACTTATAGACGAAAGATTAAAAGTACCAACATAGCGTGGTTGGCAACATTTGAAAACTATAAACTATCGCTCTCGCGTAATATGTAGAAAACTTCAACTATCAGTAATGAGCTAGTGAATTTTACGCGGCGCATCCTGATGAAATAACCGTCGTTATTGTTGAAACCATTAATAAACAGAAATAACATTGGGCAAACCCCTAAAAATACATAAATGAACCAGACTGTCACTGCTCTATGCGTGTTAATTTGGATAAATGCTTCTGACTCCCATATAAATAAGTTTTAAATTTTACAAAATAAATTCCTATGAACAATAACGAGTGTCCCGTGCCATATAACCAACAAACCATTACTCACTGATAATTAAATTAAAACCCTGAAATGTCACTTAGCCTATCGAGATCACAATTTCTTCACCAACCATTCATAACTTCCTGAGCGTTTTATAGAATTTTTAAAAATCCTTCTTAAAGTACTAGAATAAAAAAGGTACCTTTTCACGACATATTTATAAACTTCGATTAATTATTTTAAATGGTCTACGAGATGGTTTCCTCGCCAAAAATAAAATTAAATAAATTTAAGTTACCTTATTATTTTAACTAAAATTAAGTAAAAAACAAATCTAAAGTTAATTGAACTGACCTATGAGTACTCCATCAAGAAAAGTAAAGCAGAAAAGAAACGCCATCTCCAGCGTTTCCGCGAAGCCTTAGAAGGGGGCCGTTCTCCGCGCGCCGCTGAAATACTATGATCGCGGCTGCATTGCAATTACCGTCGTTAGACAAATACCGAACGACGTTTCCGAAGAACAACGTAGTGTCTCCGAATGATTGTTTCATGCCGTTTCGCGCGATTCGTGGTATTATGCGTCGCTGCCGAAGAGCGGCGGGAAATGGTGTCTTGTAAATCAATATATACTGCCTCCGAGACAAGTTTATTGTGACGAAACGAGCTCTGCTGGAAGGCGAAGGGGAATCAAGCACTGCAACATTCTCCTCTAGAAAGGAAAACAAGAAAAACGAGATGGGAGAAATTAACCTTTTTTCCCCTCCAAGTTATTGAATTCTTCAGAATCGTTTATGGCTGGTCATGTACGAAGTCGTTGGTATTAAAGTTGCTAATTTAGCTACATATTGACAAATATTTTTAAATATACAGGGTAAAGGACAAAAATTAACATTCTTCTTCAACATAATATTTTTTGCAAACTGTGAATTACTTTTTACCTAATTTGTGCGCTTCATGCTCATCCCATTATTACGCTTCATCAGTAAGAAGGTATCCATCTCTCTCCGATTTAAAAGAATTCCCAGTAAGATAAATATGTCTTCGTCCCTATTATATTCCCACTTTTGCCCTATTATATCCTTATTATATTCCCACTTTTGCCAGTCAGAATTGCAAAATAAACTCGTGAGTGTCGACGTAAAGAAATCATTACAAATCATTCAGCCGAGGCAAACCTTCTGGTCAGCATTACTTATTCTAATAGTAAATTGGTAGAAGTGAGTTTGCATTTAGTTTGGTCTTGAGTGCTGAAAAAGGTTTTCAGAAAAACTAAGTGAAATCAATAATTGTCAAAAATAATGTATTAAAACTTTTTTTCAGAACGTTTTCAAAATAAAATATGTCAGTTTATCAAACACGCAACTGCGTCTTTTTTTCACCTTTGCGTATCATATTTTCTGTTTTTAAGTTGGGAGAGAGTGAACACGCATGCTTCCAAAATATAACTGTTGTAGAATTACCTTGATGATTGTATTTTCTCTTCTCGCAAACTTATTCTTTAGAAATAACAATAGAACCTAAAGAGAGAATGATCAAGGGAAAAGAAGTGAAGAGAAAGAAGAGACATATTATTACAACATTAAAAGCTTTCGCATTTTTTTTTTCTTTATGGTACCGAGAAATCTTGAAAAGCGTTTCCTCCATTCTGTAGATTTGAAGTTCAGCGCACAAGAACATCAAATAAGTGTGTATAGGTGCTGCATGCTGCGACAAATTGCGTGAGAATAGATTTCAAGTTCTCGCATAAACACAATTCTCTTGATAAGAAAATTAATACCATGATTTTCTCATCGGGAAGAAAATAAATTTAAAAAAGGAAATTCCCTAAAATACCAGTAAAAATATATACTTTTCTTTGCATCATAAATAAACATTTCTTTTGCCATTTACGAGTACAATGCTGTACAAGCTGTAAAGAAATTCAGCTTGTATAAAAATATAAACTTTTTCCACGAATTTCTCAATGTGGAAATTAATATGTGCTATCAAATGTTCCATGTGTTTATCACCTGTTTCAGACGTGAACATTGAAGTATTCAGCGTCAACTTTAAGCAGATGAAATTCTCGTGCTGTAAATCGAATACATTTTCATATTAACTTTTTCCCTTACATTATAATAGTATCTCCTAAATTATGTATAATTTATTATTTTATATAATATTATATAAATTATTTTAAATAATGTATAATTCTTTAAAACATTCTGAAGAACGAGAAGTCTTCTACGCAATAACTGATGGTACACCAGAAAATGCCAGTATAACACATCAGAGGGAAATACGAGAGAAAGAAGTTGCGGAAATAATATATCGTACTTATAAAATTTTACTTCAACGCTTTACGTACACAGCCATGGATAGCTCATTCTCAATATGTAAGCAAATTTTATACTGTAGAATTCGTTCATCCGGGAAAATCAATCGGATATGGAATGATAAATGCTTCCGTCAGAACATTAGTATACATATTGATTGCTAACATTCTACCTTCGTCACGTATTAATAGGCACCTAGTGGTGATAGGAAGAGCGACGCATATTGGCAGATTGTATCTAAACACACAACATTATTCCTCGCAACGCAGAAGGCTTGCAGCGTTCCATACCTGTCACTTTTCTTTGTATGGGTCGATTATCAGGTGTTCTCCGCACGCAGAGCAAACAAAGACCGCATATAGAGGCGATGGGGCGAGTCTGTTCTTACCTACCAACGAGTCAAGGTTCAAAATTGAGAGCAAAGAATAATTTTCATTATCCTGCCGAATTCTTCGACTTATTACGAAATCATAACAAACTATAGTGCGTAATGGGGTGAGAAAGCGATCTATAAATAGATTATTTATTGAATGATTTTGTGCTACTAGCACGATGCGCTGAGATTTTTTCGAAGTATACTTCCCAAAGTGTTCTTGAGGACATGGGCAATTCATCTGTTACTTGAATCCAGTACTTACAATCCCCTTCCATCCTCAATTGTAAAGCATGTAAGAAAAGCACATGTCCATTATCATCAGGAATATACTCATAAGTTTGACTAACACAAGAATTATATATAATTTAAAATCATATTCGAAGTTCTTTTTTAAAACTGATTTTTATGGTGTGGAAATTCAATTGCAATTTACATGTATCGTAGGCATATCTTAGTTTAATTAAGAAGAGCAAAACCTAAATATGATTTACTTTTCGACACATTTTCTTTTTTCTGTTCTATTTTCTGTTTTGCTTAATATACAACAACATATTTATTGAGATCATCATCATTCCAGTGGAGATACAAAAAGCGTAAAAAAAGATGTGGTTTTGTCTCTGATGAAACAAACTGACAATTTTGAGACTCGTGTAAGATTGATTTCCGAAGTAAATGGATAGGGTACTGTTAGTAAAGCATTTGCCTATTGTTATTTGGTAAGGGGAAGGTCCATGGAATGAGAGGAAAGCTGTACACGATTTCACTTATCGCGACGCTACGCAGCATCCTTTTACCGACACACGCGACGCAAGCGACGCGGCGAACGCTAAGTTGCTGTGTTAAGGCCCATTCACGATGCAAACATAAACATAAGCATGGCGTTAACAAAAAAGTTAGGACTACGTTCATAAGCGGACTCATTCACAATGCCTTCGCATAAGCATAACACGTAAGACGTAATAGCTTACAAGCTTCAAGCTTCTATGCTTATGTTTATGTAAGAAATAGGGAACTTTTGCCACCTCGAACTGTAAGCCCTATCGATCTTCTGCGCATGCGCATATGCAATAAAGTGATGCGAAACTTGAACTGCGCATGAGCAGAAGATCGATAGGGCTTACAGTTCGAGGTGGCGAAAACTTCCTACTAAGAAATGAATCAATCACAGTACGTTAATTCTAAAGCGAGTATCGAAATAGGATCGAAGTCTATAGATCGAACAAAAGACTGGCTTTCCAGATTGTGCGGTTGATTTTCAGCGGTTTTCTGTGTTATTTCGTAGCGTACGATCCTTTTGTAATATATAATATCGATTCTCACGTCCAACCAATAGTAAT
Organism: Acheta domesticus; assembly: GCA_031308135.1. Classification (NCBI taxonomy): domain Eukaryota; kingdom Metazoa; phylum Arthropoda; class Insecta; order Orthoptera; family Gryllidae; genus Acheta; species Acheta domesticus. The sequence goes on along the minus strand of JAHLJT010008446.1, from coordinate 91,831,308 downwards.
TAGAATGACCCACAGACAATAGAAAATCTTATTTTGCTTACGCTTATTTTGGACATTGTGAATACTTCAGTCTAACACTTATGTTAAAGTTTATTTCTATGCGTTATGCTTATGTTTACGTTTGCATTGTGAATGGGCCTTAATCGCTACGCTAGCAACTCCAGCGCACGTCACTTGACTATCGTCTTGCGGATGAAAATATAGTAGTGTCTTTTTGCACAGTGTGAAGTTGCTTAGTGTATACCACTTCTGGGCCTCTGTGTATCCACCAGCATTCATTCGAAGTGATAGTGTTAATCCGCCGGATTTCTCGGGCGACTTCTATCGCAGGCTAATCTATCACTCGGACATTCTATATCGAATTATTTTCCAACTGTGGGGGTAGAGTGAGCTGCTAACTATATTCCCACAAGGGAAGATCATGTAAGTCATTAATCTGTAAATACACAATTAGTTACATTTAATTAATAAATTAATATTTATGTAATAATATAATTATATTACAGATCAGTGTTTGATGGACAGTTCTAGTGGAACGAATGCAGATCAGGACTTCCATTATGGAATGTAGCGCAGTTCGAAACTTCTTCCATTTCAACCTAACTGTCGTGCAAAACCTCTTTCTCGTCTTCACACGCTAGGTCTCAAAGTTTCTGTATGCTACGCTCTGCAAAAAGTCGCTAATATTATATTCAAAGCACCTGGTATCCATGTTAACAGCGGAAGTATCGTTATATCGATATTATCGATTAATACATTTAATTTTTAATTTAGAGGAAGATATGTAGGACAAGAGTTGGATCCGTGAGCGTAGAAAATGTTTTAAATACGAATAATGAAATTTATTATTCAACACTGCAGACAATTGATAATTAAATACTTTTTTATAAAATCATCTTATTAAATATTCGTGTATTACGAAATAATTTAAAATCGACGAAAATGAACTTTTTAGGTTTTTGCGATTAGGAGGTTTTTTAAGCACTTGTAATGTCCCAAATGTCTTCCGGACGGCAATTTCAGGATGTGAGCCGAGAGGGAACTCGCATGTGTGACAGGTGGCACTTCATCCGTGAAGCCCACTGGTTTAGAGAAGAACTCGTAAACAGTGGTGGAGCGAGAGCGAGGCGGAGAGGGCGGGGCGGGATAGGGCTGTGAAGGCCTACGAGCGGATCGGCACGTCCCCTCCCCGGGGCAGAGTGAAAGGGAGGGGAGCCCCGGCGGGGAATACGGCAAGGGCGAAGGGCAGGGTGGGGGCAGGGCTGAGCGGGGAGGGGCGGGCAGTGGGAGCGGGGTCGCGCGCAAGACACGGCGGGGGCGGGGTCGTCCCGCGAGCCGCGCACTGCGCCTGACTGCCGGGGATTAACGTGTCTCCGTGTCTCGGAGCGTCATTAGGAGCGCTACCGTCTCCGAGCCCATTTGTCAGCGCCACCCGTCCTCCGCCTTTGCTCCCTGCCTCCACCCTTCCCATGCGTCCCTCGCCACCCCCGCGCCCTTCACCGCCCTTCGCGCCTCCCGCGTCCCACATCCCGCGTCTCCTCCTGATTGATTGGCTTTGCATTAAACGCCTGTGTTGATTCTAGCTAACAGCTAAGAGGAGGGCTCCGGCACAAAGCCTTCAAACAATGAAGGCGCCGCGGCGCGCGGCGTCGCTGCGCGGGCGTCCGCGTCACCACCTCCGCCTCCGCCGCCGCCGCCTGCGCCCTTGCTAATGGAGCGCCGCGGCCCGCGCCGCCGGAGACATTACTGGTAATGGCTGCGGGGCGACGGAGTGACCTTGCCGAAAACCTCGTTCGATCCCGGCTTCAGAGGACGCAGCTAATCTGGCAGAGCCGGGGCCGGGCCGGGGCCGGGGCCAGGGCCGGGCCGGTGGCGGCGAAGGCTACCTCTCGCGACCCGAGAGCGAGCGGCGACCAACGGCGGAGGACCGGCAGGAAAAAGGGATAAATTAAAAACGGCCAGGTTAGCTGTAATGGCTGTGTGGCGTTCCGGACGAGCAGCAGCACACCGACTGCGGGCGGAGGGTGGCGAAGTGGGAGGAGCGTGGCCGAGGCTGAGACAGAGGCCACGACGACAACGGCGAGTAGTGGCGGAGACGGTTATGGGAAAGTAGTGGAGGTGAGCAGCGGTAACGAGAAGAGAAGGCGGGCCAAGTGTTGCAGTGGGCGGCGCCGGGTGCTGCGGTGGGGGGGCGGCGGCCGCGGCGACAATGACAACAAAGACGACAACGGCGAGTAATGATAGTGGTGGGTGCGGTGGGCGCGGAGCACCTGCAGCGGCGGACGCGGCCCGGGCGAGCGGGTGGCGACGGCAGGCAGCCGCAGAGGGCAGCGGCGGCGGTGGGCAGTGGCGGTGGGCGGCGGCGGCGGACCACGGGGGTTGCGGAGGTCGGGCGGAGGGCGGGCGGCGGGTCGAACGGCCGGGCGGGCAGTCACTCAAGCGTCCTAAAAACCGAGACTTCGGGTTTTGAGATGCTCCCGCGCCGGCCGAGGGCTTGCGAACGGTCGGCGGAGGCCACGCAGGCGACTTTTTGGTTCGTTTTTTCCACTTTGTCTTTCTTTTTCGGGAGCCAGGAATCCGCGGACGCGCGGCTGCCTCAAAGCTCCGCGCGCCTCAGTAATGACGCGCTTGACATCTCCGGCCGGCGGCAGCCGCATGCTCGTACGAAGCCGCACAATGCCCCGGCCGCGCCGCGCGCCGGCACGCGTGCCTCCGCCCCCACCCCGCCCCCACCCGCCTCCACGCCTCCTCGCCAAACAATGGCGAGCGCACGTCAAATCGATATATACCACGTATCTCTGTTTACAAGCTCCGTGTCGAAAACTTGTAGATTCATGACTATCTTTGCGTTATGGTTTACAGGTTTGCTGAAAATAATGTTGAAGTATTGAAATAGCGCTGAATGCTTCAAAATAATGCTGAAATATTGTCCAGTGCCGTCAATGAAACCGTCGTTGTTTTCTCAAACAAGATTTACTGTATTATTACGGTACGTTTTTTCGCTGGTGTGAGTTACTCCTCCTACACCTAAAGAGACATCCGCAACATTCTGACGAGCTTCTCGAATAATGAAACATCGCGATTCAAGGCCCTCCACGGCACAATCCACGTAAAACAGAACTCTAATAACCACATTCGCGCGTAATCGAACCCATGGCCCTTCGCACACAGGCACTGCGTCAAGAACGTACATCCCAGGCCTGTAAATGAGCTGCATAGAGAGAAAGCATCGAGAATTCTCGTCCGAAAAATAGTCAGGATCGACTTGAATGGCCGAAGTGGCTAAGAGCGTGTACCGAATCAGCGCTTCGCGAATGTTCGCGGGTTCAAGTACCTATGTCTTCCCCCTCTTCCCATCCCTTCCCCACCACACCTTTTGCCCTCTACGTTTGCACACCGTCCCCCTCTGTGTATTAAGAGCACACCACCATAACTAATGACCGCACACAAATAAAAATTAATACTAATTAAACATTAATTGTAATAGAGACTATTCATGAACAGAAACATTGTTATAATGTCGGTGCAGAAGTCTAAAAAACTGACATGTTTTAAACTGGCTGGAGCCGTTCATTCTGGGGCCGATACAAAAAAGTTTTTTTCTAAATTATGTTTTCTAAACACTTCCCTCAAAACTGGGTTTAGAGATCTGTCACTTTTCTTGCGCACCAATACATAAGGCACTCTACGAGCTTCCTTCCCCTTGACTAATTATATTGAGTATTAACTTAGTTCATAAGGTTAATCTACGCCAGGGGCACATGCAACCACGCCTACAAGAGCTACGTGCCCGCCTGGGGACCCCGGGCACGAGCAACTTCCCCTGACCCCACACTCATTTCCCCTTAAAATCCAGAAGGGGGTGTAAGCTGGAGCGGCGCAAGGCGTTGAATAGTGGCTTCATACCAAAATATGTTTGCCGGATTTTTTCTAACAATAAACGAGAATTGTAGTGTGTTAATATTGTTCACTTCTTCTTCTTTTTCTTCTTCTTCTTCTTCTTCTTCTTCTTCTTCTTCTTCTTATTATTATTATTATTATTATTATTTGATGTTTATTTTCGTACTAAATTCTCCCTTATACAGGGTGTGTCCCACCAACTATGGACCACCCTCATAAATTTTAAACGATTCAGGATATCCAAATGCAGTTTTTCGCTGAATAATGCGGAATCATAGGGCAAGTAATATGTCGTAGAGAAATTGTCTATAAGATTTTTAGTTTTCGAGAAAATTAATCATCTTTGATTTTTTAAATGGAACGGTATATTTTTCTCGCCAGCAATCGATAGATCATGAAAAGAGGAATAAAATGATGTATCATATGCTAGTATTTTGATAGTAATTTGAGTATAAAATTAGATTTTCTGATAAGTGATTTTGAATTAAACGGACAATCTTTTGTGTAGCAGCCCCTGCAACTCTCGCCTTCGGGGAAAATGTCCTTCGCGGAGGCAAGACTGTTGCGTGGAGAGAGGAAACTGAGACGGGTGACAATGAGGGATAAGAGGCCGAACTTCAGCAATCCAATGTCTTGACACAAAGTTCACATTAAGAAACACAAATTTTAACGATCAGAATGAGATTTTTTCCATTGATTTATCGGCATTTCACTTGTCTTCTTTAATAATAAATATCATTTTCAAACTTAACAGGAATCCAATCACCGTCTCTCCGTTGGTATATTTCATTTTTATTTAAGATAATCATTCGTTCACTTCGCAACCATACCTCTACTGCTGTTCTCAAATGGAAATAAAACAGTACACTTCCATTTTATGCCGTGGATTTTTAAGTTTGAGGCAGCATGTGGCGTTATGAAGTGAGAAACTCTCCAATCAGTATTAGCAGTCGTGACTGCAGATGTGCATTTGTGTTAAAGTTTAGTAAATTTACACGGACAGTCTGTCAAGAGTGTTTCAAAATTTGTATTGCTTTGTTCTTATGGTAGTATTTAACAATGGCATTTAATAAGAGTAAATAATAAGAGAAAATGTCTACCTGTCCATTATATGATTAATTAATCAAGATATTACAATATAAATCTTTAAGCATTCATTCCCTCCCGTTTTCAAATGACAGCTTGTTTCTGCCATACCACACTTAGCTCGGTTCTCGATTTTGAAAGTTTGAAAAGGACCTTTATTATTATCTACTTTCCACCACAAATTATTCTTTTTTTGTTCTTTTCAATGATCGTTGCTTTGGAATTTCAGTAGAAGAAAATTTCAATTCAGATGAACAAATGGGAAAACGTCTCTCATTCTGATTGTTAATATTGATGTTTGTTCACATGATCTTGGTATCAAGAACATGAATTGCTGTAGTTACGCCCCTATCCTTCACGGCCACCCCTCTCACACTCCCTGTCTCCACGAAACAGTCTCGACGCCGCGAAGGCAACCTTCACCAAAGGCGAAACTGTTGCAAGGGCTGCTATAAGAAAGGACCGTTTACTTAAAAATCAGATATAAGAATGTCTATTTTATACTCAAATTACTACCAAAATACTAACATATGAAACATCATTTTTTTCATCTTTTCATGGTCTATCCATTGGAGGTGAAAGAAATATGTAATTCCATTTAAAAAAAGATGATTAAATTCCTCTAAAACTAAAAATAATATAGAGAATTTCTGTACAGCATGTTACTTGTCCCATGATTCCGCATTGTTAAGCAAAAACTGCATTTCGATATCCTGAACTGTTTAGAAGTTATGGGGTTGGTCCATAGTTGGTGGGACACCTTTATAACATCTTCACTAAGTCACCTGAATATGTTTGAATAACAAATTCTTCTCTTGTTTTCGTTTTGTGTTGTGGTATTAAATCATTCAGTTATTTATTGTAGTTATCAATAATGTTAAATAAATTAAAAAGTCTCTATAAGTTAACAATTCTCGCTTATGAACGGACAGCGCATTTAACAGACAAGAATATTTGTCTATTAAACCTAACTCGAATGTAGAAAGTTCATGCTTTTATATCGCTCTGAAGTAAACAGGATTATAAAATCAAAATACTTTTGATTCTTTTTTTTAATTTTACTATCAATTGAAAATTTGAAATCGGACTGACGAATTATTTCATTTTAATGGATAATTTATTTGTCTCAAAGAGAAAATAGGAATTAATATAGCTAACTGTGTGACAATAAAAGTCAAGTACCTTCTCCCAAAGACTGTCATGAGCTAGGTACCCAGTGACGTACCGCGATTCAGTAGCAATTTGTACACTTACTTTTAAAAGCCGTGCGAATTTCTCTGCACGCGTGCTCGCGAGCTCCAGTAAGCTTGTTACCAAGCCCGCGACCTTCACATACCTGATCTAAGCCGTAAAAAACTACATATGTAAAAGCCCTGCAGTACTGATCTACGTTTCATATTATTCCAATAAATAAAACATGAAAATGAAAATAAGAAAGTGACACTATATTTGAGAAAATACTTATTGATAATAAAGGCAGTTGATCTCTTTAATCTGTTTTCAACAGATTTATCTTATTCCTATTTAATTACACTCATAAATACATACAGAACAGTAGTTTAGATATTCCCTCTCTTACCGAAAAGCTGTCATGTACTCGTAAATACATCCCTCTTAAAATAATTTGAGTGCAGCACGGCGAAGCGAACTACGCTTCCAAGCCCTAAACGGGGTTTACTACCGGCCGATTGACTCGAACACTCGTACCTATTTGAGCGGGCGCCGAGAACAACGAAGATAAGGTCAGTGACGCTCCTTCACCTGCTGCTTCATGCGAGCGCGTCACGACAGTTTTACGACGCCGACGCCCTGGGGTTAAGGGAACAAACGCGAGGCAATTGAGGCTGGTCTCTGCCGCGGGCCCGGCCCTCCCACCGCTCCTCCCCGCCCATCCGTTCCACCTCCCTCCGCCCTCCCCGCCCCGCCCCCTCGCGGCCCGCCACGCCCCGCACGCCTTGCCTTGCTCCCTCGAAGGCTTCCCCCCTTGGGTGGCCATTTGACAATAAATAGGATTGTCTTTTATATGTATGCGACGATAAAAAGCGTTTCATTCAGTCAAGGAAGACTTCCTTGGAAGCGAGGTTCGTAGACGCGTTGCGTGTGAATTCGTGGCTGGATCTGTCACGTGCGGGAATGGGAAATTTATGACACTCTTTATTGACATCATCGTGCGGTGTTGAAGAAATGATGGAGTAAGTTTGAGTGTCCCCGCTAAATAATCTTAACTCGAAAAGCATTAGCAATAAAATATTGAGCTTTTTCTGCAGCTATCTCTTAACAGAAGGCTGGCTAGTCGAAATGTTTGGGACGTGGCTATCTTCGGTGTTAAGCAATGCATATATCGTCTAGAAAATTGAAAGTGAAGTCGCTCAAGGAAAGTGAACCAACTAAAAAAACAACTTTTTAGGTAAGTAAAGAAATATATTTGAAGTAGCCTATTTTGACAAGTAAAAAATTCATTACGTTAACTCACAAGACACCCGTATAGAATAAATACTTAGCTTTTCGAGCGCAAAATAGAAAATGGCTCGTGAACCATCTTTATTTTTACAAATAAAAAATTCAAACTCTTTTCAATACCTTTATTTACTTTACTCGAAAATAAATCGAAAAATTTGAAATCCATGGAGGTATTTCTATGTGACTGTCGGTGGCCTTGTTCTTATTAGGAATAGACTCTCGATATTTAATTACTCATGCTTCGTTATTCAGAAGAACTGCCGAAATTTATTCTTACAAAATCTGTCTTGTTTTATATTAAAGCCACCTTTATAAAATTGTATTAGATATTAATGCGAACTTGAACCTATTAGCAGCACCAGCATCCAAAATCCCAAATTCAGTCCAATGTTTCAATCATCTATATCATCACAACACAAGGTCATCCCGTCAATTTGTGGGCGGAGGTGACCTGGCAGGCCATCCTCACCCCCACAGCCCGTCTTGCCTCCCGTCCGCCCGCCCGCGCGACCAGATTCCGCTTCGCCGACCGGACAACGAGCTATAAGCGCGCGCTGTCAACCGAAGCCACTGCTGCTACCACCGCCTCTGCCACCGGCGTAACGAGAAGAGTTTTCGCGTCCCCAACAGCGCCGGCCGACCTTCGTAATATCTTTGTCACGACCGCGGCGTTACCTTGGCTTCGTTTCAGGGCTTGTCGCGCTGGAATGGGCGGCCGGTGGAGCTCTGATACTGAGACAATTGCGGGCTTGAATGAAAGAGTTCGCGTTTAGAGTTAATAAGAAATTGTATTAGATATCCCGTCGCAAATATTAGGCTTTTATTGCCAACAGCCAGGCCCGGACACAACCAGCCTCATTTTGCAAAAAACCATGTGAACGACAAAAGAGAATGAAAGGATTTAAGGATTTTCGTTTTGTTTGTTCATTACGTACATCTTTCCCTATTTTCACGCAGCTGTTTGGTGAAGCACTTGTTTATAACTGCCGACAACTTACTAGACTGAAAAACTCTATAAAAAAAACAAAGTATAAATAAGAAGACTATTGTGTCTTCCAGACAATCGACAATATCAATGTCATAATTTCGCGAGTCCATGTGGAATGGAAAGCAAGCTACTAACGCATTTATATTACGAAATCGTAAAGCAAGGTTAATGTCAAATCCAAATCGTTCAACAAGGATACACTTGCTTTGAACATTAAAAGAATGTTGGTATTGTAATCGTTATCACTGCATTATTATTTCAGATGCACGGAAATACAATGCGTGTGTCATTTGAAGGGAAACTGTCTAAGTAAAATGAGGTAGAATCATGTGCCTCTATATAAATCTTGATTCCACTTAAGTCTATGCTGACAAACGTGGCATCAACGTGCAAAAAATGTGGAACCGTTATGCATGATTAATGACTGAGTGTCCAACAAGAAAAATGCTAGAGGTCGAGGAAACACTGGAGTAATAGTAACTTGGATCGTTTTTTCCAATCTGAGACTCTAAAGTATTAAATGTTTCACGAAAGAATTTCTAACTTATTATTTGGTTTGATTCTTCCAAATCCGTGTGCTTACAAAGAATAAAACATAATTAAATACAAGAGTTTTGGAGAAGAAAAAAGAAAATTCTTAGATATTTCAATCCAACATTGCAAGGTGAAGTCACATTTGAAATGTAATCCAGACAATTTGAACGTCTGATGATCTTTGACATCAGTGTTGCATCTTATAGTTTTGTTTAATCGGCTGTATTGCGCGGTGAACTTGTTTTCACACCGCAGTTTGCTTATCATATAATTTTTATGACCCTGCTTCGAAGGCAAATTAAAGCAGCCATGTGAAGATCGCGGGCAAGGTAGAGTTCGCGAGCACTGCGTCCAGAGTAACTGCCGCGAAATTTAAAAGTGAGAGTTTTACACTTCTCCGAGGATGCGATTTGTCATTGGATACCTGGCTTATGACAGAAATCAATTGATAATTATTGCCCCAAATTTAAAGATATGAATTCCCATTTGTTCGACTAAAGAAAGAAATTAAAAGTTGTCCATGCTTGCAGGAGCGCTGGGCTTCCCAGGCAGACAAGTAGCTCGTGCGGACACATTCGGTCTCGCCTGGTTTTACGTGTACCAGACACCACGAGTAGTACTAAGCGCACCATAAGAAGAAAGACGAGAACACATAGTGCCCACTTCTCTTTTACATATACTTCTACGATCTTCCATAGTGAACAAATCATACGAGTAGTCGAGATCAATGAAAATCTATTTCATTCAAACACTCGGCCGATAAAATCACGCTATTCTGCACCTGTTTCAAATCAAACCCGAACACGGCCTAGACAGTACCCTGGGGCCTGTTGACCTACGGTCCTCGAGCAACCACTAGAAACGCGAGCTTCGCGGACTCGCTCTAAGAACGTTCTAGGAGGCTGGAGGGCACAAAAAGAGCAGCGTGCGCGGCTAACCGAGACAAAAGGCGCTTGGCCAAACGGCGAGAGCGGCGCTAAAGAGACGCGCGGCTGCGGCTTGCGTTTCTGCACGCCCCGCCCCGCCTCACACCGTGTAACCCCGCTCCGCCCCGCCCCGCGCTGCCCCGCTCCGCCCCTCCCCGTCTCGCCACCCCTCGCCCCGCCCCGCCCTGCCCCGCCACGCGATTGCAGCAACCGCCGCACCGCACCGCGCCGCGCCGGAGTGCCTGCAACGGGCCCCTTTCGAAACGCCGAGCCGGCCTTGCATGGACGCAGGATTCGCTGGACGCGACCGCTCTCCGAACAATCCCCGTCGTCCTGGGATAAAGAGCTCACAATGTGGTGCAGGCACCCGTTCTCAATTGGACGCCCAGAAGCGGACACGGCCATAAACTGCGAGGCCGGCTTGCACCGCAGGCCCCAAGGCGGGCCAAGGGAGATACATCGTCGGTGCACAAGCGAAGTGACACATTTCAGAATTCGGCATTTGTGTAGTGAAGTGGAGAAATGAGTTTAGAAAATAGATTATTTTTACTAGAAATCATAAACATAGTCCCAAGACACTCGGTGTATTCAGTAATATTCTTTATTTTTTGTTGCTAAATATACTGCTCCCCTCGGGTTAAAACATTTCTCCTGCAAAATACTAATTTTGGAAATTTCTTCAAATGATATTTCACTAAAAGTTGGATGTGTATTGAGCTTTCTTTGTTTTACCTTTACCAGCTATACTTAGGTAAATAACGTCTCTTGTTTTTCTTTCCGAAGCGTTAAGAAAGTATCGCATTTTTTCTGGATCTATAAAATAATGTAAGAAAAAAGGTGTAATGTTCATAAAACAACTTTCGGCGTTTTTCTGTAACAAGGAACGTATCCGTTCATAAACATATTTTAACATTCTCTGATCGTGTCTTAAAACACAATATTATATTAATACGAAAATGTGTTTCATGGCGCAGAAAAACAATATTTTGAGAATTTTATTTTGTTTATCTTAAGGTATACGTTTTCAGGAATCTGACACTATACCCGAAGTTCGAAAGCCAGGAATCTCAAAATGATTGCAGTCGGTTCTTCTCAGTAAGACATTTTTGTGGCGAAAAATAATAATGATGAGATGAGTAATGAGCATTAAACTGACTGAAGGGAAACGAAAGAATCCAAAGAAAACCATTGGCGCACGTGCATTGTCTACCACAAATTCCTTTTAGATTGCTTAAGAATGGAACTCCGTTCTGTGCAGTGGATTGCAAACTGTCTGTCGCACGATGGGGCGCTCGTTTCAAAAATGAAACTTCTAAAACAATAATACAGGTTGAGCCAAGTGGGATAGAATTCGATAGGTCGGAAGCATTGCAACAGCCTCGGCTATAAGGGGCATGCGAAAGAGTCCAACTCGGACATGGGTATTTGCGATTGTTTGATTCGTCTTTCGTACTCATGTTCACGTCTTCCATAAATTACCTCTCGGGCAAACAGTCGTAGTTGTAATTACGAAGACTCTTCGCGCTACCTGTCAACAACCTACCTTACTGCAACATCCTTTCGACAACGTTTCAGATTCTGACATCTACCCGTCATGGAATAGTGAGAGATAATATAACTGCGCCTAGCGTCATTGGGATCACACGATCCAGGAGTATCCCAAGAAAAAAAGAAATTCAGCTTTATAATTCTAAATTCCGACCGCGATGTCTTACTACGGGTGATTCATTTCAAATAGCAGCTGAACTGGCTGTCAGTCTGAAAATGTATGACTTCCCAGACACTTTGTTAAAAGTAAACCAACACTATCGGATGATTTGCGACCCAGAAAGCAGCCAGAAGGAGTGAAATATTTCCTTAGGCCTCGCTTTTCCGTGGGACGGGCGTCGGAGGTCCCAGCTGGCCCGGCCCAGAAAGAGACGGCGGCGCAGGTGAGTGCGGGCTCCGTTCGCTCCGGGCACAGGCGGCGCGGTGCGCTCGGAGGGCTCCCGTTTCGCGGACGGAGCGACGGCGTCGACGGCGGCGGCGGCGGCGTTGGCGGCGGCAGCGGCGGCGCCGGCGGGATGCTGCCCCGCCCGCGGGGAGCCGCGCTCCGCTCCCCGCGCCTCCGCCGCCACCCTAATGAGCTCGAAGTACTCCGTCATAAAACTGCGAATGATTTACTCGCGTGCGCCTCCCCGGCCTGATTGCGCCTCCGCCGCCCCTCCGCGCCATGCTCAACCCCGCCCCGCCCCGCCCGCTTCTACGCCGCCCGCCCCACCCCGGACCCGCGCGCCGGCGGCGGCTCTTAATATGAGACAAGCATTTTAAAACGGTTTTGCTGTTGGCTGAAATATTCATCTGCGACGTAGGAAACGTTGTTGCTTTATTAAGTTGCACAGATAGTTGCGGCGGCATTCTCCGCGTCGGCTGCCGCAAAACACACACACACACACACACCGGTTGCTCCCCGGCCGACGCCGACGTCGCTCCCGAGCACCCCGACGCCGCCCGCAACGGCCGCCTCCGCCGCCAGGGCAGCCCCCGCTGCGGTCCGGGTTTCCGCGAAACGAAGCAGGCGCGGCGCCGCTCAGGCGTGGTCATTGAACCGCGCGCCTTGCCATCACAGCGCCCCCGCCCCGTCCCCACCCCACCCTACTCCGCCCCGTCCGCCTCCAACACGCCCCCTCACCGCCGCCGCCGCCCGCGGCCGAGCGACCAACGCCTCGGCTGTGCAGTCGCCGCCATCACCGCCGCCTTCCGCGCCCCGGGCAGAAATAGATCGGCCGTGTTAGGCCCAGGATCTGCGCGTCGTTGTAGAAAATAAGCCCGGCGTTGAGGCGCGCACAAGAGCGCTGCTGTTGGACCTCCCCCGTCAGAACCGGCGGCCCCCGCCCACGCCGCGCCCCTCCACACGCTGCCGCCGCCGCCGCCTTCTACTCTGCCGCCTCCGCCGTCACATGTGCTACATCTTCCAACAGGACTCCGGCGTTCAGCTCGGACCCATACTCCCTATACGATGTTGATCTTTTGCTCTTTTACATCCAGCTCACCACTTTCACCAGAGTTTCCACAGAGTTTCCCAGAGTCGTCCACATCGTTTGCAGATGTTATATATAAAAACACATTATCCGATTTTTTGTGTATTAGGCTTAGGGACTTCATGACAGTAAGAAGTAATTAGTTTTTCTACAAAAATAATATTAGATATTCACATATGAATCAACAAAAAAAATTAAAAGTAACTTTGAGTCGACATTTCCATTTGGTGTATTGTCTTGACAATTGGTGTGTTCGCCAACATTATCTTCTTCTGATATGTTTCACTCGTATGTTCTCCGCGCTTTTGTCTTGTCTTTCATCCACGCCTCGTTACACCTTCCCGTTGACTCCGAAGCCGATGCCCGTCTTCTGCTCCCCGCCCCGAGTGTGAACCACCATCGCTTTGAGCTTCCGCCTCCCCGCGGCTTCCCCTCCTCTCGTGACGCTCCCCGTGGCTTCCCCCGCGCCCCGCGCCCGCCCTCGCCTCCACTCCGCCCGGCGCCCCCCGCGCACCGTTCCATCGGTGCTAACATATCTCCTCCGGAGGCTTTTTGCGCGCTGCGCCTCCCCTATGGTCCGTCCGTTCCAGCCTGGTTCACCCCGTCTCTTTACTTGCTCAAATTCCGAAGCCCCGCTGGCGGTCTTTTTGCGCGCGGGCTGGCGGTCGGCGCCGTGCGCCGAAGCCCTGCCCCGCCTCCGCCCCCGCCCCCGCCCCCGTCGCCGCCCCCGCCACCGACCCCGCACCCGCCCGCGGGGAACAATGGCGCGCGCGGGGTGTGAAGCCGGGCCCGAGCCCGCGCGTCACGAGTCGCTGGCCGGTGCGGCGCTGGTGCGGATCCGGGCCAGCCCCCGGGGGCGGGGCGGGGCGGGGCGCGGGCGGCCAGGGCAAGGAAGAGGAGGAGCGGGGGCGGGGCGGAGGAGGTTCGGGCGCCCAGGAATCCGCGTCTTCTTGCGCCCCTCCGTTAGTGACAATTGGAGCGGCGCTAGTCACCGCTCCTGCAGCCGCGGTGCGCTTCGGCGTCCACCGCACGCGTACAGCTCGACGCCCAAAAAATGCAGATTTCTAAACGTTAAAAAAATTGAGCGGGCTTCACTTTGTATCCCCAGCATATTTTAAAGAAATCAACCGAAGCCCCATGAGTGTTGTGAATAGGAATAGGCGTATATAATACTAATGTGAATTGCTGCAATTGATGTTTAATGAAATGAGCACATAACAGAAAGATAAAAGACACATCGATACTCATAATTAAAGTAGCATTTCAAAAAAGCTGTATTTGTATCCTTTGGATGTGCTATATAGCAGTTGTGATGTATTATTTTTCAAGCAGTGCTTACTACATGCTGTTTGAGACGTAAAGAGTACTTAATATGTAAGGAGACAAATGTAATTCATGAAATGTTAAAAAGTACATTCGCAATGCTACTTCACATTATGTTAATTCTGTAACAAGTTTCCATAAAAGTTGGTACGATGCGTTATTTATTTATTTATTTATTTATTTATGGAACATTTATATTTCATAACTTATTGAGCAACAAACTTTTTAAATTCAATAACAAGAAAAACCGAAAAGTAATACACAAACATCCTTAATCGAAAAAATAGAGTTCCAAGTAATAAAAGGGAAAGGCAATGCGCAACCTATTTCTACTTAGCTCTTCACAGAATCGGGGGGAATCGCTTGTGTGATAGAATTGACGAGGAAGGGTGCTACAACTAGCAGGGTGAACCTTCGTCTAATAATATGCCTCAGTCTCACGCAAGCTGCCACGCACGGCTGCACGCCGCCCACCACATGACAAGGCATCGTCGATATCGCGATGAGGATCCAGCCCCGCCCTCGCGCCCGCTCCCTCCCTCGCCCTCTTCCCCCTCCCCCGCTCCTCACCCTTCGGCCGCGCAGCGCCCACACCCCGCGCCCGGACTTCCGGACGATAATAACCGCGTCATACGCCAAACAATACCCTGATGTGAAGAAGCCGTCGCCGGTCCTAAAATAATATAATAGCGAATGTTCCAGCGAATAAATCCGTTATGAATGAAGAGAGGAACAATGGGGCGGGATGAATGAGCGACGGAAGTCGGCGGGCGATGCGAGCGCGCAAGCAGGTCCCGTGCGCGCGCCGGCGCCGGGGGCCCCCGCGGCCGCGAGCTGATGGGCAGATGGCCGCAGATTGCCACATAAAGAGCCAGCGGCTCCGGCGCCCGCTATCAAGATTCGGCTGTGGCCCGGCCGCCCGCGCTTGCTCGCTGTGCGCGCAACCCGGGGCACGCGGCAATGCCACGGCGGGGCTTTCCGGGAGGGGGGCTCCCCGTCACGTCCCCGACGCGTCCGCTCCTCTCCTGTGGCCGCCGAGGCAGCCTCCGGCGCGCAAACGCCCACTGCGGAGGCATTGCCGCGTCACCAGCAGACTTAGGGTCTTACAACTCTCCATCGAAACCGGAGACAAAACTTAAGGTGTGTCGTCCCCGTGGCCGACAGTAGGGCAGTAGTGCCGTAATGATCTTAGACCACGGGGTTGCGGGTTCGAGTCCCGCCTCGGGCGTGGTTATATGTGTTCGTCCTTTCACCCGCTATCATCACCATATCGTTTCATCTTCATACCGTGACGTTGTATCCAATAGTGGTCGCTAATGACTTAGTAGTTGATGCAAACTTAAATAACACAAAAATACTTGAATGCGTTATTATAGGAGGCGCTAGTGTCGCGGGGGTATATCTGCGGGATAGGCTCGCCAACTTCCACACAATACAATTGGCTGATATCTGAGAAATATGAAAAGTGTCTTCTAAATGTTGAATATAAGAAGCCTCTGAAGAAAGCACGAACATCGAAGATGTTACGACGAATGTTACAAAAAATATTTATATAATATTTAAAAATATCACGCGCCTGCTTGTGTCTCGATGACCCTCCCTTGTGTTGTGCTTGCGAGCGGAGCGCGAGTAGTCACTGACTCAGGCACTTTCGGAGGACGCGGTGCCACCAGGAGAGCCGAAATACTCGTAAACCTGACATAGATATTTCCGAAACAAGTAACGTAAGCTATTGTCGAAGAAATGGAGCCAGATCATTACTTATCTCTTTTAAGTTTAAGCTTTTGTTTGTTAGATAAGTAAGATGTCAGAATATAAAACGACCTTCGTGCTTCCTAAAAGTGTAAGTGCGAGTAGCAAATATTTCCGATTAATATTACTAACGATACGAACAATTAATTGCAGAAACGTAACTGATGTAGTATGATATTTAATACGAGAAGGAAAACTATGAATTTCATTTCATTTCCTTACCATTATTCCGTTCCCATCGTAATTCATTTTCTTCATTATGGAAGAACGACATTCGTCAATTGCTTGAGAAATTGATACTAAGTAATATTATTTTAACTGAAGAATTTATAAATTAATTAAAAGTTGATGTTTTATGTATTTCATATATTACTGATGTTTATTTATTTACTATAAAAATAACGGTTCAAAATCCCTGGGTTTATTTAGTAAGTCAAGTGATGCTTTCAATTTATTTGCATAATTTAAAACTTCTCATCGAAGTTAAAATGTTTATTATCGACTTATTCAAAACTTTTAAGAAAGAAATTCTGCAACCGGTCCAAAAAACATTCCGCAACGTTGTGAACACACATGACACGCAAAAACAGCCAACTCTCTACCGACAGGCAATTTCTAGTTTCGACAAGCGTAATCCCTTGAAATGAAGCGCATTGACGTAATGGAAACGTCATATTTCCAGGATCAAACAATCTCATTTAAGCGCATAGTAAGCGCGGCGGCAACAGGTGCTCCGGCACTCACAAGCGCGTTTCTCGCGCGGTCGCGAGGGTTCTTTCGGCCGGCAGCGCAGGGGCGTGTCAGCAGCAGCAGCCACGTCAGCGCCGACGCAAAATCCTCCGCTGGACGGGCAGGGGCGGGGTGGGGGCTGCGCAAATGCGTGAGCAAGAGCAGGGGCGTGGGGGGGGAGAGGGCAAGGGCGAGAGCTAGGGCAGGGACAGGGCAAGGTCGAAGGCTAGGGCGACGGCGAGGGTGCGGGCGAGGGCGAGGGTGAGTGCAAGGGCAAGGGCGAGGGCAAATTCCAAGGGCAAAGCAAGGACAAGAGCGAAGGCAAGGGCGAGGACGATGACAAGGGTAAGGGTGAAGGTGAGGCAAGGGCGAGGGCAGGGGCAAACGTGAGGACAGGGGTGAGGGTAAGGGAGAGGGCAAGGGCGAAGGCAACAGCGAGGACAAAGGCAAGGGCGAGGGAAAGGACAAGAACAAGGTCGAGGACGAGAACCAGGGTAAAGGCGAGAGCAAGGCTGGAGGTGATGTCAAGGGCGACGGCAAGGGCAAGCGCGAGGGCAAGAGTGTGGGTAAGGGAGAGGGCAAGGGCGAGGCTGCGGGTGGGGGTAAGGGGCGGGCGTGCGGGCGGGTTGGTGGATAGGCTGATGGGCGTGTGGGCGTGTGAGCGCGTGGGCGGGCGCACGGGCGGGCGTCGAAGCGCGTCCGCACGTTTCTTTCCGCGCTGGCGCCCGCCCGCGCCTGCAACGCGCTCCGCTCCGCGCCGCCAAAGCGCCGCCTGTCGCCCGCGGCGGCGCGTGGGAAGTTGTCAACCCCAGCGCGCGGCCGCTCGGCGCGGCGCGAGCGAGTCAGAAAGGCCGCGCTGGGGCCCCGACGAAGCGCCCAAGCGAGTGGAAAAGGAGGAAGAGCATGCGATGTTACCTGCCTAACGAACGATACGGCACGAGCAATGACGCAGGACTGCGAGAGACAATACAAGCGGAGACTGGGCTATTGGCAATAGACAATGACCAGCGAAGAACATGGAAAAGGACAATGGATATTGATGCAAAACTCGAGTGACGTTTGCTCGAAAATATCGAATGAATCTGGATTTTTTAAAAAAAGCTGAAAGAACAGAAAACGTCATTCAACAATTCCACCGAAATAGAGACATATTGTGAAATATACTTTTGCAGTGAAGATTTTTGTATCGAATGGGAAGGTCAGAAGGTTTATGTGTAAACGCAAAAATAGATAAGACAAAGAGAAGAAAGATCGGACATGTGTGTCTAGTAAAAACAACAACAACAATAATAATAATAATAATAATAATAATAATAATAATAATAATAACCATAAGCAGTAAATAAAATAATTATTGAAGTTTATGAGTAGAAGGTGGTAAAATAAAATCAACAGAATAACATTTTAGTTAATTGAAAGGAACAGGAAGAACAGAGGAAGACAATGAAGCGGCAAGAAGGGCTTGGAAAGCAGTAGCATGGCGTGGCGGAGCGGGGCAGAGCCGGGCGAAGCGGGGCGGGACGGAGCGGGGCGGAGCGGGACGGAGCGGGGCGGAGCGGGGCGGAGCGGGGCGGAGCGGAGCGAGGCGGCTACCGGGCGAGGGGCGAGTGGCGAGGTCGGGGCAGCGACAGAGGAAGCTAGGAAGTGCGGGGGAGGGGACGGTGACGGCGGAAAACACTAATTAACCCGCGCATCAAAGAGCGAACGGCTTTGTGCTAGCGGCCGCTGCCCGCGGCGTCGCGTCCCCACGCGCCCCCTCCACCCCACCCCCCGCCCCGCGCTCCGCTCCCCCGCGGCGCGCGCCCGGCGGAGGTCGAAATGGAGACCGCGCGGACCCTTCTCTTCCGATTATTATTTAGCGCACGCGATTAATTGCCGGAAATAGAAACGAGAGTCCAAGTTACGCGTCCAGTGGCGCTCATTATCTCCTGACAGGCCAATTTCAGCCCTCTGACCTCCGAATGAAATATTTTTGCAAATGTGATTGTACGCGAGAGAGCGCGGCTCTGTTTATAGGACGCTGGGGCTAAGTGCATGAAATGAGATTGGAAAGGAAAAAGCGGTGCTATCGGGATTGAAACGTTCAGTGATTCAGTTATGATTCGCGGAATGGCAACTTAAACATATGCCATTACTAACCCTTCTAATCACGTGCGTCTATATTACTATATTATAAAAGGATTCGTCCCTCATTACAAACGTTAAAAAACATACGCTCAGAATTTCTGATAATCTAAACACAAATGTCTCTGGAGCTCTGAGAATGTAATTCCTAACGTTTCCTGAGAGAAAATAACTACTTATTACAGCCATATTAATATAGAAATGCAACAATGCTCTCAACTATATATTAGTGTTCCCAGTATACATTTTATTGATGATTTTTACGATTTTTATTTATACATATTCATTGTTCATTATTCAAATGCTGCTCGTGTTTTGATTTGTATTATTATGTTCGCAAATGAGTGATTAGGAATAATTTACGTTTTCCTTTCGTACTCGTATCTCCCACGTGTACTTTGCAATACCGTGCCTGAGATTAACCCTGATATTTTGTGCCCCACCGCGACCAAATCCCGTCCAATGAGTGCGGTTAGGGACGCGGAGCAAGGTCTTCAACGCGCGAGAAGATAGCTCGACACGAGTTTGAATTTTCGTCCAAATCTCTCTCCATATTACTTTATTTTGTGGTCGATGAACAGCGGTCAGGAACAGTAGCTTGTATTGAGGTGTACCCACACAGTATAAGAACGATGTTTGGATGCTGTTGAGGCAGTTTGTAGATGTAATCTACCTTTCGTAACAGTAGTGTAACTGTGATCAAAATAATTTGTCTCGAATATGATGATATACGCAGTGCACGTGAAACATAGGATTAGCAGGCAGGATGCCGTATGTTCCATGCTATAATATATTCTTGAGGAGAACGCGATCTTGAATTTTTAGAACCACGCCAACTTGGATGACATGGTCTTTTCACAGACTCTTGGACCACGCTCCTATGCTCTTGTTATAATTCAAGACGTATCCGAGATATAAATATTAGATTATTCAGTGGAACAGATAAGTACCCATAATATTTCTAAAATTACAATATTTATTGAGTACTGTAGAACATGATCGTTTGCTAACGTGTCATTCGATGTGCTTTTTTGTAATTCCTTGTTAATAAGCCTTCGTAATTACTCTTCAATTACTCTTCGGGGGCTTTGAGGAAACATTTGATTCATCAGAGTTTAAGTGTTCAACTAGCATTAAATTGAACACAAGATATATTACTTTGTAATGAAAGAGGCTTCGCGAATTAAACGTGTGGGCTCTTTTTGAATCATAGTTATCAAACACAAATTAAGCAGCTATAACGTGTACAGTGAAGACGTTTTTATTTAAAAATTTGCATTAATTATGCATTATATCTCTGCGAGGTACACGCACATGGTGACGATAATGCGAGGCAATAACACACGGGCGGGAGACACCCAAACAGATTTACGCGTGCTTCCTCGCCGAGAGCGAAAGGTGGTGCAAAACGCTAGCGGTAATATTAGGGCCTTATCTTCCGATCGCAATGTGGCCGAGGCAATTGAAGTCCGGCATCACGGACACTGCACGTGAAAATGTAAGTGCTCTGCGGTCACGAGCGTAATTATCTCGCGCACCCCATTCCAGTTCTTCAGGTTCCGACGCTGCAACAGCGCGACACACTCGTGCGCGTGGTACCATAGCTCCGCCGTCGTGAGGGCCATGGGACTGCTGGCGGGGTGGGGCAATGGGACAAGTGCGGACGCGATGCAGAAGCAACAACACTTGCCTCTCGCCGTAACATACGCACGAACTACTTCATAGAATGAAAGCGCTAGACACGTTCGTGTTTTCAGAACATTAAAATAGGCAATGTTTGTCAAGAGGACCTTAGAGCTGTTCGGAGCGTCAGAGGGAAGACACTGAACATTCACCCAGGCGTATCTAAAAACTTATCTTCGTAATTTTTTTGAGGGTGTTAGGATTGTATCATGTCTAATTGTTGAAATTCTGTTTGCTGTTTCGTCTCTTATGTATGGTACTGACGCCGTGAATAAGAACATCAGCATAATATGACATTTTCAGTAACCTAGAGGTCCAACGGAATAAGGTCTGACAATTAGAGAGTGAGATGGACATTTTATTCTGTGTTAAACGAATAAAAGGGTTATTTCCAAGCCACATCCGAGATTGTTTATTGTATTTGGTCAAATGGAAGAGTCGGAAAATAATTGCAAGCCGTTATGGTAAATGGAATGGGAGAGGAAGTTTTAAATTCAAGATAGATACGTGATTGTTAAAGTTTAGGATAAGAAATCCCTGGAAACAGTATTGAATGACAAAAAGTTGAAGTGCAACGTTTGCCATTTTATAACTCAATAATTCATTTTTTCGTAGTTGATCGTTTCAAAAACGTTTGCCACGAGTAATTTCCTTCACGTCTTATATTACAACTCTATTGTCCACAATTAGTGTGACGTTTGTCCGCTCATCATACGAGAAGGTAAGCCCACTAAAACGCCCAATGGGGAAACGAGTTTCATTTTCCTCGAGCTCTTCTATATTAGAACAATCGAACTGAAAAAAACTCGAGTGCTTGTGGTCGCCAAGCAGCTAGTACGCTTCAGATGCTGTTATGTTTTCATATCTCGCGTCCCTTCTTGCGCGGTCCGGCTTCCAGTGGCCGCGAGTCGACAATTGCAGTGGAGACGACCGCGGTGTCGAATCGCTGTCTTTGTGCGCTATGAACAACCCAAGAAAGTGAGCGGTGAAACGCCACCGCAGCGCGCAGTGGATCGTAGCGCATCTCTTCCCAGGCAAAAAGGGACAGTCGCTTGCGGAAGGTTGCTTCTTGAGTGCAATGTTCGCATTCTTCAATAGTTCTGTTTTGCGCGGAAGGCATGCTATGACGGAACAGTATGCAGATGGCAGTTGTTCAACAGTCTGCAATAAGCAGCAATGCATGTTTAATGGAGTTGCAATGACTTATTATACAATTCTACAAAAGCATTGTAATTTATCAGGCTTAAATACAATTTCTTCCAAATGAATATGGTAATTGAAAAATGTCTCACAAAAAGCACAAGATCAATTTCTTAAGGCCAAGAGTTTACTTGCACAATTTTAATGTTACTTAAAGTCAAGTCGAGAAGTAAAAAGTGAGCTTTGAAAAACATTCGAAATTCAATATAATAGCTAAATAAATAATAAATCAATTTGTAATTATTATGATTTTAAATTTCACATACATCCAACATTCTTATAACAGTTAGGTCTAAGTGGCACGATTGTTTCCAGAAATCGAACAAATATATCTGAATCACCTTTACATTTGAATACTCAACAAAGCTCATCATAAAAGAGCATAATAAAAACACATTAATTAAGATTCCTAGTAGCTGGCATATAATTTGTATTAATACAATGCTGTAATGCACACTACCGTTAGGTCTGCGTCTTCTCAATTTAAATTTGTAGTGTAATTCTCATAATATTGATCTGCATAAGGTATTGTTTGCATTGTATATAACTGAAGATCATATCTTTCCCAAAACGTTGGTTAGGGGTTAATAGTTGCTCCTTCACTGTAAGAATGCCGACTATGTAATGAATTATTAGATTTTCTTCAAGCCACCACTCGTAATTCATTGCAAACCATAGATGTCAGTAAATAGAGTTGAAAAAACTACGAAACAAACAAGTATCGCTATATTTCTCTTACTGATGTTTTGAGGGCACGCGGCCGAACTCGTAAGAACTTTCGAACATTACCAATAATAATAATAATAATAATAATAATAATAATAATAATAACAACAACAACAACAATACATTTTTCTCAGCACAGTTTTTGAAACTTTAATATTTCGTTTTGCAGTATTCTCTGAGTCACTCCTAGTCTACATTCGGGAACAAATAGGAGGCAAAGATTTAGGAGACGGTACCCGGTGTAAACACACACCGGCTCTCCTGTCATCATCATCATCGGCAAACTAAAAAAAGGTGTATGAGTAATAACTCGTAGAAAGGACGCAAGTTGAACAGTCGCCCGCTTTCGTGGCCCGCCCCGCGTCCGCGCAGGTCCTCCGGCCGGAGCCTGCGCAGGCGGCGGCGCCGCGCGGCGGATGCTGGGAGCCGGCCGGCTGCGCTGCGCTGGCCCCGGTGCGGCACGGAACGGCACGGCGCGGCGCGCGCCAGCGAGCAAGCGGGCGACGCCAGCGCCCGGTACGGCACGCGGCGGATCCGCGAAGCACTTGGGGATTTTCGCAGTGGCGCCACGGAGGGACGGCGCACGACCCGAGAACTCCGCCCCGCGACAGGCTCGCGCTCTGGACACGGCACGGATTGGCGGGCCCTCCGACGGTTTTATGGTTGCTTAACGGAATACGGTACAAGAACCACGGTACGCAATGGCCACGTTGCAAATACTGGAAAACTCAGTATGAAGAAAGCTGGTTATGAAACATTAAGGCATTAGTGGACTTAAGACAGTTGTCCCAAATTTTTTACAGAAAGCATTAAAACACTTAGTACAAAGAAAGCAGAAAAGCTTTCAAAATAAATAACCGCAACATCCATTATCAAAATTCAATAAATACCTAGTCAAAAAATCAAGATACTTCAGCTTACTTTCTGATATTGGACCATCAAGAATGGAAATAACAAGAAAGCAAAAACAAATGTAAAAAAATAGTAAAGACAAACTGATAAATAAACATCGCAAGAAAGATCAACATTTCAACATAATCAAAGATACCTCGTGGCTAAGCAAAAATAAAGTAATATGTAGTAAGCAGTCTATGAAGTGATAAGTAATCAATTTTATGTAAATAAGTTAATTAAAATTTGATTTCTATTCAATAGACATTCTAAAACATTACCCTTCTTTTGAACACCTTATTCCACTCAAAATGTGACGCGTCTAAATCGCTCTCATTTCACCTACATATAAATGGTAGCTCAACATTAATAATGATTTTGAAAATTATTGGAAATTAATGCACTTTTTTCGCAATGAAACCTGTTTTTGCCACTATTTTACAGTCCTTTGATGGTGCCTGAGGAAGCAAACCCGCCCCTTACTCTCACCACGTGACTGCCTCGAAAGTGATCTGAATAAGTATTTAGAGAATGTAGTATATTGATAAATTTTCTTACAAATTTTCCCCGAAGAGGAATTTTACAAGAGACTCACGTAAGTACTTAGATTGTTTAGGCTTTCCGTAAAATATATTTAAAAGTATCGCCTCAATTGTCGTCAAATCCTATTTAGTGCGACAAGACGATGAGAAGGGCTTTCGAAAACTACTTTTTATAAAAAATTCAGGCCGCGGATCCGCGGGCTTATTGTTCTGTCACAAAACTCAATAAAGTATCTCACACTTAATGTCTTCCATTTTGTGTAGGTATGACTGTATAGCTTAACAAAAGAATCGAAAAAAATCATAGCTACAGGTTTAGAGCTATAATTTATTAGAAATAATGGAATAATAACGGGAAGCTGTAACATGACGATTAATTCTTGCAAGACTAAAGTTTTTCATTATGTGATTCGTCTTTAGATTCATTGAGACAATCGCAATTCAGCAATATACACAGCCATCACAAAGAAGATTCACGGGAACTATTGCATGCAAAAAGGTTACATAAAATATGGAACTAAGAAATACAATACAATGAAAATGCTGATGCCTGTATGTCCGATTAGTTCAATGATATTCGCAAAATATTCGCACTATAATAATTACAATAAATACCGTAAAATATATTTCAAAACAAAACCTTATTTCATATAAAATATTTTATGTGAACCAAGTTGATAGGGAATTGATTGAAAATGAGGCGACAGGTACATCTTACAGTTACACATGAGGGGATGATTACAGGTATCCATTTTAAAATAATTGAATAAATGCATAATTTATTATCAGTTTTTGACAAATGAACAACGACAATTTTTGGCGTGCATCAGAGTCATTAAATAGGCAGAATGGAAATGAATTGGGTTAATCATAAAGCTTTTGAGATGGGACGATTTAGAGACATTGTCTCCTTGAAGCAAGGGCGGACTAGGGAATATTTGAGGAGGGGGTCATTAAAAATAATAGCGTTCATCTAAATGAATTACTATATTCAAAATTGAACTTATTTTTGGTAAATAACTAATTTATTTACGAATTTGGCCTACATTTTAAAATTTAATTTTTGTATTTAGTTTTAAAAACAGATTAATCTAAAACATCTAAACGAATGGTTGCTTTCTGTAATTCTTTCTATATCGGAAGTATAAATAAAGCTATGTGATGCTGCTAAATATCGACATTTAACTTTGACGGAAATACATGTTTAAGGGCTCCCTGATATTGAAAATGTGTGTTTTAAAAACGTCTGTCTGACTATGCGTCCGTCTTCGTTTTGTAACAACACCGCACACAAGAGTTTCCTCAGTAGGGATATTCTCCAGTGGATCTCGCAACTGAAGGCCCTGCGAATTTGAAACGGACCTTTTAATTTTTGGGGTACTTTTACATAAAGACGCTATTGCTTTGCATTTTGTAATTCTTTTTAGAAAAGACTTCAAATTTCTTCTTTAAATTCTTTGCTCATACAGAAGAAAGGGCGCCTACAAATGGTAGATATTTGGTTTTCACTAATGCTGTAAAATTTCGAAAATTGGGTAATTTCAAATTTCTTTCGAATCTGACTTGCAACTGCATTATTAAACCTAAACATTTCTTCCTTAAAGTAATCGATTTATCAAACTTATACACAAAGTATTTCATGTACAGGTTTTTGAAAATATGAATTTTTACGTAAAATCTTTAACCTATATAGTAATCTACAACTTACTTACAATAATTTAATGGATTTTGTGGATACAGATGCATCGAATGATATTATAAGAAGTAACTCAAATTCTCAAACGTTTCTGTATAAGTGTCTCATTTTTTATTTTATACAAAATTGGAGGACTTTCATCCTGTAGTTTCAATAGTGTTGGTGATAACCTCGTAGTATGCTAATAAAAAAAGCAATTGTTCGGATATCAGGACCGGCAAACTTCTTAAAGTTCACTGTAAATTTTGGGCATACTCCACTGTATTTAAAGGCAAAAGTGCCATTAAAAATATTTACTTTTTCTACTGTCAATCTCTTCATTTGGTGAAGTTTCTCAACAGATGACATAAATGTTAGACGTCGCGCCTTTAATAAATAAATTATTATTCCTCTATATCACGACTAAAGATGTTATGTGTCGGCTGAATACAAAATCTACCCCAGGTTGCTACCAGCTATACTGCGATTTTTCTAGGAAGAGCTCTCAAGATAACTCAAATCCTATCTTCGCGATGGAATATGTCACGGCATTTCGCGTCTTTTCTCGGTCTTGCCGGTAGAAGTCGCATGATCGCAAGCACTGCTTCATACGGTCGCGATCGTGCGAAATCTAGCGGAACGACTGTAAATGATACGAAATGCCGTGACATATTCCATCGCGAAGATGGGATTTGAGTTATCTTGAGAGCTCTTCCTACAAAAATCGCAGTATACCTAGGGAGTAGATCTAGGGAGTGTCGGTGCCTCTACAATACTTCGCGCAAAATGTGGGCTGTTCCGAATAAAGCGATTTCTTGCACTTCCCAGTCTTTTGAATTACTTGGGAGTTTAGACAAGTTCTTAACACACATTATTATTATAATAATAATAATAATAATTATTATTATTATTATTATTGCTATTATTCCTCTAAGTCACGACTAAAGATGTTGGGTCGGTTGATTTTAGAGTCTACTCCGGGTTGCAACCAGCTTCCTAAGGAGCAGATCTAGGGACTCTTGACTTTGCGAAAAATGTGGGCTGTTCCAAATAAGCAATGTCTTGCAGTTCCCAGTTTTTTACATTACCTGGGAATTTAGCCAAGTTTTAGACAAATTTGCGGAACAGATCCCAGACCTCCAATAACTATAAGGACGACCTGTGCTAGGGACACCCCACATTCGGCTAATCTCGATTTCCAAACTCTTGCATTAAGAAGTTTCTCTGCCCGCTTGGTTACGACGTTTTGATCGCATGGCGCAGCAATTATTATTATTATTATTATTATTATTATTATTATTATTATTATTATTATTATTATTATTATTATTATTAAATGTTAGGATACGAACTGTAATATAATATTTTGAAACTGTTGCAAATAATACGAGAAAGTATGTGCATAATGCAGTACGAGTAGTAGAATATGCTAAATTAAAAATTAAACTCAATTCCAACGTTATGTGTGAAATTTGGAAAAAAGGTTTTCACAATAAATTTCAAAATAAATTCACAATTAAGACACTCATTTGAAGCACATTATTAATTTTCAAAATGTTGAATTTTGTTCGTTTTAAAGGGTAGTAATCGGATGCCCCCTGCTTTGGGTCCGGCCGTAATGCACACGGCCATGCCCGTTCCTCGCAGTGGCCGGAGGAAAGCCTCGTTCGAGCGCGGGCTTCTCCCCTGGTGGGCTGCGTGGCCGCGTGCGCGGGTGCGAGCGGAGCGTGCGCGGGCGGCGGCGGCAGTGGCGCTCGCGTGCTTGGGCCGCGGGCGGGGGACGGCAGGTGCAACGGCGGAGGCAGGGGCTGCAGGTGGCGGCGGCGGCGGCGGCCCTTGCGAAACGCGAGAGTCAGCGCCCGCTGCCGGAGGCCGGCTGCACCGCGAATTCGGAGCCCATGCACAAGGGCTCGCCCCACTGCTCTTCACTTTGGGGAGGATGGTTTGCACTCCAGCAACGTCCGCGATAGTTAAAGGAGGCGCACGTTAAGAATTTTCTGCGTATTGCGATGGAACACATGCAATACTATCTCAAAGGCAGAAGTACCGATACACTGATGATGCGCGGAGCGATGAAGTGATTTAGCTGTGCATTTTGAAAGTGCCATTGCTATTTGAAAACACTATTTCTTGAATAATGGTAAAAACAACAACAAAAACAACAATAATAAAAATAATAATAATTTGAAAAGATAAAACTTGATATTAATTATATGTACTTAACTAGGCATTATTATTATTATTATTATTATTATTATTATTATTATTATTATTATTATTAAATGATATCAATGTAAAAAAACATGAAGAGCGTAAATGTAACTAAATCAATAAAACCCAACGAAATCGATAAAACTCAACAATAGAAACAGGAATATAATTCGTCAGAGATAATTCATTCGTTGGCGACAGGGAAAAAATTCAAAATTGTTACTTCATATTTCAGAGGTGGATTATTGACTATAATGAGGTCATCATCATTCCACATTTTGAGGAAAATATTTGATTTTTTAAAACCTGACTTGGGTAATGACAATGAATTGTGTGTTAACTTCCTGCATTATATCGGAGCCAATATTTTGTTAACAATTCTTGCCAAAAACAATCACTTCTATACTCAGAATTCAACTTGTAAATGGCTTAGAGGAGGGATTCGAGAATTAAGAAAACGTGCACAGCATACACTTCTCCCCGTAGCACATTACATAGTTTCTGTTTTGACGTAAAATAAATAAATAAATCTAGAATCTATCGAAATTAGTGCTGTTAGTATGCTTTCGGAGAGTGGAAATAATTACGCGAGATGTCATATCGGCGTTAAAATTTATTCGGCTGATCTCGATATTTCGAGGTAAAACGTGGCGTGTTTAAAAAACTTAATGTCTGGCCGTCAAAAAT
The DNA here is from genome assembly GCA_031308135.1 of Acheta domesticus. Lineage (NCBI taxonomy): Eukaryota > Metazoa > Arthropoda > Insecta > Orthoptera > Gryllidae > Acheta > Acheta domesticus. Next base: position 91,802,851 of record JAHLJT010008446.1, on the reverse strand, counting down.
ACTACATAAGGAATCGAAATGTTTAAGATGAGACGAAAATAGCCTCAACAACCTACAAGCGCAACTGGACTTTGAACATACTACAGGAGGTATTAATGTTGAGATGTACCAGAAATATGTGTCAAGAGCTAAGCAAGAATTGGATGATGGCAGTTATCAAGTTCTATGGCACATTTATCTACTCTACCAGTTAGATTGTTACACTAAAAAATCTGATTTTCTCCGTGAGTGTGCAAATAATTGAATCTCATGCATGACATTAGCTGACTCTGTCTGGTCACATGGAGCGACGAAGAGCCGTGGAAGCTTCGCGTTCCCTTCAATAGGCTTTAGAGCCGGAGCTGCGGTTCCCAAAATTTACGCTATTCATCATCGATCAACGTTATCGTGATTGATTGGCGGAGGAGATACGGAGCACCGCTTAACGCCCTCCTTCCGCCGGCCGGCCGGGCGCGCCGCCGCCGCTGGGAGTGAAATGCACCCGAGACGGATGGGAACATCGTTAGCGGGACTCCGACAGCGAGTCCAGCGCGCCTGTCAACCCGAAAAAGGGGCGGCGCCCGGGAGGGGCCAGAGGAGGCGAAGACAGACCGGCAAGGAGAGCGGAGGCTGCCTAGGGTGGTACGTCGCAATGACGTTAAGGGGAGAAGAGATGGAAAGGGCGGATGAAAGTAGTGAGGGATACAAATATAAGCAACCGACATGGGAGATATCAGTCAGGTAATGACATATAAAGCTAAAACTCATGACGAAGCTGTTCAGTTGAGAGAGAGAATGGAGGGACAAATTGTATGGATACGAAACGAGTTATGTTATAAAATAGTTTAACCACCTTATTGAACTTTAAAAAAAATTAAAAAACTATGTGACATACTATGGGGAGAAATGGAAGTAAATTTTTGCATTGGGGAGAAGTATGTTATTGCATTGTACGGAGCGAAGTGGTTCGTGGTCCGATTGTGGAGTCAAATTAGTAAACTGCGAGAACCAGACGAAGACGACAGACGGGTAGGAAAAAATGAAGATAATTCTGCGGACGAAGTTACAAGTAATTTCAAGTTCAGTGGAAAATCTGAAACACTCAAAATATTGTACAACTGCTGAACTACGATAATCTTTAAAAATTTTAGATTTAGGTGTACGTTCATCTGCCGTACACAGGAAAATGACTTTCATATAAAGATGAAAACAAATCTGAAATAATTTACTATTACGCTGAGAGCGGCAGAATAAAATTACTGACATTATGTATTGAATGACACCTTAAAAACAGCGAACTGCAGATTCCGCAAGAAAAAAGCCAGGGCGACGGAGTCAAGTTCGTGTCAACTGACACCCACGCAAACAACGCGACTGCCTACAAAACGTGCTATAGTGGGACATGAATGTAACTTTAAAGATCCATTTCAATTTCCGTTACAAGAAATGCCCGTTGGGATGCTATTTGTCTATTGCATAAAAACTGAGATGAGATGTCTTTTTAGTGACGACGTGCAAGATACATCCCGTAAGATTCTGCGCACCGGAAATACGGAAGGAAAGATGGGGCAGGAGCAATTTTGAAGAAATCGACAGAAACGAAAAGCTGCGATTAAGATGAGTTGAATGTCAGAAAGAAAAAAGGTAACAGAACAGGTCGGAGTGCCCATTTCACGTTTTAGGAGTAACATACAAAAGGCAATAAAGAAAAAGTGAAGGAAGTCTGAGTATGTTAAACTAGATGTATGAGTGTCTCAAATTAATTTACCTAACATTTCTTATTAGTAAAATAATAATAGGAGTAAGAATTATAGTAACCCATACAATAAATTTATATTGTATTTATTTAATATTGTATTAAGTTCATTTTGAATTCCGTTTTATACTATTATTAATATTCCAATTTAAGAATGTATAACTATAAAACTATTCATTTTTGAAAATGCACATAATAGAAACTGTATTCCCGAATTTGTAGCTCGTTTCGCATTTCTAAGTAAAGTTATAGTTTCATCACTGCCAGATGCAGAAAGGGACATATGCATGTTTTGTGGGCCGTGATCTCAATGTAGTACAGGCAACGACGCGGCTGGACTACAATTGCGTACGTGTTAGTCTTAGTTTAGTTTTCATTGATATATACTGCGATTTTTCTAAGAGCGACCCTCAAGGCCACTCAAATCCCATCTTCGCGATGGAATATGTCACGGCATTTCGCGTCTTTTCTCGGTCTTGCCGGTAGAAGTCGCATGATCGCAAGCACTGCTTCATACGGTCGCGATCGTGCGAAATCTAGCGGAACGACTGAGAAAGACGCGAAATGCCGTGACATATTCCATCGCGAAGACGGGATTTGAGTGGCCTTGAGGGTCGCTCTTAGAAAAGTAGTATAAGACGCGGTCTGTTCGACAGGATTTTCTGGAGTAGTGCGATTTCCTCTAGACTTTCACGGCGTGCGCTGCGGGGTGTATGGTCCGTTCAGGTCAGTAGACGATTTTTCTGGCACCTTCTAAAACAGTCGAACATCTCCGAAGACTGCATTGTTCGGCGAAATGTATTCTTCAGCAAATTGTATGGGGTGGAGTGCCAGCTATTAATGACTGAAACTGTCAGTTCAATAGGTGTAGTTGGAGGTTAGAGATCGTTTTCACAAGTGATTTAATTTTCCAACATCATCACTAATAATAATAATATAGCAAGAGTTGATATCATTCATGTCGAAAAGTAGATGAGAATATGTATGCATACGAATTAAGACGTCAAACCGATGTACATAGACATTCCATAAATATCGAATTTGAAAGATTCCGCGGTTCACTTTCATCATGCTTTATTTAAACTCGCAATATACTAAATTTTAATCACAGAATTATGCATGTAAAATAATATTTCTTAAAAAGTAAACTGTAAAATGTATTTTTCTAGCATTCTAGTCTCATAAAAACTTTGATATCGTGCGAACATTCAGCAGTTAACGGAATGATAAGAATAATATGGAGTAAACCGGCTCAAGCACATGTTAGCCTTCGTTTGTAAAATAAATGTGAATCACTTCCACGTGTTAATCACCGACCATGCCCCCAATCTGGTTGGGAATCAATGAAAATCAAAAAAAAAATCCTTACATGGTTGAACAGACAATACCGGTCATCGTCGCAAATGCAAGGGAGCCGTATAGAGTGTAGTAGCGAGTAGGCGATGCAAGTGGCGTAAGAAGGGCCTACATGGTCCATCAGTATATTCTTTTGTTTGTATTAAATATAATGCAATGAATAAATGCCTATTAAAATGAAATTAAAATTTATTGTAATTATCTAACAAGTTTGAATTAAAATGCTTGACTTGTTAGGCTGAATTTTGAATCTTTCTTATTTGACTTAAGATTTTTATAATACTTAATGTGATTCTCAGTCTCTAGCCTTTCCGGCCGTGCCTGAGATGAAGGTTTTAATGGGAGGATAATGACAGAATTTGAATATTAGAGCAATTGCGAAATGACATATAGAGGTAACGGCTAGAGAGTAGCGGCTTTGTCCACCCTAGGCCCACTGCCCCTTCTCCGGCACAAAATCGACATTGATCGACCGGCAATTGAACCCCGAAACCAGAGGAGGCAAGCGATCGGGCTGACCACTATGTTTGGGGCGCGTGCGACGCAAGGACCCTCCCAAGGCAGTTCCCACGTCGCGGCGGAAGCATTGTGCTTGGCCCACTTGTGCAAGCCCCACGGGCTATTGCGACGACGGCAGCGGCGACGGGGGCGGAGCAGGTCAGCCGAGCGGGGTCGCCGACCCGCCAGGACCCGGGATGTTCCATCGGCCGGCTGTCTTTTGAATGTGTAGACAAGCGTGACAGCCGGCGATCGTTGGTACCGCCATGGCGAAAAAAATGAAAATAACAACACCGGTCTATGGAAAGTACGCAAAACAGACAGGGAACTCCATGTAAC
>JAHLJT010008446.1:91710471-91797923 GCA_031308135.1 Acheta domesticus | reverse complement strand
CCAATACAGGGGCGGATCCAGCCGATCATTTGGGGGGGATCATATATTTTTGTTAAATAATAAACATATTTATTATATTGTATATTATGTTTGTAGTGTATAGATGACAATATACAGTATTATTGTTTACATAATTGCATAACTTTAATATAAAAAAGTACTTAAATTGTGCCATATAAAGGAAAGTAACAAACGAAAACCCTAGGCTTTTGGGGGGGGGCATGCCCTCTCCCTGCATCCGCCACTGGCACAATGGTCGGAATCTTGCTTCCTGAGGGCCAGTAGTGAAGAGTTTGTGAATTTTCACGACGAATTACGTATTCATGTTTCGATATCAGAAAAATAACGAAATAATATTTTAACTACGAGAAGCGTACTTCCGAGCGACGTTGTTTTCTTAGGGATTTTTACAAAATTTGTAATACCTATTCTGCTTATTTGTAATGATATGGGTTACTGTTGTACAAGAAAATGTAAACAAACATTTTCTAACAACAATACAAATTTTCCCAATTTATTTTTGCGAAACGAAAGCTTTCTAAAACAATGATAATTTAAGCAAGCATAAATAATATGTAAATAGCACGTTAATTAGTTACAAATCAAGGATTCTTTAACGTCTTATTTTTGTAATATCCTGAATTATATACAAAACTATTTCTTTGTAAAATTACAGTTTTGAAGAAGTTATATACCTCACTCACATATACACTTCATGGAAGGGGATATAGATACTGAAATTCTCACTTAATACAAAGATTTGAAGAATCAGACTTCTTGGTACTCCCTTCTTGCTCTTCATCAGAATGCTCACAAATCCTGCACTGCGAGCTGAGCTATGTAACATGGATATGAAGAATCTTGTTTCGTTAGTTCATAAAAAAAACCCTTTGGAAGAGCGATTCAACACTTGGAAATTAAGGCAGAAAATTCCAGAAGAAAGTGATGTGAAGGGTTGGTAATTTTTTTTCTGTCAAGCATGAACCCAACCCTCACGAATGCAATAAGAATGTAATGTTTCTTTTGCACATATATCCTGCCATATTAAATAGATCTTACATTTAATAAATGTTTCGAGAAGTTTCAATTTTTTGGGCTCCATGAAATGTCGCCATTCCATGAAGAAATAAGAAAAGATTGGAAGATGAATATTTGGCGAAGTTGAATACAGAATACAGTTCGGCAGAAAGAGTCGGCCGTTCGCGCCGGAATTTTCATTCACCCAAACACGGATTCACTCTGAATGTACCACTCTCAACGTAAATGCCTCCCCCCCCCAACGGGTCAGATCTATCTGGCTCTGTGTACCCTAATTTCAATCTACCAACGAAATAAACAATTGCTAAGGGGCCTTTATGGGGGGGGGCGCTTCCCCCAAAAATAAAGAAAATTTAAAAATGACACAAAATATATTTGTATCGGTAAAATAATTGTTAAAAATTGTCTACTGCGCGGAAAATTATTTAGAATCACATAAAATTCTGTATTAAAAATAGGCATTTTTTTCCGGGGAGGGCCGAACAACGATTTTGACCTCAATTCAGAGCCCACGAGCCGGCGACGTGCGTGAATGGCGAGCGGGGCGACGCGCGCCGGTCGCCAGGCGTTTTGCCACCAGTGCCGCGTGGCCGGTGGCGGGTCGCCCCCGCCCTGCGCGGCCCGGCCCGGCCGGCGTGGGCCGGCGTGGGCCGGCGTGCGGTAGCCGCAGCGGCTTCATCAATGGCGATTATGCCGCTGCCGCTGTGTTGCCGCGGGCGCGCGGGCCAGCGTCGCCCCCTCCCCGCCACCTGCTTACGCACGTGGTTGGCTGCGGCGCAGCACGTCATTCGTGGTTTAGTTTCCCATGTTTCGTAATTGAGCTCAAACGATTTACGTGTTTTCAGAAAAATGTGTAATTGAATGCACCTGTTTGATTCTTTTTTCGGCGAAGTTTGGTTCGCCGATGTGACAGATATTCATCGCCAATGGAAGCTGAACACGCAATGTTCGTGACCGCGTATTCTTCAGAGGGCAGTAATATTACCTTCGTGAAAGCGAGCATAAGTGAAGTAAATTCTCATCAATCTATGGTCTGTTTATTGTCTTTGATACGTTACTGAATCACGCAAACCCGTTTCTTTATAGTTTGACTTTATCTCGACAGCTTCTTGCAAAAAATTAACGTTTTGTGGATTTTAGAAAATTATAAAAAGCTTTAAAATTTCCGATGAACAGAGAGTAATAATCATTTTAAATCAGAGGAGATGTGATGATCTATATCAGTACCATTCTAGCCACTTTCTGCTACCATTTGCATCGTTATATCTTATACACATGTCTCACATCGCAATTTATATGAAACGCATACTCAGATTCAAGATACCTTGCATATTACGAAAGTCAAGGGACAAAGTGAATGAATTCTGAAAGAACAGCACACTCAGGAAAGCCCAATGACGAATTTATCAATGATATTTTCATCGATACAACATTCGTGAACGAATTTATTTATTGATAACCAATGTATTTTGGGGATACCTGACAGTCTTCTCGGAACGATTATTGTTTACTCTTTGTCATTTGTGACTCCAGCTCAAATAATGTTTTGCAGCACTGAAATTATTCACATGAACTTCTCCATTTAGATACGCTATTTATATCCAGTTTTACATGTGTTGCAAACTTTTCAGTTTTTTAAATTTTATTGGTTGGAAGTAATTTCATTTTTATGCGTTTGTGATCAGAAATGCCTCCAAATAAATCCCACATTACACTTTTAAATTACAAGAAAAATTGTGAAAACCTGTTCAATTCCGTTTTATAACATTATGTCGTGGTTTCTGAATGATAATCTGGCGTACTTGATATTAATTGTTGGTAGCCTAGTTTCAAACATTCACATGTCAGTAAGATAGATATTTATGTATAGTTATGAGGAAATGCTAGAATGTTTTTCTGGAAATAATATTATTCTTTGTTATTTAATACGTTAGATTTTATAAAGCAAATAAATAGCATCATTTTGTCAATTAATTATTCCAAATAAAATCCGCACATGAAATACTTGTAAACCGTTGTGTAAAACGTGTGGGGTCAAACCTGAAGCCAAACAGATTCCCGTAAGTAAAGGAGGAAAGGGCCTAAGGTAATGGTAGCCCAACGTATGAAGCTTGTGAGCATTCATACCGTTTTCAATCCTTATGAGAGCTACTAAGAAACCAAGACAGAAAAACATGTTTTTCAAATCTTAACCTTTGTTTATTGTTTATAAACGTACATTTCTATTAAATATGAATCAAACTTTAATTCAACTTATAGAGGGAAAATAAATTGAAATGGAATTGCACATAAAAAATTGAAATAGAGTTAGTAACAAATTATAAGTGTTAATAAGAAATATAAGAACAGATTTTTCATCAGACTTGTTAACGAGAAGGATGTCGCATTTTTTTCATCAAGTTTCTTCTGGATCATGACCGTGATCTATCGAAAATTGCCCGGCGAGCAACTACAGTAGTTCGCGATCGACGGTCTGCAGATCTCTGGTTTAAGGATTAAGCAGATGCCGTCCAATGTGGCGAGCAGGTGCGGATCCAGCCGATAATTTTGGAGGGGTCCATCAGAGATTTTTGTTAATATATAATAATAATAATATAATAATAATAATAATAATAATAAGAATAATAATTTGTTATGATATTGTATATTATTTTTGTAGTGTATACATGATTCTATACAATATTATTTTTTTAATATTTACATAATTCTAACATAAATATTTAAATCAATATTGCCAAATAAAAGAAGGTAACAAATGAAAATCCTAGGTCTTGGGGGGGGGGCATGGATCCACCACAGGCGGCGAGTGCGCCGCCAGACGGAGCGCTCGCAGGTGGCAGCGCCCGCATTTGCTGCCCACACGCAGTCGCTGGGCATGCGTGCCCTGGGCGATGCGTAGCACCCGCACGCGCTCTCCTTGGCATATTCTCTGTCGGCCTTTTCTCACTGAAACGCGGTAAAAGGTAATTTATGCCCGCTCAGACGCACGTCCAACGCCGCCGCCAGCGCGCTCGTTTCCTGCTCACGGCGGAGAACAATAATTCTGGAATGAAGACGTTTCAGAAGTTCCAAGCTCTAAAAGCAAGTGCTCTAAGTGCCGGATTTCTTGTGCCCCCCGGAGCTGAATTACGGACAAAAAGGGCCCGCTGGCGCAGGCGTTGGCGCGGGCGCTGGCGCTGGCAGGCGCGGCGCGGCGCGGCGCGCGCGGTTGCAGCTGCCCGGAGGGCGGCGCGGGCCGTCGCTCCAAGCCAAGACGCCCGCCGCCCCTCCACCCCTCCACCGCCTCTCTTCCTCCAGCATAGTGTTGCGCCTCAACCAGTGTGGAGGTTTCATGTTTCGGTGCTTGTCCCTAACTACACTTTACAATGTAGGCCTTCTTCTGAAGATTTTGGCTTTACGAAATGGTCAGTTTCAAATCGCTCGATAAGACACCCGCCGCCTCTCCTCCCCCTGCACCACCTCATCTTCTAGGACAGCGAGTGTTGCGCCTCAACCATCATGGAGGTTTCGTGTTCAGGTGCTTGTACCTAACTGAACTTCACAATAGAGGCCTTACTCTGCAGATTTTGCCTTTACGAGATGGTCCGTTTTCAAATCGCTCGATATCATCGTTCTGACTGCTTAGATTCGACAAATCTCGATTGGTCTAAATTCGCGAAATCCACTTTAACAAATCAGCGGATTAAGACCTGGGTACATAAGCAGAAAGAAACTGATTAAGGACAGGTAATTAATAAGTGTTTTTGTATTAACAGAAAATGGCAGCGTAGGTTGAGTATTAGAATTTTCTTTGCAAATCACGGTTAATTTTAGTCAAAATGTTTGGAAGTTTAGGTACTTTCATACAATATTTCCCAAACATTTCAGAAATAGTTACATCAGATGGACAATAAAAATAGTCTCAACAACAGAATGAACTAGAAAACAAAACGGAAAGGAAGCAGGAAAGTCCTCGAACAGGAGGAACGCAAACTTTACGAAAATCGCAGCTGTGGAGCCGGCGTCGAGGTGATTAGCCGGGAAGAGCGCGATAGGGTCGCCCGGCACCGCCGTGCAATCAGGCGGCGGGGGCGACCGCATCCCGGCTTCTCCGCTCCGTTTAGTTCCACGCCCTCCACGCCTCGCCACGCCACGCGTTCGACTAATCGACGCTGGCTTCTCGTGATCGACTGCGCGCGCCTGCCCCGCCCACGCCGCAGCCCTCGTCCATCATCGCTTCCGGGCGCCCGCCGCCGCCGCGGCCTCGGGCGGGTAGCCGCCCCGCCCCGCGCCGCGTCCTTAATCTTTCAGCCCGGCCCAGACATCGGCGGGAGCGGCGGCGGGGCGGACCGCGGAAACGCGACGAGGACGCCTAGGACGGCGACGGGGACGGGGACGGGGACGCAGACGGGGGACGGCGACGCGGTCGGCGCTCGGCGCGTTCCCCCTGGGGGATTAATGCCCCCGCGGCTTCTTTCCGCGCGAGGGGCTCCGCGGAAAGATTTCTCCGATGGCCGCAGCCTCCCCGGCTCCGTCCTCTGTTAATTTTATTTGGGATATCTGGTAACTTATAATAATTACTCGTGGCAAGAGAAACAAAGGTTTGTTTGTAGGAAGTGAAAGGATTGTGGTTAACTGTAAAAATCAATTAGTTGGGGTTTTCAGCAAAGTTCAATATGAGAATGAACACTTTCAAGCTCTACACCGCAATTTTAAATTCGCTTGCATTTCAATTTAATACATATAATGCTCAGAATATAATCATATGATGAGAAATATGTCAATATACGTACCAATTTTTCAAATTAAACATTTTTATTAAAATTCGACATCAAATGTGCATTAACGGCTTACGTTACCCTTTGTGCTTTCTGAAGCGAAACTATTCCCTTTCATATAATTCAGTTTGATTCTGAATGATGATTCAACATTCCGCTTTCACGTGATTTCTTCTCAATTGTTGAGTACTAAGTCATACCGTACTATACAACAAAAGATATTACAATCCACAAGTTAAGCAACTAAAATGATGTGCAATACTCACAAGAATTCATTATCTATTCTCAATGCTATAGTCCGCTTTAGTCCGTTTTGCAACAGAATGTTTTTTGTATCCTCCAGCTTCAGCCTAAATTAAGACTTCTCTCATCAGAGGAAGGCAACATTTTCCCTCACTCTGAATACTCCACTTCTGTGAGTCCACATGTTTTGTTGGTTATTTTATCGCACCCTCGACTGCCTTCCACGCCGCGCGCGCTCCTTCGCCTCGTTCCCGCGCAAAGCGGATCCGCCCCCGCCCCCGTCTCTCCCCCGCCTCCACCGCCGCCCCAGTCTCCGCCTCCGCCGCCGCCGCCGACCACCGGCTCCGAAACGTCATCGCCTGGCGACCGCCGGCGACGAAATAAAAATACCGCGGAGCCCTTCGGCGTCCACCCCCGCCCCCCGGCGACAAAAAGCGCGGCCGCCGCCGCCACCGCGTCTGTCTGCGGCGCGGCCGACGCAGATGGCGGCGCGGCAGCGGCGGCGGCGGCGGCGGCGGTGGCGCGCGGGGAGGCGGCGGCGGATAAGATTAACGCCGCCTCCAATCACGCGACGGCGCGGATTAGGCCTCAGATGGCGGGCCGCTCGACAAACGTCGGCCGCGTGGGAGAGATCGCGCTCATTCATTAGGCGGCGCGGCGCGGCGCAAACACACGCGGCGGGGGCCGGGGCGGGGGAGGGGCAGCCAGCAGAAGCGAAGAGGGCGGACGAGGTGATAGACGCGGTGAAGCGGATGGGAGTTATGGGCGCGAAGGCGGCGGGAGCGACGCGGGCCGCGTCGCTGCGGTAAGGTTGACGTATGCGGATCAGTGCAACAACGGAGGAAAAATGTAGAAGCCAGCCCGAGGCAAGGGTGATGAAACCGACAGAGGCGCGAAGAGGCATACTGTAGCCGGGGGTGGGCGGTCGGAGGTGCAGGACGCCTGTAGGAAGAAAATTTTGTACATTGTCGCATTGAGAAGTGTAAAAGAAGAGAAAAAGAAGAAAAGAAGTAGAACGAAAATAAAAGGAATCCAAGGTTTCCGTGGAATCGCTGAAGAATGGAAGATGGTTCACAACAACCGCAAGTGGCATACATCGAGATACAATATTATGTTCAAACTAACCGGTGGAGAAGTGTAGGGGCCACAGTTTGAAGGAACGGGAAATGCAATAAAAGCGCACTCAAAAAAGCAGATGAAGGGCATGCAATAAAATTAAGGAACACTACTGTCTTATATCTGAAGTGAGCCCAAGACGTGGCCAGTAGGAAGAAAGGACAGGAAAAATTGAAAGAAATGAACGGCAATTACAACTAAGTGCGATGTGAGAAGCCGCAGACGAAGGAATATTCCGAGAGTCGACATCAAGCGGCAACGGCGCTGATCTCAAGGGGAGAAGGTAGCAGAGGTGACAGAAGGTGGCGGTGCCCTCGTTCCCAAACGTAGGGGAGCGCGCAGGGTGGGAACGGAAAGGGCGAAAGGGGTACCAGAGGCGCCGCTGAGGGCGGCAGGGCGGCTGCGTTGACCCACGGGGGCTGTGGCGGCGAGAGGCCGGGTTTTCTCGGCTCGATGGAGCGCGCGCCCGCGCATTCTCGCGAGGAAAGACGCGACTGAGCGACGAGTCCGCCAACGCAAAGAATGCGGAGGAGGCTTTTCCCTTGTTTTCCCAACGCTCGAGCTCTCGCATCGCCAGCCGCAGCCACGTCGCCGCAGCAGTCGCCTCCTCCACCGCCACCGCCGCCGCCGCCGCCGTGGCGCTATGATAACACGGCGCGCTTGAAAGAGCGCAGCTGGGCGCGGAGCGGGCGCTCGGGCGAATGGAAGAAATTCATAACAGCGCCGTCGCGTCGCCCTCCGCTGAGTACTCCGCCCCAGTCTGCCTGCGCCTGCCTTCCTGCTCCGGCGTAATTCATCCCAAGCGCGGCCTCACCCACTCCCTTCGCGGGAAGCTGTCAAAATACTACCCGGCCTTTTCAATTGTTTGCCCGCATTCCCACTTTCGATGACAACGACATTTACATCGACGGAAATGCACGATAACTGAATCCTAAATAAAATTGAAATAGTCATGAGTATTTATTGCAGAAAGTACATTTGTGTGGAGCCCGTTTTATTTAGAGTATATTTTTATTAATCACAGTGTTATTTGCTCAGGTTTTTTTGTGTTTCAGAGTGTTTTCAATGTTTCTGTTCAGAGTGTTTTCAATGGCTGTCTCTGAAATTAAGGTATACAGTTTATGGGATATTGAGAGTCCATCTCCCGGCTGTTATTGAGATTACACACAGTCACAATACACTATAAATAATATAGGCGTTCACGATCACAAGTGTCTGAGTGCCAAAACCATGATTTTTGAGCTGATAACTTTAAATGGGTCTATGTGCCCAGGGCAATGATTTGCCGAAGGGTCTATGAGCTAGCGGAAGCCGTATTAGTTGCAACAAATTCCAACAGACAGCGCTGGGTCTACCTCTAACACTGATTCTCTATTCTTTTATCTCGTTCGCTAGAAACTTAGATCCTCATGAACCTGAACGCCTCAATTATTATTTTCCGACATGTGTAACACATCTAGGAAGACGTACATTAATGAACAAATAAGACCACCATTCTGGTTCAAAACTCTTTTTACAACCAAGAGCGACGTAATCTATCATTTTATTTGAATAATTGCGTTCCATCCGCTGTCAACAGCAGTAATTTCTGTTTGGGAGGCAAACCAAAAGAGAGGCATTCCACTTCTGCGCTTCTCCTTGCATGAATCGTAATTGGGGTGGCTGTAAAACGCGCGCTAGCGGCATAAATTAGAGCGTAAAATTCCGCGATCGTAAAGCTCGCAAGTGGCATTTTCTCGCGGCAGCGGGCGTCGCATGCGAGCTTGCAGGCTGCCCCTGCGCGGGGGCCCGGCGCCGCCCAGCGCTGTTCAGGCGCCGTGCTCTGTACTTACGGTGCTTTCGCCGGCCGATACGGGAGCACAGGGATAAGGAACCGAAACTTAAGTAAAGCCAATTTCGCCATATCTTTCTTATCTTCATATCCTATGGTTATTTTACATCTCCTATAAAAAATTCTGGTTCAAGAATGTGCTACAAAATGCGGTATAACAAAGCAGACATTTCGTAAATCATTTTTTTTTGCGAAATAACGTACGAAGTAAGATTATACTTCGAAAAATTTAATAACACTCAGAAAAATGAGAACTTATATTAAAGACAATTCTGTGAATCGGTAAATCTATCAGGCATACTAAAAGCTTTCTTAAAAGTTAAAAAATTAAACATCCGTACTATTAAACATTTAATTCGATGAAGATGTTACCATGCATTATTTCCTGGTTTAACAACTATCTATTCTATTCTATAAAAAAATATTCCAGCCGGTCTGGGTAGCCGAGGTCGCTAAGGCTTAAGGGCCGTAGCTGCCACGGCTCGAAGGGTCGCGGGTTAGAATCCCCCTTCGGGCATGAATGTTTGTGTGTGGTCATGTTGTCCTTACGTGTTCTTCCTACAGTTCTCCCACAGTTAAAACAATCTCAGTGGTCGCTATATGACTAGGTTGCTGAAAAGTGACTTTAAAAAACTTCCAATTCATTCAGACTACTCAGAGAAATCAAATAAATTATTGAATACAGGTATCTAGTTGCCATAAAAATATGTATTTGCATGAAAACTCTTTCTGTACTAATGACAACATGACATTCGATATTCGTCGGTGAAAAACCTGGAGCTAGCAAATGGCGCAGTGTAAGATTTATGCGCTCCCGGCGCCGCCGTCTGCGCTTTCCACCGCATCAATACGAGCGCTCGCAAATGCGCATTGCCAGCGCACTCGCGTTACACGTCCGCTCAAAGAGGGCCGCCTCGGCTCGGCGTGGGCGGGGTCGTCTGGAGGTCGGTGCGAGAGAGGGAGGGAAGGCGAACGGGAGGGGGCGGAGCGCCGCGAGCCGGCCAGACCGAACGCGAGCCCCCCAGCGCGCTCGGAAGGGGTCACGCTGAGGTGGCGCACAGGGCGGCCGGCGGCAGGCAGGGCCCGGGTCAGGGACGGACTCAGAAAGTGGAAGAGGATGAGTTACGGAGCGGCTGGCAAGGAAACTTCACAGCGAAAGAGGAAGCACGGAGGGCGAAGGTGTGTTTGTGCGTGTGTTAGAGAGAGAGAGTATGTATGTGAGTGTATATGTAGGGTGCGTGACTGAGTCTAGTCAAAGTGGAGGAGGCGTGACGGCGCATAAGAACAGGCTAGAGATCGGATAGTATGTAGGCAGAATTATAGAGGCGACAGTGGTCCAGAAACAAAGGTGTGGTAGTGGGTATAGGCAGAAACTAGAAACCTCTTTGGAGATGATTCGATGGTGGGGTGAGGGACAAAGGGCAGATACAACTGTGAGTACAAGTGCAGCATGAGTAAACTGTTTGAAAGAATCATTTTCATTAAATGAAAGCGGAAGAGAGTTGACGATACATTTTTTTCATCTAAACACTTAATTTGAAATTCGCAAATCGTTAGATATGGAAATGAATTTTAGTTACAAGAAACTGTAACTGTTGAGGAGACAATTCTGAAAATATAACTATTTTAATTTAATCTTCGCAGAGTATTTTCATTTCTCTAAATATTCTAAGCCTCCGTCATAAATTCATGAACCTTGCGCTCCGCTATCAAAGGATCACTCCGAAAACTGTCACAAAAAAATGTGAGGCTTAGAACTAGCAGAAGGGAATGTGGTGTTCTGATCTGTGCATGTCCGCTATGTCCAGAGCATGGGATATCGCACGCGGTCGTAGAAAACGCAGTGCGTACGGCAATGCACCGGCTACTGCGACCAGCGCGACGGCAGTGACGGAGGTGGTGGCGGTCGGGAGAAAAACAGCGCATGGGGGCTCATGTTGCCATAGAAAAAGACGTTCTGCCAGTCCCGAAGGGGAGGTTAAGGGGGCAAGGTTTTTGCCAATGCAGCCGTTCCAGTTGTAGCCTAGATCTGGCCCTGAATGCAAGCTGAGAGGCCGATTCAGCGTTCCGCACGCACTGGAGAAAGGAATCAGTGGGTATGCTGTGCCACATGCGTCTACCGGGGCAGGTGGTGAACTTGAGAAACAACAGAACGAGACACAGGATTACACTACGACAGTAAAAGTTTCATTGAGAAACTCTACGCAGCCTTGACGTAGCACGTTCTTTTCTCAAGTCGTTGTCAACAGTAGCAAATTAAAGAATAAATTACTACTTCCCAGGTTTGAAAATATCAACATAATAGTTAATCGAGCAAGGCTCTGTAACTCATAAAAAGCATCTAAAACCGTACAAACGATTGAATGGGTGGGGGCATTGTAATGATAACTTTTGTGTCACACTTTCAAAATAAATATCCTAGAATTTGAGATAAAAACAATATGATCCAAAAGCTATGCAAAAGTGTTCATAAAAGAACATGTACAATAGAAAGTAGCAAACTGTGTAAGTACCAATCGGGAAATGTTTGGATATGCACAAATTTAGTAATTCCTCTGGCTTACAAAAATTACAGGACTCAATGTTAACTATTACTAGGTAATTATGTAATGTTAATCGATTTCATGACTGACAACTGTAATTTGTTGTATTTACCCAATGCATTAAATAATTTTGTTATTGAGTTTACTGTAACTTTTCACTGAGAGTGTTTTCAGGTTACTATAATAATAATAATAATAATAATTATCATTATTATTATCACTAAGTCAGGAGAAAGACAAAACAATAACACAAATGCGTACATTGAAAACCATCATTTCTGTGATATGGTTTCAATTTTATCGAATTACCGGCACCCGAAGTATTTGGAAAAATAGGCCTTCGAATATGCTAGTGCCGTAAAACCGCCCTGCGCCCGCCTTAGGAAAGGTGGAGGGGAGGGGCTCAATCATATCGCGTGAACGCGGCCGCGCAGAGGAAGCGCCCGGCGGAGGCCGCGGCGGCGGGGCGGCCGCAGAGTGGAAGGTCGACGTGGGCCGCGCACGGCCGAGCGACAGATCCCCACAACGTGTAAAGCAAACACGCGTTCCGCACCGCAACCGCGGCCGGAGGGGCTGGAGGGGGTGTGGGGTGCGGGGGAGGAGATCGAGGGTCCGGGGGATGGTAGACGGGGGATGGGGGGCGGGGGCTCGAGGGCGGGACGGCTCGCAAAAGGGCGCGCAACGAACGAGGGGCACAGAGGCGAGCGAACGTGAGGCGGAACGAGTCTGGACGAGGGAAGGGGAAAGGGGGCGATCCTTCGGCCCGGCTCAGCCCTTCCCTCACCCCCACCTGCTCTTATTTCCCGTCGCCGTTGCAAATGATGTTTATCAATTCTGCAAATGTTTGTTCAGATCTGCAGAACACAACGCGGATGATTTATAGAAAACAAAGAGAGGGCTATGAATATTGAAAGGCACCGAAAGAGCGGGGTGCGGTTTTCCGCGGAATAATCATCTTGCTGGACGCGTCGGGGAAGGGGGGAGGGGCGACAGCGCCCTTAACCCGCTGCGCCGCGCCACGCACCCTACGGCCCCGGCGCGCCGCCCGCGCCCCGCCACCTTCCGCCGACCCTCCCGAATATCTTCGCGATTCTTTCCCTCTCTCCCCTCCTGGAACCTTTATCTTCGGCTAATAACCACTCTCTTGGGCGGTTATAAGATAATAGCCGGCGAACGACATTCAATAACCGCGAGGAAGACGTCAAATATTTTTTTCTGCCCCATTAAGAATCATAATCCGTTAGAAGCGCCTCCTAAAAATACCCTCATTATGGCACGAGCGCGGCAAACGCTCCCAGGAGGAGAGTCACCCCGCTGGCTGGCCGTCTCGGAGGCGGCGGCGAGGGCGTTGGAGGCGGGGGCGGGGGCGGGAGCGGAGGCCGTGGCGTGGGCGGAGCCGCGCCGAGTGAGCGACGCGCTGGGCGGCGCGAGGGGACGGCCGCGGCTGCTCGCCGGCTGCCGTCGCGTCTCAGCCGCGCCCAGACGCTCCTCGTAAAGGACGCCGAGCAGCCGGCGCGGGCCGCGCTGCCTTCCTATTTTCACGGCGTTTGCTTCCGCGGCGCGGCTTTTACGCGGCTGCTCGCTTACGAATCGCTCGTTAGCTGTCGCTGCGCGCGAGGGAGAGCTACATGGCGGTAAATGGAATGAAACTGTTGTATATTGATCGCGTTATCGTGAGTGAAGTTTGAAGAAAATGTAGTTCTCAAGCAGAGCGCTGTGTAAGCTCTGTAGACAACGGTAATCAACTAAAAATACGATTTGTGTTCGGTGTTGTCTGTCAAATCCGATTGATTCTTTGAAGCAAAGCAAATAACACATTCCCACCTGTTAATGTGGGCAAATTAAATGAGACATTGGAATTAAACCGGAGAATGGCGTAGGGGAATTTAATTCAAATTAACACTCTAAACATTTTTAACAAAAATAAATGTTGGAGACTTGAAATATATCTGTGGCTTGGTGCAAAAAAGGTCGCTATTCGTTTTTAGCGATTTTCAGTTTTTATGGTCAATGTGTTATTCTTCTTTCAGTGCAATAAAGGCCAAACTAAAAAGTCGACCCTAACTCCTAATTTCACATTGATTTACACTGGCCTACGATTCTTCTGTCATTTTGATGGTGTAAGACAACCACCCATTCTGTAAAACTTCAAATATTGATATTAGCCCTTCTTGCACCAAGCCACAGATATAATTTATCTCACGCACACCATGTCAAAGCCTTTCTGGCGCCTAGTGTGTGTGTGTGCTTCCGACCATCCGTCCCGTCGGTGTCGAAGCGCCTGTAGATTTCACACGTTGAGCCTGTTTTCCATAAAGCGCGAGAAGTGATCGCGCCACCGCGCAGCGAACGCACGCAGCCAGTGAAGGATGTTATTATTTACGGAGCTGCGCGGCGCGGCGCTGCGCGGGGCGGCGCTGCGCGGGGCGGCGCTGCGCGGCGCGACGGCGGGCGCACAGGCCCAGGCAGAGAGGCGGGAGGCGTGGAGGCGGCGCATGGAAAGGCTGGCGTATAAACACGCATCGAATTATGCTCGTCGGCTGGCGGCCGCGCCGGCCCGGCCGATTCGACGAACGCGCCGCCGCCGCCGCCGCCGCGGCTGCAAGCTTCGGACCAATTTTAGAAAAATCGCAAACCTGTTCGACCAGTTTCGCAAAGGGCAGGCGTCTGTCAAGTCGAGACAAGGCTCTGTCAAAATTTCGTTAGGAAGGAATGATTTATCCGGTGGTAGCTGCTTCTGCCTGGGCGGCGGCGGCGGCGGTGAACGGAGCGTGCACCAGGAGGCTGAAGGGAGCTCCTGTCCGCTCCGCTGCGATCGACTCGCCCCGCTCTGCGCCCGGCTTTGTCGCCGTGCCTGGCTTTCTTGATACAGAATTAGTCTTGGGCGTAGTTGGATTAAAAGTCACAGAACAATCAACGGCACAAGAAGAACAACGTCAAAGTAAGCTGTGAAACTATTAGTTTTCTTTAATTTAAATATTAAGGCCAATTTAATTGATTCGCTCGAATAAAAGAAATGTCCAACACTGATATCATTCGAAGACAGTTGGCGTATTTCGAAGTGCCTTTGTTAATGTTTGAATTCACGTTGTAGAAAAATATGTTGCAGTTAAATTAAATAACTCAAATTGTTTGCTATGAGAACAAAATATTAAAATTTCTTCGCACTTTCGAAAAAAAGAAGTGATTTCAAATGTGTTTTTAAATTATTATATTTATTTTCTAATGTTTAATTTGGATTAATAATTTTCAGTTGTAAGCTGCTCTATTTCCAATTTCCTTCCACAATATTCACTCTGAAAGAGCGAAAATTTCTGGCTAATAACATTTTTGACGACTCTCACAATA
The DNA here is from genome assembly GCA_031308135.1 of Acheta domesticus. Classification (NCBI taxonomy): domain Eukaryota; kingdom Metazoa; phylum Arthropoda; class Insecta; order Orthoptera; family Gryllidae; genus Acheta; species Acheta domesticus. The sequence goes on along the minus strand of JAHLJT010008446.1, from coordinate 91,783,047 downwards.
TTCAATGTAAGAAAAATCTGTAACTTTATTAACTGCTTGACTGAGATTTATCTTTTTTACTTTGTTCTTTAGCCGTCCAAACATAAATGTTGAAGAGGAAATTATTATTAATATTGTATTTGACGATGTATCTCGAGTATTGCAATTCGTCGCAGGCACAGCATGACAGTGCTCGGCGCCAGCAGAGCGAGGAAGATATCCGCGCAATTGGAGGCAGCGCGAGGGCTCGCGGAGGCCCGCAGTCTCCATCGGACGCGAGCTATTTGTCGAACGTCAATCGGGCGGTGCGGCGGGGGGGAGCGGACAGGCGACGCGGGCGCCTCATCGCGTGAGAGCTCTGGGGCGGCGAGGGCGCGGCGGTGGGGGCGGGTGCGGGGCGCGCGGAGAGCGGAGGGCGGCGCGGCGTCCCGCGGCCGTCAGCACCAGCGCCGCCGCGGAAGGGCCGGGCGCCGCAGTCTCCGCTTGGCGAAGGGTGGGGGCGAGGGGCGAGGAGGCGGACGGCGGGCGGCGGCTGAGGGGCGCGCGCGGGGGGCTGCGGCCGAGGGCTGTGGGGGCTGCTCGCCCGACAGCCGATGCTGCCATCGCGCGGCGCGCGCCGGAACTAGGTGGGCGGAGCGCCTCGCGCCGAGCCGGCCGCCGGTCGTCGGCGTCGGCCGCGAGGGAGGGAAACGCGACGGGGTGCGGCGCAGGCGAGGGAGCGGCGTGGCACGGCGGCGGAGGGCGAGCCGGCGCGGCCCCCCTGTTCTCTCCCCGGCGGCGCCGCTGGGCGCCGTGCGCGCCCACTCCGCCGCGAATAAGTCATCCGCCGCGCCCCGCGCCCAACGCCCCGCGCCCAACGCCCCGCGCCCAACGCCCCCGCGCCCAACGCCCCGCGCCCAACGCCCGCGCCCGCCGGTTCACGGAAGTGGGGCGGCGCAGGTGGTGGAGGCGCACGGCGAACAGGTGGGCGATAGCGACGCAGGCGACATTCGTAATCGGGATGCCTGAGGACGCGGTGGACGTAGTAGGGGATGGGGTGGACAAGGCAACAAAGAACGAATCGGAGACCGGGAGACGTGGCTCAAGGCATCAACTGATGTCACTGCAGCCTCTGACCGGGAGGTCCGTGGGTTCGAGTCTCGACGATGGCAGGATTTTCGACACTAACTAGATCGAATTCTGTCGCTGTCTGGAGGGGAATTCCAGCGGCCGGCTACTCTGATACGTAGTTTTCCGTGCTTTTCTCCAATCAACATCAGGCGAATGCCGGAGCAGTACCATTTCAAACGGGCCACGGACCGCGCGAGATCTTTCCTTCGCATTCCTTGTCCTATCCTACCCGTTACTCACACTTACACTTTCGTGCACTAGACTACCACTCATGCCTTGAGATCGACAGGGAGCTTAGAGCTTGCCCTGGCTGCGGCGGTGCTCCAGTGACGGGAGATACCTGTTTGGGAAAAAAAGGAAGCTGACGGTAGATTGGCACCGGATCTCGCCATTCAGCGGGGAATGATCCCCGCCATCTCACGAGGAAAAATATGCACTACACTTACGAGACATGATCTTAACAGTTGACACGCCCGGAATCACTATTATTCAATCAGTCAATGACGCGGAGAACTACCAAGTAGAGGAGGTTACAGTCCGGGAGAAACACGGACGTTCAGGGAACAATTGGAAATCGTTCAAAAACACTAATGTGGCAAAAGACGGTAGTGAAGAAATTGCGCTTAGTCGAAGTCGGGAGAGACGGCTGAGTGGCGACAAGAGAAGCGATGGCGCAGGTGATAGCAGCTCGGCGAAGGGCGACGCAGGCGTCGCTGTCATTTGAGTAAACGGGGGTGACGGCGCCGGGCAGCAGGGAGATGCGTGCGTGCACGCGCGATGGCGTGCGGAGCTGCTCTGCACATGCACTGCCTCCCCGCGCGCGCGCGCACAAAAAAAACAGTGAAATTGTTTCCTCCATTTTTAGGAGAAATTCTCTCCGGCAAACATGTCGCACGTTCCACGCGCGCGCCGATCTTTCGAACGGGGCGCCACGGTCGCCACAAGCCGTGTTCCTGTCGTGGGGAAATGCGCTAACTGCACACGACGTCTAGAGCCGCAGAAAGCGAGACCAAGAGGGCGAACAAGAGAAGCGCGGGGTATGTCGGTGCTGAGAACCCTGACCGTAGTGTCAGCGGGACCCCAAAGACCCCCTCCCATCCTTTCTTCCCTCGAGCCCTCGAAACCTTCAGCAAGTCCCCGGGGCGCCAGCGGCGGCCACAAAAGCCGCCGGTCATATTACTTGGTAATGTCGCCACGTTTCCGACCACAATCTCGAGAGGAAATGCGCGTACTTTCTCGTATTGCGGGGCGATTAATAAATTACAAAAAATCGCGAGAGGCGGCTGGGCAGGGGGAAGGCGGGCGGGCTGGCGGGCGATCGCAGCGTGGGAGGCGTGCGCGACACTCACGCACGTGCGACGAGGGCGCACGCGAATGTGGACGGCGGTGGAGGTCGCGGGGGAGGCGGTGAGAGCGAGGGCGTGCTGCGGGGGGCGGGTGGTGCGGGGGGTGAACGCGTCCGCCTCCACCCTGCCCGTCGCCCCTGGGGCTTATCCAGCGCGGGATCGCGCGCCAAAGAAGACACGAATTAATGGCAGTTTTTCGGCAGATCCAGACGATAAGTCCGTGGTCCCGGCGGCGGGCGGCGCAGAGCGCGGGCGCTCGCGCGGACAAGAAGCGGCTCTTTCACGCTGGGGCTCGGCCGGGATGCGGCGCCGCGCCCCGCCTCGCTCGCGGCGCCCACGCCCAAGCGCCACGCGTCGATGCATTCGACAGTCGGAGGCTTCCAACCAACGATATTCCACATCAGCCCCATTGCAGACACGAGGCTTCCCTTATGGTAGAATTCAATCTTATATCCTTAGGTGTCAATTCAATAATTTCTGTTTCTTTTTTATTTTCATTAATTGTGTAAATGGATATTCCTCATCAGCTTCATTGCAGACATGAGGCGTTCGTCATGGTAGTGTTGAATCGTACCTCTTTTGGTGGCAATTCAATATACTTTGGTTTCTTTTTGATTTATGATTTGATTTCAATTATGGTGTAAATGGATTCGAAAACGAATTCAAAGGGCTCAAAAATTCCCGTGAAGCCTACAAACTTCCGTAGATAGAAATCAAATGCAATTTAAATCTCAAAACTTTTATGGGCATAATTATGTATTGCTAATCAAGCACTGTTTGTCACCAAACATATAAGATATATTTGGCACGGTGTATATAATATTAATATTAGTAAATAATACCGACATAGATAAAGAAAAAAATGAACTATCATAATATCAAATCAAATAAATATCAAAAATATCAAAAAATATTTATATTTCAATATGAACAATATTAAAATAATTTATTTTATAGTTCATATCGAAATGTAAATATTTATTTTGAATCTGCAAGTTTTATTCTGATGGGTTTCCATCTCTTTCTTTCTTTCTTTCTTCTTCTTCTTTCTTTGAGAAAATGTTTCTACTACATTAACATACCCCTTAAGTGTCGGGACGATAGGTAAGAAACAGTAAATTATTAAACCGAAATAAATCTGATGCCACATTAACAGAAAAACAGCGTGTTAGACGCAGCGAACTAACGATCCCAAGTGGCGTGCCATAGAAAGATTTTGAGAAGTCTTATGAAATAATAAAAATTTAAATAAGGATAACATTACTTTAGTAAAGTTTAGGCAGCGAGTGTATACGAAGTTTCCTCCTCGAAAGTAGCGTATGCGTTCTGCACAGGCTCTTCAGCAGGCAGACTGCAGAGGGCGAGGCGCATGTGAAGGCAGCAGCCGCAAACGACTCGCTCAAAGCTTTCTCGCCCCTTTCCTAGTTTTTCCTTTCGCTGCTCTGTGCTTCTTCGCTGTGCCGCTCACAGAATCACGAACATTGTCTGGGAAAGTACGCGAAAAACACTCATCGGGAATTCTAGCCAACTGCACAATTTGAAAGTAACTTTGCGAGCGCCGTAGAAATATACAAATGAAAACAATTATACCGTGAGCTATAAGATATAAAAATGTACTTGACTTGAACAACACGCAGAAATTATGCGTCATAATTACGTTGGCCTTCCTCGTATATCTCTTAAATTATGTTGTTAAAATGTGAACATATCGAGATGTTAATATTCAATTATTAATGATCATCGGTTACAATGAACAAAGGTGTTGCTACTGAACAGATCATATGAACAGAAAATACATTTATTGAAACAAATCCACACTTATATCCGTAACGCCGCTTCGTCATGATTGCATCACAATCACACCGTCCGTACTTCCGGCGAATCAAGAATTTCTCTGAGGTGGCAAAAACTATTCCAGTCGGATGCACATAATATACTGTTGCAATGAAACATCTGACACATGTGACAGTCCAACACAGTGAGGGCGGCGACGCAATAGGCGAGGCTATGTCGGAAGACGCCGACGCAACGACCGCAGTTTCATTGAGTTTTCGGGCATGAGTCTTAAATAAAAGAACGAATAAATAACCATAATTGTAACCACGCAGCGCCAGAGTTGGGGTTCGAATCCCGAGCAAGGCAGAAATGTCTCATGAGGATTTTGGCGTGGTAGGAAGACATATCACGAACCTCATATAATCATTTGTACCATCATATTTGACAAGGAATCCGTTCTCAGGCTGTCCGGCCTCAGCATTCCTTATGGGAAAAAGATTTTTTATTATATATTTTATTATCAAGCGAGGTAATGCTTTTTGCAATCGTAAATGTAGTTGTAACCTATCAAGCAGAGAACTAGCGTTTCAAAATTGCGAGGAGATTGCCACTAGAGACTTTAAATAATCAATAATCATTTCTAAGAATTGAAAATGAGGGAACAGTTGTTTCGGTTATGAAATGGAGGAATAAATTCTTTGAGGTATGATACGTTACTTAAAGTAGGTATAGTAAAATCATGGGTGTTCTTTTATGAAGTTTTAAACTTATGTTTGGGGAATCTAGATTGGATTCTTCTGTGCTGCTTATAATGATTGATTGTTAGTCGTTCCGGGAGCGTCAACTGCTGAGGTCATTACTCATTAGGTTAGGTAAGAGGTGGCGGTGATCTTCCCCCAAGGGATGGAGCGATCTGGCGCCGACCTACCGTCGGCTAGCTGGGTTTTCCTCAACTAGGTATCTCCCACCAGCGCGGCACCGCCCCAGCCGGGACAAGCTCTAAGCCCCCGACCGGTCTCCCGCATGTGCGGTAGTGTAGTGCATTTTAGTGTGTGTTTGTGTGTGTGTGTGTGTAAGGAGTGACGATAGGACAAAAAAGAGGAAGAAAAGATCGCGCGCGGTCCGTTTGTTAGGGCACTGCTTCGGCATTCGCCTGGTGTTTATCGGATAAACCATGGAAAACTACCTATCAGGGCAGCCGGCCGATAGAATTTTCCTCTAGACACTCTAGACAACAAATGCATTCGACCCAGCTGACAAGCTAGTGTCGAAAATCGTGCAACAGTCGGGACTCGTACCTAGGACCTCCCGCTCAGAGGCACTGCAGTGACATCAGTTGATGCCCTGAGCCACCTCTCCCGGTCACTGCGTCGTTCTTTGTTGCCTTCTGCATCCCATCCTCTACCACGTTCATTGCGTCCTCCCGGCGCTGCTTATAACTGTTTCCTCATTTGAAAATACTAGTTGGTGGATTTGGGAAGAAGCACTTCGCAGCAGGCAACCGAAGCCGCGAGTGCCCGCCGGCGGAGGCCCCCATGGCAGCGGCGCCCCGTGGGCGAAGCTCTGTGGGCGAGGCACCGGCAGGCGCTTACCCCACGCCCTGTCGCCGGCCAATTTTCTCCGACGCACCCTCGCGCCGCTGTTTTTGTGTGGTTCGCAAGGCTCCCTCCGCCCCGCTCGCCGCTCCTCCTCGCCCGCGCCCGCCCCCGCCCCCGCCAAGCCCGCGACCGGCATCCCGCGGCCCATTAATCTCGCGGCCGTCTGCAGCGGGCGGGGAGGGGCGGGGCACCAAGGGGCGGAGCAGAAGAGGCGGGGAGAAGACGCGCGAGAAGCGGGAGGGGCGGGGCGGCGCGGGGCGGGGCGGTGCCCAAGACGCTAGCGGCAATAAGAGCGTGTGGGTCCGGGAGTATCGCCCCCCGGGATATTCGCTCGGCCGCTCGTGTCGAGCTCTTAATTCGTTTCGCAAAGATCCGCGGCAGCTTATTCGGGACGCTTGCTACAAGTTTTGGGGCGTTGCACGCGTTTTCTTGAAGATATGTCGAAAAGTGCGTCAAATTTGGTGACGATGGATGGTTAGATATAGAGCGGACAACTTGTTAATCATAGACTTCAGAAGCTCATGTCAATAGTTCAATGTTTCTTATAGAGGTTGCAGTTAACTTGCGAGATGACGCAACGTTTCAATTCTTATTCTCTGTATTTTATAGAATTCCACACGCGATAACATGGAATGTCGTTTGTTTAGCATGAGCATTTGCGGTGACACGTGTGATGATAAATTATGTCATAAAGTAATTTGTCGCAATAAACATTAAAGGCGATTACTTGTCTTGCACTTTTTTAGCATGTATGTTGTGCCCTTCACGTTGTATATGATGAATATTAGTTGAAGATAAAACGAATGACTAAGATTGCACTTTATGAGGGCAAGTGAAATTGTCAGTATTACAAGCATATCAGAAGCTAAATAACTATTGAAACTGAGCGCGACAAATAAAGTGAAATGATAATCTGAAAAAAAATATTTCGTCTTGGAGATTAAACGGAGGTAATAATACCGCAAAAGGATTATGTCTTGCTGTGCTTTAAGAACACAAGAGCAGAGTAATTAAATAAAACATGATTAGATACGAGCATTATTTATTATCTTTTCCATTTACTTTTATTTTCGACACTTCTAAACACTATATGCCAGAAAATTAATTCAGAATGTAAATATTGTCGAATATTTTTTTTCTAGAGCACAGCACAAAAATACACTAAAGATAATGTTTTTAAATAAACTATTTTTTCAGAAACTAAATAACTATTAAAACTGAGCGTGAAAAATAAAGTGATATGATAATCTGAAAAAAATATTTTGTTTTAGAGATTAAACGGAGGTAACAAAAATACCGCGAAGAGATTATGTCTTACCTTGTTTTAGAAAGAAGCAAGAGCAGAGTAATGACATAAAACATGATTCGATAAAGGCATTATTTATTATCATTTCATTTACTTTTATTTTCGACACTTGTTAACACTGTAGACTACACCAGAAAGCAAATGAGAATGTAAATATTGTCAAATAATTGTTTCTTGAACAGCATTGCATTTCTTGTCACACAAATTATAGGCCTAAATACTGCGCAAAATGAAAAGTCACATTTCTGAAATTATTTTGAACAGTTTAGATTTACTTTATATTGACGAGTATCTCTGTATTTCTCAACATATAAAAACACCAGTTACAAGGGAGGACGATAATATGGTTTACAGAAATACCACAAACTACAATTAATTGCCCAAGGTGTGCAAGTAATCTCTTAGTAAAAATCACCAGGAGAAAGAAAACTCAATTTAATCAACGATGTGTTTGAATCAAAATAATGTTTTAAAATTTTTTATTACCGGTTCGGCAAATAAATCGTTTGACTTATTAAAGAGATAATAAGAACAATAAAATATATACATAAGTTAGTAACGTCACTAATATTATTATTATTATTATTATTTATGGTTGAGAAATCTACTTTCTAAAATGTTCGGAAGTATTAAAACAGGTGCTATTCCTAATAGATAAATTTACCATCACCGTGTGTGCCCCGTGTGCAAAAATTCGAGAGCTTCGTGTGAGATGTATCGGAAGCTTCCTTTGGATCGGCGCATTTTTCATTGTACACATTGAAACCTCTCGTTTCTTGATTACATTCCAGAGTTCTGTGAGTAATCGTGACTAAACATTTCACAAATCTTGAATTATATTCATGTTTAATTTCTTACAAACTACTTATTATGGCACATTAAGATAAGAAAATTCTTTGATAGCAGATCTATATTTGTATGAGGATTTCGAACTTGTCTGGGAAATATGCAGTAAACACTTTTACGCCTCGCACACTGACAATATCAACGTTTCAACTTCATCGCAAAAAAATACAACTGATACATTTTTTAAAGAAAGCTGTTAATCTTGACAACCGTGGCTGTAAATAAGCTAACATAAGTGGCGTTCCTTTGAAAAAACTAGTGGTGCTAAAACAGCACGTACTTCGTGTCCATACTTTCAGGCAAAATTATGCGAAAAGTACTCAAATTTTCGAAAAAATTGAACATGGGCCTTATCTTCAAAAGTTTGTCTTTAAGTAAAAGATTTTATCCAAGAAGAAAAATCACTATCTTCACTAATTGTGGTTGTAGGATGACGCCGAAAAAAAATAAATTTTTTTCAATTTTTAAGTTAGTTTCAATGAAAATGAGACCTGCATCGCTCTCTTAAACGTTTTTTACACATGTATAGCAACAAAATTTAATAAAGAACGACAGAGCCATTTTCTGAAAATTTGGAAAATTTTCCCAGGGACTTAATGTAAAGTATCCCCAAAATTAAAATATCAATTTTAAATTCAAGGGGCCGTGACATCAGCCAGATCGATTGAGGAATATCGACTTTGGAGAAAATCAGCAGAACTGTTTAGCCGCTAGCGTTGTTCACTGACGGACGGACTGACAGAATGACGTTTCGCCGTTAATCGATTTTTCGGTATCGGGGACCCACAGAACATGAATTGTGTGTTACACTGTGTATTAGAGAATGTTTTTCTGAATTTAGCAACTGGATTTATCCACTTATTTGTTACTAGGACCCTGCAATAAAAGTTTTTCTGCCAAAACCGATTTTTTCGGCATCAGGGACCCACAGAACATGAATTCCGGCTACACCGTGTATTAGAGGATTTTTGTCTAATTTTAGAAACTGGATTTATCCACTTTTTTGTTACCGGGACCCTGTAATTCAAGATTTTCTGCCTAAAAATTTGCCGTTTTTTTCGAGCAGCATCACATAACTTTCTCTCTACTGCGTAAGCGGTAACAAGAAAGTAAAAACAAAACAAAAAAAACAAGTGATAGTTCACCTTTGTAATGGTGCTGTCACCTGCTCTCGAACAGGCGGGCGCGGAATCTACGGCATTGAATGCGGAACCCTCTCAGCCGCGGTCGCTTCACAACGCCCGCGCGCGCTCAGCGCTCGCCGCCGCCGCCGCCGCTCAGCCGGTCGCGCACCGTGAAATTGCGCGCTTTTGTAAAAATTAAACTAATCTCAAACGCTCTCACAGGAGATTCTCGGAGATTTCTAAAGGAGGGAGGAAGAGCGTCGCGGACGGAAACAGACACGACGCCAAACGACGTCCAGAAAAAAATATTTCTGCGGGCAAAAAGTGGGACATAATGCACGGATTAATGACGTGCTTAAGATTCCCACTTTTGTCCGCGCGCCGCGACCGCGCCACTAATTACCCTTCCCTCCCCGCCACGGCCCCGCCCCGTCTCGCTCCGCTCCGCCCCGCCCGGCTCCGCCCCGTCCCCGCTGCGCCCTCCCCGCCACAGGCCCCATCCCCAACCACGCGCTTTCGAGCTCCTTCGCGTTGGTTCGGATTTCCCAGAGGAGATTATGATTCAAGAACAACAAATGCACTGTTAGTCGAAATTCAATACAACACTTAGACGAATATCATTTAAACTAGAAGTATAAATCGAGTCCGATGGGAAACCAAAACGATTAATTCGTTCTGAATTGTGTCTTATAAACCTACCAGCTATTAGGAATGATAGCCAATCTGCAAATAAATTATTTATTTTCAAGCAGAATGCTTTAATTCTACTTAGTCATTCATTTTTATCACCAAACACTAAACTGATATTCTTACTTCCCACAGATTTCTACAAATCCATTGTTGAGTTGATCATTATCCTCTAGAGTCTATGTTTTGCAATCTTACTAATCAGGCACATATGCTTTATTCTATGTTCATCTTCGCCACTTTATATTTACAACTTGGTATATCAATTTATGTTAGAATATTCAGTACGCATTATTTTACATTTGATGTGAGAGACATGTATGAGTTGTTGCGGAAGGCCTCGCGTACTGCTGACCCCAGATCACAGGAGCCCGGAAGTGTGTTGGTGTCTGGAAGAAAATGCGTCTCATCGACACGTAAAGGATAACCGCCTGTCGGCGGTATAAAAGTCCTAGTCAAAAATGTGAGCTAATATGAACAATAAAGTGTAGAGACTCCTGACACATCGCGTTTTGACGATACTTTGTAAAATTGAATTTAATCGTCTTGTTCCCTTTCTTTTACTCCTCTTTACTCATTAAAGACAGATTTTTACGATACACAGCCCACCTTTTATGTGTAAATCCAAGACAAAGTTCAAAATTCAAGATAGGATGGCTTCATTCCTGGACATGAATAAGCCACACGCATCAATGTATTTAGAGATAAATCATGGTGCACTTTGCCCGGCCGCTTCAATCGTACATGCGTTTTGCGTCCTCTCATTGCGATGTAAATGACAAATTGGATCTCGGGTGGCTAGGGCGAATGCGGCACAAAATCACCGTGCAGGCAACACATGAAAGCGAATGGATGTCGATGGATGGTCTGGCGAGGTAAGCAAAATGTACGGTGCATTGGTCTAGAATGTGCGGTGGATTTGGAAATGAACAGCTCATCAAACGTCTACTAGAGAAAAGTCCTCAGCGAGTAGATACTTCCAGGAATAAATGAACATTTTATTTTATTAACATAAATCACAAAAAGTCCGCCAGTTTATGGGGCAATATGTACACTTTTTTCACAATAATTTTTTTCTTCAGATTATTTTTCAAGAGATGTCAGGTATCAAAATTTGCCTGGACCTGTGTCCTGCGTATGAGACAATTTTGCAAACACGAGTACCAGCCACATCGCTGAGACGAAGTGCAGTATACTATTTGCACTGGAGGTTTTGCAGGAGGTAGAGTCAAAAATGTTGAATTGAAAGGCAATTTGACCAATTCAATTTGATAGATTCCTGCAAAGAATTGAAGCCAAAGTTTGCAACTAGTTGTACTACCATCGAATAAATGTCAGGACTATATATTCAATATTCATAACATTATTAAAATTTAAAAATGTGTAGCTCGAGATTAATTTAAATATGATATATCTTTTATTAGCAGAATGTCTTTAGAAGTTTTCCAATTCTGACACACCATCTCTAAGTAAAAATACATCATTCCGAAACGCTTAACATGAACACAGAAAGTTTAGACTTAAAAAAGACTGCTACCGATCGGTCAGATGTAGACGCCTGTATTACTGCCCGTCACTCGGCTATCACGTATGCGGGGCGTAGCACAAAATGATCGACAGTGTGATAAAGCGAGATACAGAGAATAATCGCTAGAGCAGTCTACATTAACATTTTAATTTGAATAATTATTGAGAGACAGGGTGACGTCTATAATGCGAGTGCAGTATAGACAAAACGATAAATGGATAAAGGGTATAGAAATTTGACGAAACATTATATATTTTTGTACTTAAATATTTCAATGAGAGATACTTGCATTACACTAATACAGAGAATTAATTCATGAACTGATGAATCGAGGGTATTTTGGGGTAAATATTTTATTGAATTCGATGCCGTATAAAACCACGAGTATCCATGAGGTGTTTGCTATTCTAACCAGCTTATTCTATTATTTACATTTTGTTAAGTTATTGAGGCCTCTCATTATCTCAAACAATATAATTCAAATCCAGCTTATTCTTCTCTAACCAAGTTGAGAAAACATCCGTCAAGACAAAACTATCAAATCTGTTATGACGCGAGAAGATTTTTGTTTCTACTGTGAAATTTTTGCAAATAAAATGAAATAGTTTTAATAGTGAAAATCTCAGTGAAATTACTACAGACAGGATATTGAAATTTTTGTACATTTAAACTGTGAGGTTCACATGACGCTTGTTATACAGTGAGATCAATACCCCTAGTGAATTACATGAAAGCATGAAGCAATGTATTCTTTAAAATATAATTTCTAGGATCTTTTGAAATTAATACATATATTTCGTCATTGTGATACTAAAATCAACCTTATATATTACATTAAAATTTTACTTATACGTGTTTCAGGTTTAATATTAGAGAAAAAATCTTTCCGAAACCACAAAAAAAAAAAAAAAAAAAAAAAAAAAAAAAAAAAAAAACACACACACAAGTTCTGGCAAAAACTACCTCTTTTAAAATCTTCCAGATTTAACTAAAGACCATAGATGACACATTATAAATCTTGTTAATACGACAAATCTATTTTTATTCATTCGCTCTAAAAATCTTCAAATGTATTGTATACTTGTACAAAATCATAAACGTCATATCCAGGAATATTTGAACCAAACCTGAACATAGGACAATTGAGATCCTTACTTATCCTAGGTAAGGATCGTTATGTGACCGTTGGTTTCGATATGTGACCGTTATTATAGAAAACTATTTAGGATAATTCATATAATTAAAAAATAACACTTAGATACATATTTATAATATTTATAATAAATTCGCCAGGAGAACTTTTGACTACATATTACTACATGTGTAGTCGACACGTCATCAATTGATGTAAACAATTTCTCATGCTGACTAGCAAAATCAAAATACAAGATAAAATCTTACATTCCATTGCCAATACAGACATCATAGAAGTGTGCATTTATTTTTCCTATTTCTTACACAGACGTCACGATAGCATTTCATTGAACATAAGTTTCAGTGACAAAAATGAACTAGCTGAATTTCCTAAATTTCAAAGTTTTTTTTTGTACAAAGTATGATACAAAATTAATAAATATCTTCTTTGGAAAATAAACGCTTGAAAATTGACAAATGCACTGTTCTTTCTCGATCGAATTCTTCGATCTCGATTCCAATCTCTATCAAATTTTGTCAATTTTCCCTAATCCATTGAGCAAATGTTGAGATGGCCCCTTGTTTTGCTTCGGAGATGTAGCTTCACTGACCGTACGTTTGTTGAGCTTCTCAAGTTGTAGGAAAAGAGCCAGGAATATGGGTTATTTTGTTTGTTAGCAAAACTAAAATCAAATCTGTAGTTTCTTTACCAATGCATATAAGTTTTCTATAACTCGAGAGCAAAAACTTTTGATATTCAAACGTTGTTAACCCCGCTTTTATTCATCATTCATCTAATTATGGTTAAAAGGTGGGGAGGAGATTCTGGGGCTCAAGAAAACCTGAGCAGATCGTACTTCTTCCCCATACGTCGCACACAGTTTTTACTGTTGTTTGACGAAATGAATCAAATGAGATGTTGCTGAGCGGCGGATGTGCTAGTAGCCTGGCCGAGGCAGAGGAGAGTGTGGAGTGCGGGCCTCCCAAATGCAGAAGACGCGGCCGAGAGTCGGAGCGCATTGCCCCCGCGGCTGCCGCGCTGAGAGGAGGCCTGAGGGGGCGGGCGCGGGGTGGCGGGCGCAGCGGAGGGCACCGAGGCAGCAAACAGGCGTGCGGCGAGACGGAGGCACGCACCGCCACACACTCGCGAACCCACGCCAACACCCGCCTTCTGCGGCCTCCGCACGTTCCCCCTCTTTCCCGATCGCCAGCGTTTGAAAGACAAATCCACGAAATGGATGCAGGTCGCGGAAATTTCGTGAAGCTTCAAAACTTTGAATGCGAATTCTCCGATGAACGGTATTTGCATTATACTAAAAGAGAATTAATTAAGACACAAATGAAACGTGAAAACACTCAAAACAAATGGTTTATTGAATTCAGAGATCCTAGCGCGAGTGGTGATGTCAGCGTTTGTTTTACTACTTTCGTTTCCACAAACATGCTACTGGCAGCCTCTTCGCTATTCGCACCAGCGTAACTGTGCATCAGATACAAATTTCCAGCCTTCCACCTTGTACTTTTTAAACCTTTTCTTAACCTTCGGCGCGAATTTCCATTTATCACCCTCACGCGTATCTCACATCATTTGAATTGCGACAATTTTTGGTATCCACTCTTCAGAACCTCCCCTTTAGAATCTTCATCCGCTTGTGCTTTTTTGCCTTAATTTTTAGAGGCTTCGCTCTATATCAGTTTTGGCCAGCAACACTATCGATGTATAAGATACATACTCCCCGACCACACAATATAATATATACTTGTAATTTCAGCCCCTCGGTTGGTTCATTGAGAGTGCTAGCCTCCCAGCGTACGATCGTAGGTTCAATTCCAGGTCGGGGCAGAAAACAGCAGTAGCTCTCCATTACAATTGTCTTAGTTTCTACAGCTGTGCGATGAAAGAAAAGCTCAGGCAAGCCAAATGCGCTAGATACGGTGAAGGGAATACATCATGCTCATCACATGCCTCCCTCAGCCTCACGCGTAGATAAATAAAAACAAGACCCAGGCCTAGGAACACTGTTTAGCAAAAGTCGGATTCATCCGATCCTGAAATGTCAAATACATACAAAATACTTTTCATTTCTCTGCCCGTCGCTCGCAACTCACATCCCCTCGCCTCGCCCTCCCCGAGACATCCCCCGCCCTCGCACTCGCACGCCGTCCTCCCGTGCGCTCCTCCCCAGCTCCCGCGCGACTTTCGCGGCCGCATTTCGCTCCGCGCGGCGACCCTTCCCTGCGCCGGGACATTGATATAATTAAGTGTTAATTACGGCGCTTAGCGGCCGCGCCGCGGCGGCACGCCACCCGCCGCGGAGGCTGACGCTGGCGGCGCTGCTGGGCGGGCGCGCTCGGCAGCGCTGCGCGAAATTACCGCCCGCCCGCGCCGGCCGCGATAAGGGCCGCGTCTAATTGGGAGCGTTTAGCACCTGGCGCTTGTCGCGCTCGCGGATCGCCGCGACGTCGCGACGCCGCGACGCCCCGACGCCGCCTGCAGCCGGATCCGGCGACGCCACTTCCGTGTCGATGCGCCGGGATAAGGGCGCGCGGGCGTCGCCAGGCGCGGCGCAGCGCGGCGAGGTGGCACGGGCGGGCCGCGCGCCGCCGGGAAGGAACGCCGGCAGGAGCTGATGCCGGCGGCGGTGGGGAGGATGCGAAAATTCGCACACGAGGTATATGGCCGCATTACGCTGTGATCGTGGTTTATGTGTTGGTTATACAGAATGTCCAGGGAGGAAACAACGAAACTTCGAAAATAAGCTCTTAATACAATTTTAAGCATATTCTGTCTAATAATCTCCGTCGATGTTTTGAATGGCTGAGCCGCAATAAGCACTCAAAATTTGCTTTGAAAAAATACTTTCTATACAAAAATTGTCATTTCAGAAGCATATACACACATCAGAAAATGTAAATTGTTTACTATTTACAAAAGAAACGAATACATATGTTCACAAAGAAAAATTAACACAGAAACACGAAAGCAATTGAATTGTGTATATTAGGTCCTGTTCTATTTCTGTGCGATTTTTTTCTCTGTGAACAAATATATTATTTTTTTTGTAAATAATAAACCATTTACATGTTTCTGGAGTGTTTTTATGATTTTGAAACGTAATTTTTTCCATAGAAAGTATTCTATCAAACCAACGTTTGAGAGCTTAATGTGGCTCAGCCATTCGAAATACCGACGGTGTTTATTAGACAAAATATGCTGAAAATTGACTTAACTTATGCCTTAGGGCGTAGTGCGCTGACGTCGCATTCGGAAGGCCTGGGTTCAATCCCCGTGCCGGCCATCCTGACCGGGGTTTTCGTGTTTCCCTCTGTCATCCAGGCGAATGCTGAAATGGTCCCTACAGAAAAGCAACGACATGGAAACCGACGTCGCTAGCCGAAATCGTTAACTACGTGAAGTCGCAAAGTTTAAGCAAATTCGTGTCATCGTGGGCTCCTGGTTGGGTGTCCGATTGTCCGATTAGGAATTGCGGGATCTAACAGCACCGAGTTCAATTGTCCTTTGCGGAACATTGAGGGGGCGCAAAGTTGAGAAAAAATGCAATAGTGTTGCCTTGCGATTTTTTTGTTCCTAATGGTTAACGTGAGTTAAGGAAATCATAGACATTGCATGTGAACATAATTATTCGAAGCTACTCCCTAAACATAATATTTGGATTCAAAACGAGGACATGAAATAACACTTTTCTGTCTCGACCAGTACCTATGTATTGGAATTCTGATTTCGGTGTGTAACCAATAGAAAGAGAATTATCAGAACAACAACAAAAAGAACACGCTGCCAAACCACAAGTGCCAAAACGTGACGAAAGCGTACCTCCGCCGCGGGAGGGGTCAGGCACATCTCCCCTGCTCCGTTCGCCCCCAGATCGCCAAACGGGGCGGCAACCCTCTGTCCACCGCGGCCGGCCGCTTGCAACGCTTGCCTCATCCGCAGCCAAAGGCGGGGGCGGGGGCGGGGGCGGGCGTGGCGGGTGGCGGGCGAGGGGAGCGGCCTTGGGGCGGTGGCAGCCACTTTGTCGCCGTCGCCCGCGGCGCCCCGCGGTCAGTGCGGCGCCACCCGCCTCCGCCCCCGCCCCCGCCAAGCAGAGGGGGCGCGCCGCTGGGGGACGCGCGCACGGCGCCAAACTGACGATGCGGCGATTCGAAGAATGGGAGATAATCGGTCGGACGCCCGTGGAAATCAGGAAAATTGATGTGCACAAAGGTCGCCGCGGAAAGGACAAGAAAAGACACTTGAAAGGAAGTCGGTGCTTTATGGAAGCCGCAGCTGTTCATTCGTTGATTCGAGACACGGTGAATTCGATGAATTCTCTCACTTTACCTCAAGACATCGCCGAAACTGTTACTTGTAAATATGTATTTTTTACAGATGACACATTTTAAAATGTGATTTACTAGTGTTCACTGAATGAAGTCAAAAATACTGAAGGGGAATAGAAAGGAATTTCAATATTTAATCTCAATTACGAGGACAAACGTCAAATCATCTCTTACTATTGAAAACAAATACAGGGATACACTGTATAAAATATATTTGGCCTAATAATATAAAAAATATCATTATTATATAAATAAATATCATTTTTATTCTATGGCTATCTAGTTCATATATTGTCATGCTCAGATGAAGGAGCTTCATAAATTTAAGTATCCAATATTTTCTACATCTGCTGCGTATATTACGTATGCAAATTTTTGATCCACAACTATTCTATTTTCACATTATTGCGGACATATTAATGCTGTATGATTTTTTCGTTTTATATTTGAACAATTCCTACGACGCATCCCATGCTACTTTTTGACGGCTGTCCCTCCGCTGAAATCAGAGTGATGTACAGGAGGACGCAAGTCCTTCGGGCGGCAGAGGCTGGCGAGTTCCGAGGTTCCCCCAGCCCCCCTCGCCTGACCCTGCTCTACCCTGCCACCCTCACGCGCACCCTCGGGTGCCGGCCGCACATAGGCAACCCGTGGCGCGGGGCGGGCGGCGGGGCGGCCTACTCGCTGGGCGATTTGCATGCGCGGCCCGCGACCCTCGGCCGGCCCAGGGCGCCCAGGCGCGCGCGGCTTCGCCAACGGCGCGGCGGGCCAAGGGAGAAAAGCGGGAGACGCGCTAAGCGAATGGGCGGCGGGCAGACGAGCGAAAAGGAGTGGGCGACAGGGCAGGTGAGCGAGAGGGCGGTCGAGAGGGCGGGTGGGAGGGCGAGGAAGAGGATGGGCAAGCAGGCGGGAAAGCAAGCAAGTGTCCAGGCGAGAGGGATGGCGGGCGAGAGGGTGGCCGGTCGACGGGGAGGGTGGCCGGCCGAGGGGGAGGGCGAGGCGGGCGGGCGGGCGAGCGGGCGGGCGGGCGGGCGGGCGGGCGGGCGAGAGGATGAGGGAGCGAGAGAGGTGAGAGCGCGAGCGAAAGTGTGAGAGAGCGAGCGGGCGGGTGAGAAGGTGGGCGCGCGAGAGAGCTGGCGAACGAGGGTGGTCGAGCGAGGGGGGCAGGCGAAGGGGCGAGAGGGTGAGACGGCGGGTGAGGTGAGAGGGCAAGCGAGAGGGTGCGCCGGCGGGTGGGTGGCAGAGAGGCGCTCCGCCGCTGCGGCCTCATCCGCGCCGCCCTCCGCGCGCTCCTGTGTTTCCTTTGTCCTCAACTGGAGGGTTGTTAGGGCCAAAGGGCCGCTCTAATCACGTTTCTTTGCCGCCAAGCGGTAGTTAGCGTCGTGTTAGGGTTCCCTCTCGCGCCCTACTTTCTCAAATATCGTCGCGAAACATCTCCTTGTTAGGTCAACTACCCCAGTGAAAAACACACTATCCAGTTACATTACACATTATCCGGTCACATTGTTCTGAGACACTCGCTGCTCACGTAAGATTACCATTGTGAACAATGTTATTGAAAATCGAGAGGCATAAGCAACAAGAAGCGCAATTGTGATCATTTACAATCAATGGATTCCACTTAGGTATCAGGTTTCCCTGGTCGTACCTCCCCTTTATGACAACTACATTATTTGCCATGAGAAATGAAGTTGATGCAATGTTTTGTGAACAATACAAAAGTTCTTTTGTCAGGAGTTGAATGTATTTTCTGTAACTAAAACTTGAATTTTGTCTGAAGGCGAACATATCACTACTAATATAGGTGAATGATGAAATTCCCTACACATAATATTCCTTTCAGTACAGTTCAACAGGTCTTTCAATGTTATTTGCCTAAAGTGTGCCGAAATAAATTTAAGAGACGCCAATTAATGAAGTGAACATTCGTATGCATGTTTCACAGAGTAAGGTCGCATTCGCGAATACCACAAGGCCACCCTGCAGAGCGCGTGGCATGCAACCGCCGCTGGGCCGCACGCACTGGAAGACCTCCGCGGGAGGCGCGTCGCATCGCGTCGCGTCGCGTCGAGTCGCGTCGCCGGCCGTTGATCTACCGGCGTCAGAGCGCGGCACGTCCCGTAACGCGATATAAATAACGCGATGACCTCCAGCGAGCGGCGAGGACGCGGCGCGGCGCGGCCCGAGGGCCAGCAGTCCCCGCGGCCGCGCGGTATCATTACAGCGGGCGGCCGCCAGCGCTAAGTGCGCCTTTTTCTGGCAGAGGGGCGAAGGCCATGCGCAAGAAGCGCAGCCACCGCCAACACCTGGCAGTGGCAGAGCTCTGAGCCGCGTGGACCGCCGCCCCCTCATTAGGCCTAGCCCCTGCCACCCCCCCCCGCTACCCCCACCGTCAACCCCCTTCGTAACCCCCGCCGCCGCCCCTTTCGCCGCCCCCGCCGCCGCCCCCGTCGCCGGCCCCGCTGCCACCTCGCCGCTGCCCCCCGCCACCCTCGTCGTTGCCCCCCCCCGTCGCCCTCACCGTTGCCCCCCATTACCATCTCCCTGCCACCTCCGCAAGAAATCCTGCGTTACACGTGCCCGTATGTTATGTAGATTTCATTCATCTGCGGACGCCGCGCCGGCTGGACAACGCCCCTCCCATGCCGATGTTTTCTGCCACGCACCCCTCCTCCAGCCCACCACCAGAACATGCGCACGGGGACTTCCGATTTGCTGGCACATGGCGTCGAAGCGCATCGCGCAGACGGGATGAAGTCGAATGGCGGACGGCAGAAAAGAAAGAAGAAAAAGAATGAAGAACGATGCAAAATTGTGATGGGGTGTATCGGAAATTTGTTAGTTTGGTACTAAATGTGGGTGAAAATAGACTTTTGTGATTCAAGAGAGTCAATGTACAGAACATATATCATCCCCTTGACCCACTATGGTAAGGAGAGAAGACAATAGGCTTCACATGCTCTTATCATAAATGTGATGAAACTTACAAGGAGGCATTCAGGTTTGGGAAATCAAAAATTAAATGCTATTCGACATCAATTGCAGTCCAGACTGACTGCGCCAACAGTTTCACTTTGTCAATTTAGGTTACATGAGCGTCCCACCATTCGCACGAGATTTTTCAATGCGTTTTTCTCCGAATCATCCAATCATTCTTCAGCCGTTGTGTTTTACGAATATACATATGTGAATTCGGCATACAGGACTACTTACAGGACAAGTTTAATTCAATTCCTCGTTTTAAAACTTCCTTGAATGCTGCCTTGTTAATATTACGGCGGACAAAAAGGATTGACGTAAGAGAGTGTGGTATTGGAAGGAGGTGGTATAAAGCGAAGAGGAAGGAATGAAGATAATTGAAAATTTTTTAATGATAAAGGATATTCTGAAATACAATAGTTGGCTGAGCTAACGGACAGGGAGTACAGATAGTAAAGTTGCATAAAGAGCAATTTAGCAAACATAAAAATCCAGCAGCAAGGCAAAAGGCGGTCTCCGCAACAACCCTCTCGTCCCCCATTTGTGCACTATTCAACATCATCTTCATTATCGTTACTCTTTGTACTCTTAGATCAAGTGCCTCTGCCTCGTCTCAGTGTCCTCCCAGTCGCGCAAACGACCGATTGTTCGAGCACGCGTCCGCCGGGGACCAATGCGCCTGCAAGGAGCTACTGCTGCCTTTCTGGGACGATCACGACCCTAAGGTCGCATGGGTGGTGAAGGCTTACGCATGAATCTTCCACTGCGTGCGTCATATCCTGCACGGGGCGCATTGATGTACATGTCATAAACATCCTTTCCGAGAACTGAATAAAGCGCAAATGGTTAATTCGTGTCTTTAACCATATTTTTCAAGACGTGAATAGACAAACATTCCGGGCAAAAAATACTTGTATGTGTATGTGGGTGGGTGGTCGGATGGTCTGCTTTCCAAAGACAGGATTGACTCTCAGTTGATGCTCTGTTCTTTCCTTAGCTAGTTCTTCGTGAAATATTTTTACCGTATCTTTCTTGAGGGGTGATCTGCAATTAAAAAAAATTGTTGTAGATTTTAAAACCTAATAAATGCGCGAAATATTTCTAATTGAAAAATATTACAATAATTTCGATCAATCTACTTCACGTAAGTGAATTGCTACAATTATTTTATGTTCATATTTCCCAGTTTATGTTCTTAAGTACTCTTATATAAATTTTACCCGAGATGTGGCAATAATTCAACACAAAATACTAGAACATGTGTAGTATTAACAAATTGTAAAGAAGTTTTCTGAATTTGGAATCTCTGGATTGTGGATAAGTAGTCGTTAAAATTCCCCATGTTTTGTAACAAGTACCACATTGTTTCATGTTCATAATTTTTCTATGAACTCTGAAGACAGCAAGGTTTTTTGTCACAACTAAAGTTTTGAGAATTAGACGTTTTTCCCATCTTATTTATTTTATTCATGTTCACGACTAAACGTTGGAAACTCATCAGCAGATCTTTGTATAATTCAGGATATTTACCAAGGTGTGATCTGAATATAAACTATATTTTGTTGTAACCTTCCACGCAACTATCACCAAGTGAACGCATTCGCTGGATCTCAATGTATCAATAAATGACAATACAAAATTTTGAGCAAAGCAGCTACTGGATAAACTGTTCAAACCCAACCAATCGTTCAGTTTGCCATTTAACTCCGTCAGAAGACCTAGCGCGGATTTTAGGAAGTAATTAAAAAAATGAAAGTTCTTGAAAATTGTGAAACAAAATAACTGTAAGAACCAAGGGCGATCTGCAGCAAGAAAACTACCCATCGAAAGATCTGAAAAAAGGGAACAGATCTGAAGGAAAACGCCATGTATCAAGGTAGATCTATAGGTCTCTGTGCGGCTGTTAACTACTAATTAATAAGAACTGAGATTGTTGTTAAGTTTTCAATCAATTACCACACTTGTTAGTTTATCCGCAAATAATCCTCCGTCACAATTTATGACGATATTTGAAAATCGCACGTGTCATTTTCGGAAAATTAATATGCAAAGAAAATGGAATGCTAATATCTGTTGGGAATTTACTGATTGGGGCCCGGTATGCGAGCGGATTTCGTTTATTCTCTACGTGTTGGAGATAGGACACAATAAAGTTAAAATAAGCAACGGCAATTCATAAACAATGAGAGACCATATTCAGTGCACTTGCATATACGTAGTATGTTTCACATATTTACTTCAAGAAAATAAAAATAAATACATCAAATAATAAATAAATATGACGGACGTTCTGTTGACTGCACGCGTCATTTCTACATTCAACTTAGCACACGTCAGGCTTTTCGCACCGGCTTAGATGGCTCAGGGCACCAACTGACGTCACTACAGTACCTCTGACCGGAAAGTCCTAGGGTTCGAGTACCGACGGCGGCAGGGTTTTAAAAACTATCTACATAGCTAGATCGTACTGAGCCGCTGTCTGAAGGAGAATTCTAGCGCCCGGCTGCTCCGATCAGTAATTTTCCATGGTTTCTCCGAACAATACCAGGCGAATGCTGGGCCATGGACCGCGCGCGATCTATCCTTCCTCTTCCTTGTCCTATCCTCACACTTTATTACACACACACTTAGATGCACTACACTACTACACATAGCGGGAGATCAGTCGGGAGCTTGGTGCTTGTTCCGGCTGGGGCGGTGCCCCACCGGTGGGAGATAACTGGTTGGGGAAAACTCGCGTGTAGTCACGTGAACAGTCACGTATAGGTCGGTGCCAGATCTCGCCATCCAGGGGAGGAAGACCATCGCCTCCCGCGATAAAAAACATGCACTACACATACGGGACTAATGACCTTGGCAATCGACGCACACTGAAAGACAAATCCTTCAATGGATCGCTTCGTGAGCTGACCAGGCCCCTGTGTGTTGGGGCAGGGCCATCTTCCTTGCGATCCTGCAGCATCGCAAAGGTAGCGTGGCGCGCACCGCTGCAGAGCCGAGCCGCCGGCGCGGCGCGGGCGTCGTGGGCGGCGTAGGCCTAGAACGTGCCGGCCGCGCCAGCGGTTGCGCAACTGCGAAGCGAATAGGCGCTAGGCGAGGCACGCTTAGCGAACGCGCGCTCGACACGCGCGTCTCTTTATAGTGCCGTTGACGCCACCGCCGCCGCTGCCACCGTCGCTTGTTTCGTTGTTCACATTCCCCTACGCGCAGATAAGTCGTTCTTGGGACGCTCTGCCTCGGCAATGTCTGACAAATGCTAAACAACTTGCAGGTCGTAAAGATAAAAATGTAGCCATCGTCTATCATCCGTGCATTTGCAAGGCAAGTTTCCAAGGGGAGTCTGCATACATCCGTTAATATTTGGAGAAAACCCTTAGTTAATAAAAAATGCAGGAAGTGGCACAAATATTTGATATTCTTTCTGTAGTTTCTAATTGGTATGGGACAAGCAAATGACTGACAGTAAATGTAATAATTGCCATAATTTGAATATTTCTTGAATTCAAATAGTTTCTAGAAAATTTAATATTAAGAGACAAGAAATACTCATGAAATATTGTAAAAATGACAATTAAATTGAATAATACGCTAAAATATAATTTTCGATGGAATGTTTTTTGCATTGAAGTCTGCTTGGAAAATCATGTAATGCAGATTATACTGATGAAAAAAAGCTTTTACGATTCAATGCATTAAAATTAGGTTATCATTAAATTATTTATATTACAGTGAATTGTAGTGGAATGAATAAAAATTTTCAGGATGTTCTAAGTTCGTTATTCGATTCAGAGTGACTTCGATATCTCTGCGCATGCCGAAAAGGAACACAGTAGATACTGCGCGCAACGAGCGTCATTGAAGTCTCCGTGGCGACCGCCACCACTCAGCCAGGGCAGAGCGCAGTGAGGCACAGCGGCGCCCAGCGACGCACAGTGGCGCGGAACAGCGCTCCGCCGGGATTCAGCGCGCGCCAGACGGCCTGTCGGCTGCTTCTTATCAACGGCGCAGCCGGAGCATGCGGCGTTGGGCGCGGGGCGGGGCGAGGGGACGAGGAGCGGCCCCGTCGCCAGAAGAAGCGGCGCGGCGCGAGCGTCTTGGCTGCGAGTTGCCAGGGTGCATGGAGGCGCGCATGCGGAGACGTCCCCAACGCGAACGCAAACGCAAATGCGAACGAAAACGCGAACGCGAACGGAAACACAAATGCGAACTCAGACGCCAAGATTCCGAAGGAAATGGATTAACTGCGAGGAGGCGACGGAAGAAGAGAGACACGGACGATTTCAGATAACGTAGGCAGAGAAAACGATCGAGAACGGGAAATAGACCACTGAACTATAAATGTAGGGCTCGGATCCAGGGTCCTACGCCTCGTCAAAATGATGACAACATTACTAACATACTCGGCAAGTTCTCTTATTATGATGCTAGGTAACAAATGCTACGGTGATACGAAATTATTGGTTTTTATTTGCGGTGTAAGACGGCGGATTCAAACCATCTTTATTTCTCTGGCTGAACTCTATGAGGTAAAGGAGTGTGTAGAACCACGCCCTTCATATGTGTGTATATTGAAAATGAAATTCAAAATTAAGGTTTTAACACTTCTACCTGTGTGATGGAGAACCCAAGAGAAACGATACGGAATTTAAATGTAGCTCCAGTGTTATGGTTGATGATAGAAAAGGAAAAATGATGCACAAATTAACGATCACATTGATGATATATGGCCCCACCTCGCTCGAATTTTTTCAATAGTAATTTCAATTTCCACAAATGCGAAGTTTACCGATGAACAAGATCACTTGGGTCTCGAGATGGTGACGGACGGAAACGAGTGCGGTTGCCTCATGGCGCGGCATGGCATGGCGTGGAGAGGCGATGCGTGGCGTGGCGCAGCGTGCGTCAGCGCCCGAGCACGCCGTCCTCCGCGCGTCGGCCGCCTCGTGGCTCCACGCGCACGCAGCCTCCCGCCGAAAAAAAACGCGCGGACAGATGGGGGAGCAGCAGCGTGCGAGCAAGCGTGCGCGCGAGAGACCAGGCGAGAGGCCAGGCGAAGGGGAAGCCAAGAGCGCGGGCGAGAAGGCAGGTAAGAGGGCGGGCGAGAAGGCGGGAGAGAAGACAGGCGAGAAGACAGGCGAGAAGGCGGGCGAGAAGGCGGGCGAGAAGGCAGGCGAGAAGGCGGGCGAGAAGGCGGGCGAGAAGGCGGGCGAGAAGGCGGGCGAGAAGGCGGGCGAGAAGGCGGGCGAGAAGGCGGGCGAGAGGCCGTGTGAGAGGTCGACGAGGGGAGCGGCCAAAGAAGCGGGCGAGGAAGAGGGCGAGGGAGCGGGCGAATGAGCGGGCGAGAGGGTAGGGGAAGGCGGGAAGCTGGGTGGACAAATAGGAGGCAAGTGGGAGAGCGGGAAGACCGACAGGAGAGCGGGAGAACGCGCGGGACAACAGGTGGGAAGGCGGGAGGACATGCGCAAGAACTGGCGGGAGGGCAGGAGCACGCTTGGGAGAACGAGCGATGAGGTTGTGTCGCCCCGTTCGGAGGCCTTGTGCCGTTGCTGCGCTTCGCGCTCATCTCTCCTTCTCCCGCTCCCGCTGTATCCTAGAGCTCGCGCTTCCCACACGCTCCTCGCGCTTGGCGACCTCGCTCGGGCAGTTCACAAACTATGGCTTCCGAAACATTCCCTTTTGGGGATGGATACCTTGCATGAAATACTTAGGCTTTTCAAAGCTGCTCGATTTGATAAACACCATTATCCAATTCACTGACAACAAAGTCAATCTACTGAAGAATCAATCCGCTGGAGATCAGCCAGTGTGATACCTCCATCCCACAGACCCCATTACAAAGAAAAAACATGGTTTGAGTATCCTTTTTAATATTTAATTGTTTGATTGGCTTGCACCAATGTAAATGCTGATAGCGTAGAAGTGCTACATGATAGAAATAAACGTAATGTCGCAGATACGAATGATAACGGAAAAAAGTTTCTGATCCGACTGGAGAGGAGTGATGAGGAGAAAGTAGAAAGACAACGCGCTCTTCATTCATAAACTAACTTCCTACCTAACATTCATAACTAACTGCCTACCGAGATGCGAGTTTATCACAATTGTATCATTTATCACAAGGCTGCAATGAAATAGATTTCTATCCAGCAATGTACACAAAGAGGTACATAGCCAGTAACGAGACTCACTTCCAAGATCTCTCTCTTCGTGACCGTACGACAAACTAAGACGCGTTATTCCGCAATTAACAATGCTTTGTAATGCTGACGACCATATCAAGGAAGGAAAACTCAACAGCTGTTCGATAACGTTCAAATGACTTAGCATCTCATTGTTTTGGTACTTGATGAGATGGACATTCCCTTTAGTTGTAAAGATAATAATTGAAGGTCGTGGACTGTGTTTATGCACGAAGGCACACCTCTGCATTTATCAGGAATGTTTTGAAATTGTATCTACTTTCTTTTTTTCTTCTTCTGAATTTTCGCTGTCGTTTCTCGTAGACATGTAGAGAGTTATCCCTTTGCCACGGGAATAGGAATATACTAATGCAGCAAAGTACATGTGATGTGGTGAAAATGAAATCTGAAGATGCTAAAGGAACGTTAAATCAGAAAACATTAGACATTCATCAAACGGTTCATCGAACATTTATTCGGAAAAATTTAGAGCGACAAAAAAGTTCGTGTTAGCGACAATTAGTCTGGAAAATGAAGCCTTCGTTTCCACAGCCGCGCGTTGCGCCGAGGCGCCGAAACGGCATCCGACGTGCGTCGTGTTAGCTCGTCGCCTCCGCCACGACAGGCGGGTGCGGCGTGGCAGAGAGCACATGAGCGTCGGCTCGGTGGGCGTCTGGCGGCGCCGCGTGACACATGTTTACAGCCGAGGCGCCGCCGCCACCCCGCAGCCGCCACCAGCGCCCCCGATCCCACTGACGCCTACTCGCGCCGCAGATGAGCAACACCAAAGAAAAAACGAGAAAAGCGCGTGGGGTTGTTTGTCGGAAAGCCGCACCGACGCAACGCTCGGACCGGGGGAGGTGGCTCAGGGCATCAACTGATGTCACCGCAGTGCTGTGACCGGGAGGTCGTAGGTTCGAGTCCCGACGGTGACAGGATTTTCGACTCTACCTGCATAGCTAGGACGAATTCAGTCGCTGTCTCGAGGAGAATTCTAGCTACCGGCTGTTCTGATCGGTGGTTTTCCGTGGTTTCTGCGATCAACACCAGGCGAATTGTACCCTATTCACCGAGCCACGGTCCGCGCGCGATCTTTCTTTCCTCTTCTTTGTCCTATCCTCACCCCTTACTCACACACACTTACACTAATGTACACTACACTTCCAGACATGCCGGGAGGCCGGTCTGGATCGTAGTTTCTCCCGAATGGGACGGTGCCCTGCTGGTGGCAGACACCTGTTTGCGGGGAAAAAACCCGCTAGCCGACGGTAGGTCGCCGCCGGATCTCGCCATCCAGCGGGGGAAGACCACCGTTACCTCCCACGTTAAAAAATGGACTACACTTTTGGAACAAATGACGTTAGCAGTTGACGCGTCCGGAATCAATCAATCAAACATCAGCAGCAACATTCGGTAACGGGAAACCCGCTCCGCTGCGATGCGAGACCTCGGCGGTGTGCAGGGCATCCCCGCTGCCCTTTGGGCTGCTCTTGCTAATTCGACGCCGCGGAACAGCTCTCCGTGGCCAGTGCTCCTTCGGGCAGTCGCAGACAGCGTTCTCAGAGATAGCACCTCATGAAGGCATATCAAATTCACTCAATTCATGGTGAATTCACTTTGGACATGCTCAATCACTACATTAGTTGAATAATTTTTATTATAACGATATTATTATTATTATTATTATTATTATTATTAAGTTTGACGTTGCTTTTGCTTTCTTTAGAAATCGTTCTATGTATAATGTGCTAAAAATGTGCCTTTGCCCTTTTCAAAGAAATTGATTCGGAAGGTCAACATTATACTCCCAATATTGATTATAAAATTCAAAGCCGTAGTTTTATGGCACCTCGTCTTTCTTTATTTATTAATCTGCAATGAAATTCCAAAAGCAGTTATGGCATAAAAATTAATCATTTTATCTGCAATTTTTCATGTGCTTCATTAAGACATTATTTTGAAAATCCAGGGCTCACTTTTACTATGCGAGGCAATTTTTTCTGTAAACGCTGCTCCTAAATTACCCACAAATAACGAAACCTAACGGCGATCATTAAGTTTCTCGAAAGTAACTCTTAAGATCGCATCTTGTACGAAATCTTTACGTTCCTCTTGACTGGACACGAAAGGAAACACGTACGGCACGGAGAGCTTACCTGCTCGTGAGAGGCCTGCTCCGCGAACGCACGGTTCAGAACCCCGGGCAGCGATGGGACTTCCTCGTCCTCCCCCACTAGTCGCACCAGCTCCTGCAGCCACACACGAAGGCGAGTGACGCACACCGGCCGGCACGCCACCCACCGCCGCACCCTCGCCAAACCCGCGACCACTTACGTCGATTAGGAAATCCATGGAGGCTTCGCGGCCGGTCGCTGAGTGCATGTGTGAGGAGGCCGCAGAGGTGCATTCCGCTCCCCGCGGCTCCCGCGGCTCCGTCGGCGACATCGCCGCCGCCACCGCTCCCGCCTGCACCGCCACCGAGCACGTATATAACGCGTAGCACGCGCGCCAATGCCCTCCGAACCAATGAACTGAACGCCGGCCGGCCGCGGTGGCGGTGGCGGCGGCGGCGGCGGCGGCGGCAGCGGCGGCGGCGGGCGCTGCGACGGCATGCCGCGCCGGCCAGCGCCGCGCCTCGCGGGGAGTGCGTGCCCGCGGAGCCTCGCAGGTGCGTGCAAGTTGTGTAGGTGTGTAGCGTGGTACGCGCCGCGGACACGCCTGGAGGCTTATCGCAGTCGAAGACGCTGCCGCGCTTATCATCGCTTGAGCCAACCCCTGCAAGGGCGCTCTAAGAACACGAGAGAGTCATGGGGGCCTGTGGATGAGGATGTGTCTTCCATTCATCTGCCCTGTTCACACTCAACTCCGTTGTGGTTCCATTTCTTTTAGCGTCAATTTTATAACCAGAAAATCTTGCCAAAAGCATACAGAGAATAGTTTAAATTTCTAGGCAATTATGAAATAACATTTACGATTATACTGAAAAGACTTACGATACCTTGCCCTTCCTTCACGTGACAATTACAATGTGAACTTACACACGATTCGAACCAACGGCTTTACCTCAGAGCGGTTGCATCCACAGCCGTCTGCGTTTGTAAGTATAGTTACGATCCCTTGATCTCTTCAATTTTAAAAATATAACTAGCCTGATTCAGTCTACTTCAATTGACAATTGTAGCACTCAGAGATGGGTAGTAGTTACAAGTTCCTTGTTTCTTTTTTAACTTTGATATAAGAGTTTAAGCAGAACTATATTATTTGAGAATCAAAATACACAATATGAAGAATTTAACGAATAATGGCAAACTTGCCTTCAAATTAATTTGACTGTCGAATTTCAAAGTGAATCTTTCAAAAGATGGTATTAGTCACAGAACAATGACGAACCTGGTGGGTCGGATTGCGCCTATTGTAAAAGCAGTTTCAGTTAGATCGTATTTCAATGGATATTTCTATATTGTGCATCTGATTGTTCCACATGAATTTCATGTTCCCACCATGTACATCAAAAGGTACTTGTGTATGAAAGAAAGTACACTGGTGTTTGTGAAAATTGCAACACCCAGAAGGAATGGTCGAAACTACTTAAATATCGGTGGATGTGTTATGGAACAATGTCTCCATAAGAATAAATGTAACTTCATTATTTGTGCACGTCTTCTGAATTTCAGTGGGAAATATAGTTATTCAAATTATCGTGTTCCATATTATCGCGGCAAAAAGTATTATTCTTTCATGAAGAACATGAGGGTTCATGGCAGGAATTTATAGCTAATTTACCTTTGAAAATATATTTTATTATACAGGAGCGAATATTTTGTCAACAAAACTCGAAAAATACCTCTCTTTTCTGTATTCAAAATTCGACTAGAATATGGTTTAGGATAGAGATCACAGAATTATGAAAACGTGCACAAAATTCACTTCTCCCCATAGCTCGTCACACACAGTTTTTAACTTTTTGACGTAAATAAATAAATAAAATAAAAAGAAGTTATTGAAGAGATTTTGTGCACGTTGGCCTAGCAGACTTCCTTTGTGTGACGGATCAGGTCAGTGGTACGCCACACTCAGTCGGTGTAGAGCCATCAAACGACGTGGAAACGTGCAAGTGCCGGTATGCCTCTTCGACGTCAAACGTTGCAATGTCAGCATCTGAGCGAGTTTGAACGGGACAGAATGATCGGTCTCCACGAGCGGGTTTGTCGTACCGTGATATTGCGGCTTGAATGGGTTGCATTACTACGACAGTAAAGTGTGTATGTGGAACCAGTGGATAGAGGAGGGCCGTACACAGCAACGAGCAGGTACAGGACCAGACAATGTGACCATAGCGCGAAATGAAGGCTATCTTGTCTGCATGGCCGTAACCGACAGAACGGCGTCGTCCACAGTGTTCGTTCCACTTGAGCATTGCAACGGGTGTGGTCATATCTACGTTGACGGTTCGACACCGTCTGCTGAGGGCTGATCTGGTGTCACGCATACCACAGCGTTGGATTCCTTTGTCAGAAACCACCAACGCCTCAGACAGCAATGGGCACGTGAACATTTTAACTGATATGCTGAGTGATAAAATGTGGTGTTTCAGCTTCACACGCCATATTTCAGCAGGACAATGCTTCGTATGTGGCGAAGAATGCGACAGCTTTCTGCGAAGAACGATGTGTACCACAGGTTCCATGGCCTGCATGTTTGCCTGACAAGTAGCCCATCGAACATGTCTGGGATGTGATCGGGTTTGCAACTTGTTCGTTCTGTTCCTCTGTAGATGATTTGTGGTCAAGAATAGAAACCGCCTGTCAGTGTGTTCCCCAACAGTATATCCAGGATCTCTTTGCATCCATGCCACTACGTCTAGAGGCTCTGATGGCAGGACGTCTAGAGGCTTTAATGGCACCACGGAGCAGCTTCACATCGAACTAAATACTGAAATCGAACTAAAGGTTATAATGCAGGTACAGTTCAGTAATTCTAATTATTTGTATATCATGATATTCCTAATCTACGGAAAACATTTATTGCAATAGTATATCTCCTTCTTGGTGTAGCAATTAAACACCAGTGTATTTTATACTATGGAATATATTAGGTAGGAACAGATACGTATACCGAGAGCAATATAAAAATCTACAGTCTTTGTAACAGAGTGACTCGTTTGAAAAAGAGGATTGAACATGTATACCAAAATTCACTTTTTGACAAAAACTTTTGAAATTCATATGCAAGATTAATTGGTTCCTCGTTACAGCAACCAGACCAGTTACATGGTTTTGCTTAAGAGTATTTCGTAATGTACTTTCGATACAACTGGTTACGTTATTTTCGGAAGAGTTATTAATTTGGTCCCAAAATTTCTCTTCCACAATAATTTGTACAAGGGTTTCTACACTTAATTTCGATTTGTATTAAGAAGGACTGATGTATCTTTTCCTACTTAATATATAATATAGTATAAAATTCCTTCTTTCATAAATGAGTAGCTTTCGCTTCACATGATGGAAACACGAAATTTATGTAAAAGGCAGAATAATCGGAAACTATCATTACACAATGAATGTGTTAGCCTCAAGCATGACTTTTTTTATTCACATGAATTCTACAAAAAGGGAGCAATGGAAATTAGGAAAAATGAGTAAATATGACGAGGAGGTAAGCTTCGCTGCTCAGTGTCCAATATTCTATGTCGATGTGTGGGAGGACAGCTGTTTCCGAGGATGTGAGGGCAGCACCGGAAGCGACCCTACTCAAATGTACACGTCCACTAAGTGGAGTGACGGATATAATGCTTTTTAGATTCGCTTGTCCTTTCTATGGAGCGGACAGACAGGAAATGAACATCTCCATCTGTTCATTCCCTCAGCATGGTAAGTAGGCTAAAGAGGTCGAGGCCTGAAATATATTTATTTTTGATATTCCATTTCCGCGAAAAGAAAATACCGTCTACGAAATACCAATATATTCTTATGGATTGTATTTTGCTTTTCTTCTTTCATGTCCTGACTGTCCATACCTGGATTGGTTTATTGCGGATCTCTATCTCTCAGTAAAGTCGTAAAACGTTCATTTCGAAGCAATTCTGATGACGCCTGTACTTTACAATTGGAAATTAACTTAAATCCGCTTCTAATTTTTTCTACTGTCTTTACAGTCCAGTAATTTGCGGTGAAGTACATATTTTTGTGCCCGTAAAGATGTACCCAAGGGTCACTTCTTTCCTTGAAATTCTTTCACAGTAATGGCATTTCTTGTAGTTTTTTATTTCGCATTTCTTCACTGATGTCTCCACCTATCAACTAAATTCTAGAAATCATACAAACACATTTATTTTTTACCCTCTGCCGTTCCGAATTATCGTTGCATCAAAAGCGAGATTGCAGAATTATTTTGTGTATTATACTTCAAAAACGATTGACCAATGCGAGCAACAGGTGCGAGCAACATAAGTTGAATTTATAACTGAAGATTATATCGTACCTTTTAACGTACGAAATTAACGGGCTTATCAATGTCTTCGACGGAGAAACCCAATGTTAATAAAACACATTAATGTTAATAAACACGCATCGTCAGAAAATCCTGAGACGCGAAACCAGGCCAGGAATGAGAGTTCTTGCAAGTGAGCGCGGGAATTCCTCCAATGTTTTTTTCTTTCGATGTGACATCACAACCCTGTCGCACCGCCAACCGGGAAAGGCAGAGCAAGCTGGCGCGCATGTCTCGGCGAGGGACGGCGGGCGGACAAGTGGAAGTTCACGCAAGTCGTCGTCTATTTCCATGAACCTCGCCGGCGAATCTTCTCTAGATAGAGGAACGGGCTGTGTAACGCGGGGCGCGCGTGTGAGCTGCGACAGGACACGACGGATCAGCATCGAAGCCACGTTCATAAATACGGATGTTCTGGGGGGAAAAAGAGGAACAAAATCATACATTTAAAAAAGCATATTCTCAAAATCGTTTTGGGATTATGCATAATATTATTTTCATATAATCATACCCGTTACGAATGTTTAATCAGCAATCTGTTACATGTATAAAATGGAAGTGAGTAACAGTTATGAATTTCAGTTAAAATATTATTGCAACAGAGTCCGTAAAATTCCATCATCCGAAAAATTGATGTGTACTCTTTTTTTAATCAACAATGGCTTCATTCATACCTCCAAGCAACGCGGACTATTGGCGCTCTGTGATTAAGTGCTTTTGCTGACTCCTGGCTACAGGAAGAACAAAAAATGTGTCTCTAAATAAATTGCTTTGGTATCAATAGAAAGTATTGAAACCTGGAGATACAAATTTATTTAGACATATTTTATAAAAATATAGTATTTAGGCATGAAAAAAATCTCAATTTTTGTGCAAAGTTAGCTCTATTTAAACACTTACTAATGCAATGTTTTGATGAAAAATGGAAAAAAAGTATTTTAATTTCATTACATTCGTTTCTAAAAGTGTTTTTAAAACTTTGCGTTCAATGGGACATGTTTATATTGTTTAAGAGTTCTGAAAATTAAGAATTTGAGTGTCTTACATTTTAAAAACAAAGAGCGGGGAATATTGAAGGAATATCAATATTGAAAAACCGACTACTAAATATACGTGAAAAGTATGAAAGAAATTATTAGCAGAGTAAAAAATCCTCTGTTTATACAATTTTTGTTCAACAAATATAGAATATATTTTACAAATATATAACGGTTTTGAACAACTTAACGTTACAATTTCCAAATTACGAAATCAATTTATAATTTATGACCAGGATGAATATGAATTTTTTGAAAATGAAGTATTTGGAACGGATTTATGCAAATGATTACTAAATTGACACCACGAACGAGCAACATTTCTCAATATCTCATAGATATCCTTGGGAATAATGAAGTATGATCAAAGTCTCCATTCTTTTTAAATTAACGGCAAAAAATCGCAATTATTAATCTTTACAGTGAATATTACATGCAACATTAAAACATAAAAACTCTCGTTCATTTCAGCAATAAAAGTTCAGATAAACAATCTCAATTACAAACTTAAAAATAAACAATTGGTCACTGAATAAATGCGTATCCGGAAGATCATTAATTGATATGGAAGAGAGCCAACTTTACAGACCGATATACTTCTATTCGCCATACTGATAGAAAATCCTACTCCGGCAGAGCAATGATACTAAGAAAATAGTACTGTAACGAAATAATTTGATTCATGGAAAACAGTGATTGCAGATTGAAAGACATCGGTATTCATACGTTAGTTTCGGATGTATTTTTCTGTTTTCTATAACAATGATGTCCACGATAATGACCAAAACAGATATAAAAGAGGGTACTGCGTTTCCACAGAAACAATACTAAAATATAGATGCAAACGTACTAATTGGATTTCACATATTCATTAAGTCGCATGGAGATGTTGATAAAAATATCATGATACTATGAAATTATTATTATTATTATTATTATTATTATTATTATTATTATTATTATTACTGAAAAATATTTCGGGATTCTAAGCCCCGTTGAGTTCACAGATTTTATCAAATATATCCCAGAATTATCGACTTGAGAAAGGAAGCATGTTTGGAGAATGGACTTGTCCATTCGTGTACACTCCAGAGTTAGATCTGATGGAAATCGAAAAATAAAGAAATGTGATCTCCAGATTGAGTTGGAAACTCTCAAAATGGAGTGTCATGATACCATACTTAATATAATAATATAATACCATGGTACCAACGACCAAACAAGACACAGGGCACCTAGGCCTTTATGCAATTGAAAATAGCTACCAATCGCAAAAGACCACACAACTGGGCACGGCTAACATTTGCGCAGGCAGTTCTGGGTTTACTGTTCCATTTGAGTTGACACGAGTCTAATGAAGTAGCAACCAGCTTTAGCTAAGGAAAGCGGTATTAATAAAATTGCATGGTTCGTAAATAAGACGTTTTATTTGTCTGCTATGTCATTCTGATATAATATTACGTACATAACCAGAAAAAAGTGCTTTCTTTATGAACTATCCTTTTGGATATTTTTGACGGAACGTATTCTTGTGATACACATAAAACATAGATCTTAAAAGTTTTAAAAATTAAAACGGCGCTGCTCTAATAATTATTTAATTGTCCTACACCAACAAATGACTATGGTACTTTGCCAAGAAAAAATAATAGCTAAGAACTCAAACACCGAAATTAATTTCAAAATTAGAAATGAGATCTCCTATGCTTACTACACTTCCCAAGCGGAGAAAAAGAGACTACCTATTTGTTATTGGGAGATGATGGAGGTGGCTGGGAGACCGTGAGGACAGAAGGGCGCGAAGCGGTGTCCTCCATCGCGAGTGAAGAGGCGCGGGGACGGTCGCTTAGGACGCCGACGCAGGGGCGCGGGCGGCAAACAGAACGTCGGGGAGGGAGGGGTGAGGTGGGGTGCGGCGGATGTCGGGGCGGGGAGCGACAGGGAGGGGCCAGGGCGGCGTCGGGGCCTGGCGCCGTCGCGCTTGGCCGCCGGCCAGGAATATGCCTGCAGGCAGCTGAATTTCGCTTTTCTTTTCTTGCTGCCGCCGCTGATGTCGCACCCGCCGAAGGCGGAGTCGAAGTCGGAGGCGGCGGCGGCGGCGGCGGCAGCGAAGGAGGCGGGTGGCTGCTACGGGCGACGACGGCGGCGCATTCGCTCGCCTCCGCGTCCGCCTCTTGGGCGATTCAAGGCGACATGCCGAGTGGGCACCCCGGCGGGACGCACGGGAGCGGCTGGCCGTGGCGGGGTGGGGCGGGGCAGGGCGAGGAGGGGCGGGCAACGCGGGCAGGGCGGAGCGGCGGCTACCGGAAGAGGCAGATCGCCGCCGCCGGCCTGCAGACACCGGCCCCACGCACGCCCTGCAGACGCCGCGCGCCGCCGCACTTGTCCATTCCGCGCGCGCAGCCCAGACCGCTTTCCATTTCATTTGCAGCGCGTTACGATGCCACGGCCAGGGCTGCCGGGCTCCCACGCTCCAGCGGCCGCGCTACGGCACGGCCAGCCGGCGGACACGAGCTCAGCGTCCCCGGAACACGGCGGTGACGCTTGCGTTCGCTGTATCTCTTGTTTTGGACATTAAAGGGGTGTTCGGAAGAAAATTAAGTCATTGAATACATGTGGTTCCTTAAACGTAAGTACAAAAGCTTCAAAATGTAATTATAAGCTTTATAAAATGACAAAAGAATTGCTAAGGATAGCATACTCAAGGCTAATAACCCTGCCTTACGAGTGAGACATGGACGTAATAAGAGTTGTTTATTAGGCTCAAAGCTGATGAAATACGCGACGTCGCTGACGTCACAGAAGGCGCTGATGATG
The DNA here is from genome assembly GCA_031308135.1 of Acheta domesticus. NCBI lineage: Eukaryota > Metazoa > Arthropoda > Insecta > Orthoptera > Gryllidae > Acheta > Acheta domesticus. The sequence continues at coordinate 91,746,771 of JAHLJT010008446.1, read as the reverse complement.
ACGAGCACGGCGTGAGGGAAAGGCTGTGGGCAGGGCAAACGGCATTTGCGATAGCAACGAAGTCGCCACTGTGAGCCATAGCCCTGTGGCGCAGGCCGATAGGGGGGGGGGCGGTGAACGGGTTGCGGAACGTGGGACCAATTACTAGTGATTCCGAGCGCGTCAACTGCTAAAGTCATTAGCTCCGTAGGTGTAGTGAATGTTTTTTCTCGGGAGGTAACGGTGATCTTGCCTCACTGGTTGGCGATATCCGGTGCCGACATACAGTCGGCTAGTTGGGGTTTCCCTAGCCAGGTATCTCCCCCAACCGAGACAAGCTCTAAACTCCCCACCGGCCTCCCGGCATGTGTGGTAGTGTAGTGCATGTACGAGTAAGTGTGTAATGGGTAAGATAGAACAAAGAATGGGAAAGAAAGATGGAGCGCAGTCCGTGGCTCCGGCATTCGCCTAGTAATGTTCGGAGAAACCACGCAAAACTATCGATCAGAACAGCCGATCGCTAGAATTCTCCTTCAGACAGCGACAAACTCAACGTAGCTGTATATAGCCAGTGTCAAAAGTCTTGCCACCGTCGGGAGTCGAACCCCAGAACCTCGCGGTCAGAGGCTCTGCAGTGACATCAGTTGAAGCCCTGAGCCACCTCTCCCGGCAACCGGGCGCGGGGCGCGGGGCGGGAACCGGCCTCGACTCGTCGGACGGCGCGCGGGATTTCGAAGCGGAGATCACCGATTCCAACAAAACGCGACGCGTCTTCTTAAATAATGCAAGCGACGTCTCCGCAAAAAGCGGCGCGGCTAACGATGATAATTTCCTTTAGAAACCGAAGCTCGCTAGAGAACTTTTCGATGCGTCGCCGCGCATTCCAAATTTCAGACATTCGCCGTAGAGTCTGTATTAATTTCTGAGCCGATGAGAAGTTCCGTCGGTGAAGAATGCTGGCTGCGGCGAAACACGCTCAATTCGTCTTCGCAGAGTTACGGCACAGTGCAGCCTGGAGGGAAGGGAGCCCTTCCGGCCGCGACGCGGAGAGCGAAGTTGGCGCGGGGGCGAAGATGAGCCTGGGAGCGGCCGAGAACTTTCTTGCCCGCAAATGACTGCCACTACGGTGCGTCCGCAACATATCTATCACAGGGATATCGTTACAGTTGATGCTCTCTGTCGCTCACACAGCATGAGCATACTTTATCTACCAATGTTGCTGATCAGAACCTTTCACAGCAAATGAATATAAGAAGAAGAATGCAAAACTAAGGAATTTCTTTAAACAGGAATATCGATATATAAGTACATTTCAGGTAGGTGCATACAATCATAATTTTAGAAATACAGTATAATATTATTTTACACAATGAGATTCGAAGGTAAGACAGCCCTAGACAAAGCCGGAAAAATAATTTTTTATGAGTTATACATTTAACAAATCTTATTCGTCCATTTTAGTGAGCTTTTTCTGTAGCGAGTAATCACTTAATTTCAGTACAGACACATTTGAAAAGAAACGAAACCGAACTTTTCAAATAAGTAATTACAAGTGACTATAGCCTCTTTGAGGCACTGCTGGAGCAGATGCGAATGAAATAAACACAAGCTAAAACTGTAAGGCGTGATAAAACAGACTCCACAGGTAATGGGTCATAATGTTTACAACGCTCTCATACACTATTTGGATCTTCTTGGATTGGGCAATGAACCACATCAATATAAAGAAATAAATTTCTTAGAACGGGACATTAGGTTTCAAAACCATAACATCGATTGAATGCGTTTACATGGCAGAAGTACTTGCGGCGTCATGATTTTTACGACGGCACTTGTTCTCCGTTAAATTCTTCCGGCAATTAAAGCTGTAGCTGCGAGCTATGCTGGTCAGAGGACTTCCTTCGTGCAGACCGCCGCGGTTTCGGCTTATCGGTCCCTCAATGGCCAGCCGCCCAAGTAGTCTCTGGCACCCCAACGGAGCTCAGAGGATGGTTCATGGTAGTTCCGGCGTAGAAACGAGTTTTATGAACCTCGACTCAGGACACTCAAATTTAAGGAACTAAATTGGGCGAAAAGCTAATATTTAATATATTTTATTGTGAAAGGAATTAATACCTAAATAATTTACATTTTATATTTCGTAGCTAAAGCTTTTGCTATTACCATACTACAGTATATACATTCTAAATTTAAATAACAATTAATTTTTTACTCACAAAAATTATATTATGTAAAGTTTATTAAAAATTTTAGACATTCTTCTTAAATCTGCAAAGGAATCCACAATGTGTTTATCAGTTGATCTCAGTTCGCTGCAAATGCTTATGCCTTCGAATAGAACAGAGTTATTTGTGATTTTAGCAAGGAGCGTGAGTCCAATTTATTCCAGCTTACGACACAAGTGACAAGCTAGCGATGGCTTTCATTACATCTCAACAACACTTGCACATTTGTTGAAACTGTTCAAAACTATCAAGTATTTTGTGCACAAATATTATTTCGACGCAAGCAAATGATATAACAATCGGTGTACTAATAATATTTATGTTTTTGAAATTTAATAGCCTAGTACAAAAGTAAAGAGTTGCGTTTTGCTATTGAAATTACTCTTGCGATATATCAGTATTACTTTTATATCATATTAAAATACAATTCGTAGCAGGTAAAACAAATTCTGTCCTAGATTTAAGTGAAAAATGCGAATATATGAGAAATGAAGAAAATGGAATCTTCCAATATTTCATTGAATTAATGAGATCCGGCAATACTTAGATGAGATAAAGGGATCACATTCCGCTAGGTAACATTTAAAATAAATGTTGTTTTCTTTCATTTTCACTCACAGACTGAATACAATGTAGCATGATCTGTACGTAACATGATTTATCAACTTTCAACGTATGTACACACATTTTAGTTTACATTTACAGAAAACCTTTTTTTAGATCAGAAAGAAATTTGCCTGATATTATGATGAATTGTTAATGTTTTCGACATCCCGCAATTCCCGTACATGTACCATGACTGCAGGCTAGGATATAATTAAACGAAAAGGTGATCTTAGGTAGAAAAAGGTGCGCTTGAGATGTTCGCTAATGACCCTTAAGATGAAATACTGGTTAGTAGTCCACATAAATCTACGATTGAAATTTAATTAATAACAGCTATTATTTACAAGAAGACCTACATTTCGATATTATGACCATCTTAAGATTAATAATGCGAAATCAGTCCATTGAGAAACGGGTAGTCGGCGGATTGAGATCACACCTACAGAATATGTGCCTTTTACTTGCTAATAATATCTTTCCGAAGTAGTATTTTCGAGGCGTATTTACTAGAAAGTTCTATCTCAATGCTTTAGGCCATCAACTGAACTCCACTAACAGCATTTTTTCCAATTCTCTTCATATCTGGCAATCGGGCATAGCCAGATCCGTTCATTACACTAATTTCCGGTCAATTTGTTGGCTGCGAGAACGAAATCCATAACCAGCACTTAGAATGTTCCGAGAAAATTGAGGTTAAAGAAAACAGTCTATCCATTCGGGACGACAGCTTACGTAGGACATGCATGTGCTATATTGTGTGTTTCTCACAAGATGCAAGTACCACACAAAATTATACACATAATGCACATTTCTTAACAGTATCGCTATCGACATACAGAGCTATGTGATTCTAACAGGAATTAAGTATGATGTGGAATCCTAAATCGTTTTGTCTGTTGATTGGATGGAGATGTGGTTACCATATTCCGTCAAAACATTAAATCATGAATATTCACAAAAATGCTGTTATAAAATTAATGCTCAAGAAATTTTCTGAATAAATATATTTATTCTTTATAATTCAGCAAATATCTTTTATTAAATTAATGTATTATCAAGTGTGAGCAACCAGTCGTTTTAAGAAATATATTGAATTTTTACATAATTTTTAATTCAACTTTCTCTCCACGTTTAAAAAAAGGACATGTGTTTTACTGTCAAATGAATTTTTATGATTAAAAACTGCTGGGCTAAACCCTGTATCTGTTTTGACGAACAAGTGAGCCTATGAGACAAAACTTTCTTTCGAATGTTAAAGGATCACCTCGTGTTGATGAAGGTAAGTATAAATAAAACAAAAATGGAACCTAACAGAGGGCCTAATACAAATTTTAGAATGCCGTTAAACATATTACGTCATACTATCTTTACAACTCAATGCAGAAATTTTAAACTAAAGGGATGTAAAAGCTAGTGGCGCTAACTTACAAGCAATGTTATAAAGTTACTTTGTGCTGTCACATATCTACACTAAACTGCGAGTTTTCAGACTCATTCATACATATTATTCATGTCAGAAAACGTACGTGAGGAACATTCATTTGCGGACCTGTGTAATCCACATCAAAGCCTGGAGATGATTTGTGGACAAACGGACAACTCCTGAAATTGTAATCCACCTATTGAAGGTCTACGCAACATGATTCTATTTAAATAATAAGATGCAAACGACATAAATGGACGATCCAAACATACGCACACACACCTTTACTGACATAATTTGTGCCATTTATCATTGAACGATGGAGGAAAGTAATAATAGCAATCGAAAAAGAAAATCAACGAGAAAAATATCCCGAATTTCTGTAATTTTTTCATCGGGCCATTCAAATCACTGTGGATGGATCGGACAGCCGCGTTTCGCGTGCATCCTCCCCGGCGCGCGTGTCCGCGAGCGTGGCACCATGCCATCGGCCCTGCGGCGTCAGCGTCGCGGCGCGTCGGTCGCCTGCGACTGCGAGTGCGAGTGCGGCGACGGCCGCCACAGCGGAGGCTTCGGCTGCTGTTGCGAGACACGTCTAGTCGCGCTCTTGACCTTAGCCTAGACACGGCGACCGTCTCCTGTTTAGAAATCCCGCTCCGCCGGCGTCGGCGTAAGAGTCAGCGTCGGCGTCGGCGTCGGCGTCGGCAGCGCCGCTGCAGGCCTTTGCGACCAGCTGCGCGTTGGGTGCAGTAGCGCCCGCGACCGCTAGCCTCCATTTTTGTTTGAAAATGCTGCTATATATTCTAAGGGAGTTAGAAAACCATACTTGAGTAGGATTTAATAAAGCCCACAGAAACCCTTCCCGATGACTTGAAGCGTATTGTTTTAATTCTCGCGATTGGACCTCTTCAAGGCATGTTTGAATTGCTGCCCCCCTGAAGGAACGAGGAAAATCAAGCGTGGATATGAGCTGCGGCATAGCTAGAGCAGAAGGCGCAAACACTTTGAATTGCCAAAAACGTCAATGCAAGCGCGTTTATTGCTTAAAATTTGCAATAACTATTCCTTAAATAATAAGTATTCTAAAAGCGGGTCAGGCTGCCACAATTGCAGATTTTTATGTTTTACAAATTTTTATGTTTTACAAATTATGTTTTACAAATTTAGTGGCAATTGTTATAACTATACTGAACAGAAGCCTGTTTAACTAGTGCTGAGGTTTTTTGTAATTGCTAGTTGCAAATACATATATACTCATATATACAACCAACCTCACCTTATAGCCTGCATGATTTTTTTTTTGTTCGTTTTTGAAAAAAGATTATTTTAGGAGCAAAGAACTAGGGCTATTTGAAAAACCATTGTTGTTTACTTTTTGTTTTGTTCTCTTTTCATCCCTGGAAGCATCTCTTTAATACTTTGCAATACATTGCAGGCATTGCATACTTTGCAATGCAAAATGCTCATGAACAACATTCAATAGTTTGGAAGTATTTAGTACGATGCATGTACAATGCTAATTTTGCTTTATATTAGGCTTCTGTATAATGTTTGCGATCATTGCTTTAAAATTTGTCGACTACACGTTCGGCTGGAGCTTTTCAGGAATTTTAAGTGTAGTGTACACATACAATAACATAAGTTACTGGGACATAGTATAAATGTCATAAACATGGCGTACCCCTCAATTCGTATTAATATTAGATTGTTTTACGTTCTTCTAAGTGTGGAGATACTGAATTAGGTTCTGAAGTGGCTGAAGAGGACGATGGACCACATTTTTATGATGAGCGGAAGAGGTCCTTCTGAAAGCTTGATCGGGTGCGAAAAGGGAAGTTTGCTTTTTGACCCAGGTGGAACTAGGTGCCGGGGCATAAAAGTAGAAGAGAAGAGAATTTTTCGAAATCATTGGATATAGTACACTCGGACGTTGATGGTGTTTGAAGCACCTGGTGGTTTGATACGAACCATGTAGCTTAACTTGACAGTCTTAGATATTTATTTTGTATCGTCTGAAGAATTTGCAAATTTGTTCGTGCAATATTGCGCCAAGCTGAGCAGGCACACGGTGTAAGATATATAGGTGTGTTCACTCTCAATCTAAAACTGAAGCTTATGTGAGGCTAGTTCTCACAGTTCTCGTACATAAGCGCTGCGATCTTTGGGTCTCATTTGGCAAGGTCGTGATTGGTCGTGATCCCTTCGACCGCTCTGTGGCCAACTGATTTCTAATTTCAAGTCAGTGATTTGTCGCTTCACGGCGGAATTGGTAAAGTCTAAAGCGAACAGTTATCAAAATGGTTAGGAAATGTTTTGTAAAACTGTAAAACAGCCACAGTTTAAGATATCATAAGATATATATATATATATATATATATATATATATATATATATATATATATTTTACACCGTGACCCAAACCGATCGCACACACCGTCCTCAAACTGACTTCAGAAAATTTGCCCCAAGGCGACTAGTTGGCACACCTATATATCTTACACCGTGGCAGGCGTAAGCCATGATAGGGCTTATTGTAAACTTACATATTAACAGAACTGTAACTGTTGGCAGAGAGGATTTTATGTTGAGGGGGTAGAGCGTGGATATCAGTAAATTTTGTACCTTTAGAAATGTCAACATGTATTATTGTTTGTTTTGTATATTTTCAATTATTTACATTTCTTATCAATTATTTGAAATAGTGAGGAATGTGTAACATTGTCGAATTTATTTTTAATACCAGTTGTTTATTATTTACTTTAAAATACAGAAGTCACATTGGAACATGATAATATAATGTAGTAAACAATTGTGATAAGAAACTCTGTCAGATTCGGGATACGTGAAAACATGTGGGTACATTTAACATTTTCTGTCAAGAGAAGGTGATCAAACAGTTTTGAGAACCAACAAGAATTGCATGATGTAACTAGCTTTTAATATAAAGATTTTCTACTCTGTGATAGTGGAACAATTCATTACAGTGTTTTAGCTTCATTCACTGGCGATCGAATTCTCGAGTAAGGTATCCACTCTTTCACTTTAAGGTTGTTGAATACAATTTTATTTTTATCATTTATGATGTTTCCATCGATAAACAATTCAAACAATTCATAGCGTCAGAGAAACACGCGATAAAGTCTTCGTTTAATAGGCATGTTTCCACAGAAGTGTTAGAAAGGGGCACTTCAATGACTATGAGTTTTGCAGAAAATAAGCTTTATGAATTCAGAATTATTACTGGGCAAAAATTAAATATGGCAGTATAACTCGAACTCATGAGTCAGCTGTAGCATATCTGGTGCTAAATAAATAGAAATATATCGCAATGATGCGAAAAATTTATATTCTGTTCGGAAGCGTCACCGAAATATTGTGAATAACTGACTTACAAAAAAGCAGTTTCACAATTGAATTTATTTAGATGATTACTTAATTATGAGAAAGATAAGAGATGTGAGGTGTTGTGAAGAGCAGAGAAGTAATGTGGAGTCAAATGACAGCGCGTTTCGACTTTAGGCTATTTACAGCAAATCATTTATTATTGTTCTTTAAGAGTATATATATATATATATATACATATATATTAATGTTTATTTATCTTTAATTGTAACGTATGTAAATATTATCTATTTGACTTGATATAGCAAAAATCCCACTAAGGAAAATAATAAATATTTATCTCAAATGCATATCATACTCTGTTTTTGAAACGATGCGTCGAAACGAGAAGAATAAATTAACGCAGAATTCTTTGGATTATGGACAATCAGACAGTGACTGCGAAAAATGTTCTTATATTAAGTAAAGATTTGAATTAAGTTTATATTGCACAATATTATAAGTATACGTACTTATGATAATTCAAAATGAGTTTTTGATTTTATACAACTGACACAAGTTTACCCGAGGAAAGATTGGAAAGTTGGAACCGACAAAGTTGTAAAATAAAATGTACTACAAGTAATACTATGCAATAAAACTTCATTCAAATCTTAATTTTAATATAATAACAGTACTATTCGTCTGGTCGTCTTTAATTCAACGAAACCAGCATTAGTTTATTGACGTTTTTCGAACAATCATTCCAAATATAAAAAAGAAGACTACTTTCGGAAGGATAATAGTATCGATACGCTGTTTTGGAATAGGTCTCGTCACGGAATATCGTTCGAGCGGAGTATCGCAATCTCTTCAGCAGAACCTCCGTGTCGGCGCGTCCTCCGGCCGGGGAAGCGGGTATTTACGCGGCCTGGGATCGTCGCAAACATCCGGCGCGGGGACGGGTGGAAGGCTTCGCGCGTCCTTCCCAGAAAGCTCGTGGGGGTGGGCGCTCCCGTCATAGAGCGGCGGCGGAAATTGCTGCCCAAGCGCTTCGGCGCACACATTCGCCTGGAACGATTCGCCCTTACGCGCCAGCGAGCTCCGCTGCTCGTCACAGGAGAAGAGAACGCTCCGCCACTTTGGCACGAACGTGACCGAGAATGCAAGCTTGAAAAAAGTGACTTGTTGGAAGAAGTGAATTGAAATTAATTTCTAGGTGTTAAACTCAAAAGTTAGCAGTTACATGTCGACGAAACTATGGAAGAGAAACATTTTAATTGAACGTTTTGAACTTCGACAAGGACAAAACGTTAGATAATGCAAACTAACTTTTGTTAAATCACTACTATTCTTTTGTAAATCTAAAATTTGAAAAATATATATTACATTTTGTGTATCACAAGTTGTAATTTCATTTATTATTTACATTTTTATTTGTTCAAATTGAAAAGATATAGATTAAGGATGGGAAACACAAGGCTAACGCAACCCACATAAACAAGGGCTACATTTATTTAGGCCGAAGAAAAACAAAAACTTTATGACAATGTTTTATTGGTACTTAGGCTTGTTTTGAAAATAAAGAAAGAACAAGGACAACGATAAAATTATTCTTTTCTTCCTTCTTCCTACTTCGGATTAAATCTTGTGTCCGGTTACTTTCAAAACTTGTCCAAGGTAAATGTCAGTTACTCTGACTGGACAGTTCATTCCTTTTATAAATGTAACCAACAGAAAAGTACTTCTGAAATGATGAAATGATGTCAATTGCATAAATTAATAAGCGTAAAGTGTAACTGTAAAAATAATTTTCTTCATTTTGAAAACAAAATAGTTACTGTTGGTCTCACCAAACAAGGCAATACAAAACTAAATATTCCACAAATTCCCGCGTTTGGAGTAGAGGTAGGGTGTTGTTGATTTAAGTGTATTATTGGGTAGCAAGATAACAATAATTTGTAACAAATACTGTTCGGTAATTTCCTTTTATTTTTCATAACAGGGACGACCTGTACGGAGTGGCCAGACCGCTTCCACCATTTGGAACTAAGGCTCAAATCCCCATCGGGATTTGTGGCGGTCAGCGCGTGTTCGCGGCAGATTTTCTATGTCTAGGGAATCTCCCGTTACTCGTGCCTCTCGTTTTGTTGTTCCATCATTGAGATTGTATTATTATCATCACCAATCTATCAAATCATTCATTTCGGTAATGACCGAATAGATTTAGAAGCAGATCATAATAATGAAAATAATATGGTTAAAAACAATACATTCTTCTTATCATTCATTAATTTAGACATAAACGACGTGAAGATTAATTTTACAAATTAAACTAGGACATTATTTAAAAAATACTTTTGTTTCAATGAATTATTCTAGCTGGGCCGAACATATATTGTTTGTGGGTCGCATGCGGGCCACGGATCGTAAGTGTGACATGCTTGATCCTGAAAAGAGAGATCACCATTTCCAAATAAGAAGAAAATGTATGAATTATTTTTCTTTGCTTGCGTGATACTTCTTTATAATTTAGAGCACTTTGTGAGGTGACAAAATGCTTCAAGCCTTTATCTAATAATGGGGAAGTATTTGAGTATTTTATATAGGCTACGACAGTAATTTCTATTGTCTGCTTCGCCACTTTCAATTAAAGTTTTTGCGTTCAGAGGAGGCGCGTGGCACATACGGAACTCAATGGGATATTTTTGTCCGATCCATAAACCAGGACAAATTGAAGCAAAAAGATTGGGCTATGAAACTTCATTCAAAGCTAAAGAGTACCAAAGAACTCAAATCCTTTTTTCTAACCAGATGAATGCTAGACTAGTTCTAACATCGTTTCATAGAATAATGCTAACAATTTGCATCTCTACAAAACGAGAGAGATTTGATCTCGCAGATGCTATCGAGGTATGTCCGCCGCCGTATCTCCCCGAAGCAAAAACATCTCCAAAGCAGTCTTTCATACACAAGCGTATCTGCGAGTCGCAAAAGCGGAAACAGTCGCCATCGCGGATGACCGCCCGCCATTCACAGCTGACGAGAAGTAGCAGGTTTTAAGGATGCGTCGCCATAATTACAGAATATTTTATAACAGAAACGATTTAGCGAATAAAGCGCGGAAACTGCTACCCTGAATAGCGCTTTATGACGAAAAGGTGAGGGGAAATCCGGCCTCGTAAAGTGGCCTCTCCGGAGACGCTCGCCGGCGCGGCGGGGTGGGCGGGGGAGGTCGGGGTGTGGCGGGGACGGGAGGGCGGGAGCGGGGCCCATGTCGTTTGTATGGGGGCGTTATCCAGGAGAGAGCGCCCAGCGGGGGGCGGGAGCGGGGGCGGGCGGCGAGAGGCGGGGAGGCGGGAAGCGGAGGACGTCGACTGGCTTCCGGCGGCGGGCGGCAGCGCGGCGCCGACGCCGCCATTGCTCCGGCTGGCGAGGCTTCGCCGCGCGTTAGGCCTAGGCGGAGCACGCCGGCCCACGCCGGCCCATGCCGCGTCGCAGGTGCGAATGCACTCGCGCTAATCACGTTGGGCACAGGGCGCTCGACCCTGCAGTACAATTCATTTGAAGATGTCGGCATAGCAATAACATGCTATGCCACAATATTTAATTTTTAAGAAAACGGAGAGTAAAGGTTTAGACTTTGCATCCTACACATAGGGATAAAGAACATTAATTTACGAATATCACTGCCATCTTGCAGCGAATCTTTGAAATAAAAACCTAACATCTAGATACATCTATGGAGCATCGAAATACATTAATATTTCAATTTCATCAGAAATGTGGCATAGCATGTTATTGCCGCAAGGTCTTCATTTTAACCACGAGTGTGAGCCAGCACAAATAGAGCTACTGGTCTGCGCGGTCTCTTTAAATTTTCTTATGTACTATAATTTTTAAAAAATGAAGAATTCTCAAAGAAACTAAACTGAGTATGGACGTTAAAATTAACGAAATGACCAACACTTCAGCAAGATTAATTAATTATTTTTACAAACTTAAATTTTTTATTTATTTCCTTTGTTTAAAAATGGAAAGATAGATAAATAGGAAGAGGGAATAAACGACTTACAAATTTAATTTGATTTTCAAATAAATGGATCAGTATTTCAGTTTTTAAAGTTGAAGACCCATACGACACATTCAACATACAATTCTTGACCTTTGCTGTATCAAAGTAGTCGTTCGACATTCATCTTATACTGTCAAGGTCTCACTGGACTGCAGCGCGATCTTTGGCTTTTAATGTTGCGCTAGACATGCATCTCCTCCAAATCATCCTCCTTTCACTTGCATGATTATTTAAAACATCAAGAGGATATCTGTTAACAAATAATGGACAAGGTCTCCTTCAGATTGAGTTATTAAAGAATCGAAATCTTAGTTCGCTTATCCATCCATGACACTATATGCCCACATCTCAAACGCATCCATTATTTTGTTGTACTAGTTTGTGTTTATTGTTCAAGTTAGAGCTAATAAAATAAAACTTCAGAGTTTTTAACTCCGAGTTTATTGAGCCTAGGTTGGACAGGGTATTTCCAAAATCCCGATATAACTTCCACAGCTAGCACCTGTCCATGTTGAATGCTCTCACATCTATCAAGCGATTTTCAAATTAGTTCATATTGAATGATTGTAGCAAAGGCATAAAATAGTTGGAAGTCCAAAAATAGCTACGAAATAACAGTATTTCACATTCGATTTGGTCTGTCAATGAAGCGGAGCTTTCCAACCTCGAACGCACACTGCCCCAACCCAGTGGCAATTTCTCCCCTATCGTGTGAGGTAGCGCCGATGAGGGGCGGGACGGGGGTCAGGCGAACGTCGCGGGGGTGAGGTAGTGGGCAACGGGGAGGCATGAGCGGCGAGGCAGGGGTGAAGAGGTGACGAGGCGATTGTAGCGGGGTGGAATTTTGGCGGAGTGAGAGGACGGCGGGGGTGCGAGGCAGTGGGAAGCGAAGCGCCATGTCGGCGGAACGAGAGGACGGCGGTGTAGCGTGATTGCAGAACGCCAAGTGGCAGGGTTGTGGTAAGGTGAGCTGGTGGAGCGGCAGAGCGGCGGCCTAGCATAAGCGGCGAGGCAGGGGGTTAGCAGGTGGCGGGGTGGGAGGGTGGTGAGGCGGTGGGTGCCGCATGTCTGTTTTGGGTGGAAGGATGGCGAGGCAGCGGGCTGGCGGGGCGACAGGGTGGCGGGGTGACGAGGCGGTTGGTAGCGGGGCGGTACGTCGTGGGAGTGAAAGGATAGCGGGGCAGGAGGATTGCGGAGCGTCAAATTGGCGAGGTTGGCGGGCGGCGGGGCGGCAGGATGCCGACTTCGCGGACGGGCGATCGAAAATCGCGGGCGATCCAGAAGCAGCGGCGCGCTACCCGCGAATTATCTCTTAGGGCCCAACGGTCGCACCCGCCCGCCCAGCCTCCCGCAACCTCGCAACCGCCGGGCCGCGCCGCGCTGGCCAGGCCGTCTGGCCGACCGTCCACCGCCCCGACGCCCGCCTAACAGCCCGCGCGCCCCGCATCAATTACGACCTGCTCCCGAACACACGGGCCCAATTGATGGCTGTAAATGATCGGTAATTCCAGAAATGAAACGGAGACGGGGGAATGCGCGTTCGCTTCGATTAGGAGCAATTACACGGGCAGCGCGTGCAGGCGAGCGCCGCTTCGCTGGCCGGCGACGCCGCGCGCTCCACCCGGGAGCGAGCGCGGTCCCTTTAGGACCGACGTCCATCGTGCACCTCGTTAAGGGACGGAAGTGCGAGGGACACCTGAGGTGGACTGGCGTCGGTGAAGCTTCGATACTCGCCTTTCATCGCCACGCGGCAGAAGTCCAATTCTGCTTTTGCGTCGAATACAATGAAATTACTGGCAGTTTTACAGCATTCTCTCATATTTCATTTCACTCCTATAACATCGCGACTTACACCAGGGTACATGAAGTATTGAATACCATAGAAAAGAAATGCGATTTGTACTGCTTCGGATGGACTTGCACGTTGAGGAATCTACACTTGAAATACAAACCTCAGGTGTGTGAATCTATTGTAGCAGTTTGAATGCTTTATTACTTTCTCGGCTTACATTTTTAAAATGTGACGCTTTTGTGACAATTCTTTTAACAAATTTCACTCATGTCTCATTGAAGATACTGCACTGATGCTGAAACAATATTCGTATACATTTTCCGTATTAAAGATATTTGTATGAGTAAACAGCCAGATTCTACGGATCAAAAATCTGTAAATGTGATCATATGAAGAAAACATGAAATACGTTTTCAGCATTATAACCAAATAACTAGACAATAAAGTGACCACTAATTTCCACCATAAATTATTCTTTACCCCAAAATGAAAACTCAACATAAGCATGAACATCCAATCCTAACTTGTTGCGAAAATTATATTTTCGCAGCTGCATTATGAATAGAATTCTTCGTTTCCTCATATACAGCCAACTCATGCAGTGAAAAAAATCACAATACATTTGACATGCGTTGAGCTCCACCCTCCACGTTTTCTCCCCCCACCCGAGCGGAAGCTCAATGCCTTGTTCCTGGAGATTCTCTTGATTCACAGCCTAGATTTCCGACATAACAAAGCACACGAGAGAAACCTATGTGCCTAAAAACATGTGACAAAAGAGATGTAAGAAAGAATAGGAGGAAAATCCTGCAGTAATAATACATTGCAACGAATATGTAGTAAACAACGATGAGATCCGCATGTTGCAGTTGCACTTCACGCAAACTAGCATAGCTTCTCCAGTTTCAAAATCGTAAAGTCGTAGAGTATGGAGTCATTAAGAAGGGAGTCTTATGTGCTATTACGTCGTTGGTTCGTTCAACACAGACGTGAGATTTACGACTCGTGTAAAGTATTTTTTAATACACTCACGAGTTTACTAGACCGTAACAGTTCTACCACCTGTCGCTTTCGTTTCTACGATTGCCCTCCGGCTCCTAATATCGCTTGCTACCGTGTGGACGTCCACCTTTGGCGACTTTGGGAAAGTGGGTTTTGGAATTGGAATACGAAAGTACTTACTAGTATCAAAGTCTCCGACAATTTCACTTCTCAAAAGGAAGTTCCTAGAACTACTGCACTGTATTAATTAAAAACCAAACGCCAACAAAATTGAGTAAGCTCCTTAGAATAAAACACATATTTTAAGCACTGCAAGTGTATATTCATAAATATTACTCTTCGCTTCAAAGATTATTAGAAATTATAAAATAATTGTTCATTAAGTTAAATAAATATATATCAAATAACAACACAGACTTAAACGTCATGAAACTATAAAGCAAGAGAGAAAATCATCTTAAACGTCAAACGGAATTAGCGCAACATTTGATGAAAAATGTTTCCAAAAATTTCACTTTAATACCTTTAATCCCATAACTAAAGGAAATCAATATGAATTTTGAGAAAAAAGAGAAATTATAAAAATTTTGGGAAGCATACACTTTTAAACACATTATCTAACCGTGGATATTTACTCCCGGAGATCACATTTCGCTCCGGACAATTAGCCGAGATGTGAGAAGAAGGAAAGAAAAAAAAAGGATCGATCCCGCCACTCTCGATTTCCAGGCTGCGATTATGGAATTAGCCGGTGCCCTCGCGGTGAGAAAGCGCGCTCGCGGGAGAACTGGTTGGTTCGGCGCGGCACTCACGCGCGTCCGCAGGGCGACGCCTCGCCAGGCGCGCCCCACTTCAAAGGCGCGCCGCTCTACGCGTGTTAGGATTCTTACTAGGCCGTCGCGACACACGTCAACAAACATCCATGATGCGCGCGCGGGATGCAAGTTGTGTTGAACCGAGTGGCAAGGCTAGAATATGACCTTAAGTGGAGACGCAGAACACCGTTGCACTTTTTTTTTTTGGAATGGTGGCAGGAGATACGTACTGTCTTTGATACTGAATTCCGTTAGTTGAATAGTTGTGGCAATTGTCTATACTCCGAGCCCGATGCCCGACTTGCTACAAAAATATACAGCTAAGTCGTGTGACGGTATTATATCACTAGCAAAGATCGTGTAGTATGTTTAGAGAAATGTTTGTGTGCAATAAATGAACGTGGTTGTATCTCTAATAGGCTACTCGAGTCGAATTCTGGATGCATCAGTCTCGTAAATACCTCGGTTGTTTTCACATGATCTTTTAAGTCCTACTGAAAAAATAATCATTAACTAGATAAATATTATATATAAATTAGTTGTTCTTAATTTGAATGTTTTCATTTCGAATCCCTATAACGATATTAAACTTATGTGAAAAGAAAACGAAACATGTGAAACTTTTAGTTTTATTCACTATAAAATTTTAGACTGTCTTTGTAAATTTTATGTTGATTCTTTTGATCTAATAGTAGCACTTCATTCAAAATGAATTCTATAATACTTATTTGTTTTTCTTCGAAATGTTCCATCGTTTGACGGAACTCATGCTACCAATGGATTTGAGCACAAACTATTTATTTACTGCACATGTATAACATTCCCAAGATCACCTTTTTATGTCACTCCAGTGCCATCAATACTTAGCTGAAGGAAAAAGATACTATCGTGACAAGTAAATAGTAGAAAGACAGTGGTGAATGATCACTATAACGAAATAATTTACGAGTACAAGACAGGGAATAATGTGCCAAATCGTCTCGAATTCCCTGTGTATATCACATATGACACATACGCGGATAAGAATACAAGAACCTGATTCTGGAGATTTGACTACGGATGTGCTAGACATCCCCATCCCTCCGATCGCTCCAATCAACCAGTGAATGCCCTTTTGCACACCTCCGGGAAAGAGGCTGCAGTTCCCACACTCCGCATAGCGAGGTTGTCCCTAAATAACGCGCGGAGCTCCCGATAAATTCCATACGGCGGCGGCGGCGATCTCCCGGGGCGCTTAGGCGCCGGCGGGAATACTAATCAGAGCAGCGTGGCGCGGAGGGGCGGCGAGCGGCGGGGCGTGTTGCGAGCTCTCAGGGCAGGGGTGCAGGGGCGGGCGGCGGGGCGCAGGCCTCGCCATGCAAGCGGACGGCCGTCCCTTCGCCAATGGCCGCCGCCGCCGCCGCCGCCGCCACTGCCACCACCGCACACGCTCCTCGGCTTCCCGCAAAAACAGACCTCCGAACGGACGTCGCCCGAGTTTCTTCCCTGCCGTCGCGTGATGTATGTGCGACTTTCAGTTGCTCTGCGATGGGCGATGGAACGCGATCTTCGTCATATACCAGTTTCTCCGTGCACCCGCGTCGCGGACGGTCTCAACGCTGGGATTTTGGTTCTGGGATGTTCTTCAACTGAAGAACAGCAGTTGCAGTTCATTGGCAAACAAATATCAGATATATTTTTTAAGTTCAGTAAATTGCTGTAAAATTTGTGAGAATCGATATGTCAGTGTCAACAGCATACGATAAATTTGAGAGACAATTTACAAAGCTAACGTGATGGTTCCTATTAAATGATCATGTGATGGTCACCTCATTTCAGTGACATATTTGTGACAACAGTAAACGAATTCATAATATTTTGTTTGTGTACATGCAAATATATTCCACAAATTAGTAGAATTCTCACTATTATAGTACGAACATAATTCAATACCTTTCGCTAAATATATTGTTAATAATTATTTTCCAATTCATATTTCTCTAAATTTTAAATTCGTGATTGTTCTACAGATGATTGTGGATCGAATAAACATTTACTTTTTGACATAAGCTAGCTATTGACCACGTTTCCCGCAAGACATATTTCTATATAATAATAAAGGCCAAACTGATATTGATAAAATTTAAAATGTCAGTGTATAGTGCGTACTTTATTGATAATCTGTTTGAAGTTCGATATATCAAGGAAAATACACCTGAAAAATATTTAAGGGGTTATCCCGAGATTTAAAACACGTATACATGTTCAATCTTCATTATTTTAGTAACAGCTACACATATTGCAGTAATTTCGCTTATCTTCGCGAATTACTAATGTAGTTAAATACTTTTATTGTTTCAGTTTTCATTTTTATTTGCAACTTCCACTGAATTAAAAAAATTATATGAATTCCTTAATCCTTATATTCATATAACAGAAAAATTGCGTTTTCTACCTCACACTTTCAATTACACTCGGTATTAATTGAACAAATTATAACGTTTTGCTGTAATATCTGAATATTGAATACGATCTCTATTGCAATTAGAATTTTCTGTTGTTACCTTATTGGATATAACCCGAAAAAACACACCTTTTTTTAGTTTTGATGATGAACACTCTGGTTTCTTCCTCGCCCTCAAACCAATAATCCTACCTGAAGAAGAGTACTCTGTAAATACTGAATCTTTAGAATAATTTCACTCAGTGAAAAGAATTGAGAGTACATAGCACATAATTTCCAACATTTTGTAGCCTTCAAGATCAATCATGCTCATTGTCTTTAAAAACGATCAAAAGAAAGAAATTGTAAATAAAATGAGTTTTCACAATGAAGATATACTGCGAAGAAATAAAGTTCTTCACACTATTACATTTCTTAATATAGCATTACAAATACTTTGAAACCTAAACCTATGTTTATTCTCCAATATAAAATTTATTATTCTGGAAACTTAAGTGCGAATTTAAATGTGTTTTGTGACAAGATTTCAATAAAAATAAGGAACCTGACACAAATCTTCGTTATTAAAATAACTTCATTACTCATAAAGCATTCTTGCTCTTACATTACAAAAAATAAGCAATCTTGTCTGTAATTTTTGTTCATTACTATTGCCTTTAACGGAGAATTTATTGACGTTTTATGGATTTTCAGACAATATACAAATTATGTCGTAAGTTTAACACAATTATTTATTAATTGACACTTGTTTCAGCTTTTACAAATTCACAAAGGTGTTAACCTTTCATTTAATTTTCTTGGAAGTAAGCAAGATTTTATCGGTTCAGGCGAACTCTCGACACTCTTCTGCCGCGTCATTCCAGTTCTCTATGGTCGTGGAACCACTTTTAAAACTCCTTTACTGGATTTTAATGCTTTTTGGAAGAATAAAGTAACATCAGATTTATATAGTAATTGGAATTAGTCATTTCGAGATCAAAGGAAGTTATACATCAAGAAGAAGGATATAGTTAGTGAAAATAAACACGATTCTGACCCTGAAAATTGAGAAGTTAGCTGATGATTTTTTATTGCTTTGAACACTATCAATTTGGAAAATGAGATTTGGTTTCATTCTGCATTAACTCAAGAAACAACTTCTAATCAATTTATAAAACAAGTTCATAGTTAAATCACGATTCCAAATAATTCTTGGACTATCCCCTTCGTCAGTTTCTCAAGGTACATTTTGCACTTCATTTTAATTGCGGCTTCTGAGATTATCGCGTTTACCTCGTTGGCGATAAGGTATTACACTTACACACTTTTATCGATTTATTATAACTTGTTACTAACATTGCTCAGGTCGTCATAAAAAACATTTTATTTTATTTGAAATTGAGAGGAACGAATTGATTACGAATTGCGGGAGGGATTGCTCTGGTTAATGTGATTATCTTGACACTTCACCAAACCCTTCGTATATTTGTCTTGTCTGTCAGTGTTGTGTTATGTATTTTGTGATCAACTAACATCTGACAGAGGCTGAATGATGTAAAATCATACTCTCAGTAAAGTTGTTTGTACTATTAAAATATACCCATCTTATAAAACCCAACTCAATAGCCCTTCACATGGCGTAGCCGGGCTCGTGCCCCATAGTTTTGGGCCAACCTTGACATCGTGACGCAGGGGATTTGTACGAAGAGCGCGCGGGGGCGCGCATTATCGGCGCAAATTGCCGCGACGCCCGAGGCCAGAGGACGTAAGCGCCGAGCGCCGAGCGCCACTCGGAGAGCGCGTGTTTCCGCCCCTGCGTCCTCCGCCGCCGCCCCCGCAACATAATAGCGTGGAAGAAGGTGCAAAAGAGGCGGTGCTCACTTTCTAGTATTCTTCAGCGTCTCACGCAGAAGGAGGGAGAAATTAACATCACGAGATCCGTTTTTCTCCCTTTTATCCCGCCGTAAAAAAGAGCCGGGACGTCGCGCACGGTTCCCTTAGGCTTATTTCGTGTCGGTTTCGTACGGAAAATGTGTCTTATTCCGAGTGCTTGCGCGCACGGCATTCTTTCCGCAAGGACGAATACGAAAGACGGAAGTGCATGTCTTCATCTCGTCACAAAAAACGAACGCTTAGGTCACGGCGTAACAGACTACCGGTTTGAATGGAAAATTATAAGTCATATGAGTACGCAAGAATACTGGTACACAAAATAGGCGAGAAAATTACATCTGCAGGTGGCGCAGACGAGCGTAAAAGAAGTTCTAGCATCCAATAAAATCAAATAACACGTATCGCGTAATTTCACCTTCGTCGTCTCAGAAGTTATGATCAGTAATCTCTCTTTCAGTCACCTTACAGACAAGATAGTCCCTCAACATCTGAACACAAACTCGGAATCAACAGATGTGTTTGTTCATAAAACCACAAACATAACGAGAGTGTCCTACTGAAATTAAACGGAGAGTAGGAGCTATCTTAACGATTTTGGGCGTCTTTGTTCAAGAACGCTGCCTGATGTGTTTATAAACAAAGGGCGCCGCGAAAAGAAATTGCGGAACGGCTATAAAGCAGATGCAGCGTCGACAGGCGCGTTTGGCAGCGACCTTGCTGGATGGTGCGGTGGGAACGCAGCACGCCGGAGTGATCCGCACGGCCGAGTCTGGGGCGACGCACCGCACGCCACACAACGCCGGATTCGGAGAAGAAAGTTTCAAATTTTGGTCACACTTCAACACCAGCTACAACGAAACCTTTGAAATACATATTTTATTACTTCGTTGAGTTCATATTACATTTGCCTTCGATGCTAAACCAACGGAATTATCTTTGTCAACTCAGATTTAGAGATGTGAAGTAGTATTAAATTCACGAGATAGTAATACTTTTTGCTTTATCACAAATTTATAAAAATTGTGTAATTACATTATTATTCACAAGAAACAATAAACGTGATATTCACAATCAATATTTTTGAAAGTGCCATATTCAACAACAGACCATAAAATTGCTTTTGGAGGTACATAGACTTCGATTCACAAGCAGGAGTTGCCGACACAGATGTGGCCAACATCGCACTCTGTTCAGTGTTCAGTATGATTTTGAATCTCGCTAAATTAAGATGGTTTTTGATTCTGTTCTTGCTTATTCAGAAAAAACATACCTTTACTAGAATGTCTGTCTTTGCCTACAGCCTGTTAACTAATAGTCTGAATTACGTAGAGATACATTCTTTTATTTGAAGTAATAGTGTTTTTGGCGAAAAGTGTTTTATGAGTGCGTATAGAGGACTTTTTTAACTGGATAATATTAACTTTTGAATGTTTCGAAGAATTATTCTATGCATTTTGTGTCATTTTAACCCTTTACACATCTCGTAAAAACGTATCACCTGGTCGAGATAATTTCCAGGAAGATTTAAAATTGCTTTCGTCTTGGTTTAAAAGTAGACTATTAGAATAAATACAACCAAATCCCATGCAAAAAAATCAATAAAACCTATATATTCAACTTATTCTTGAGTACTGGATTTTTAAGTCATATCTTTCCATTTTCAATCCCAATTAAATACTTAGACTTATTCATTAATACACGTTTAATATGGAAAGACTATCAAAATTATAGTAAACAAAACATTCATAAAGCTGTTAAAATTTTATCCCCTAAACAATAAAAATTCTAAAATTATTCTAGAAACTTCTTTCATAATATTTAAATACATCATTCTAAATTCATTAACTAAAGTCTCTCCAACATCGGGAGGCGCTGCTAATGGTCCTATAAAAAATTAGATTTACGTTGGTTATTAAAAGATTCACGGTTAATTCCAAGCAAGCAAATTCAGAAAGAACTATCAATAGACCGTTTGGAAGTCTGGTTTACAAAAGCCTTCCACTATACATATATATATATATATATATATATATATATATATATATATATATATATATATTTCAATTGTTTATATTACATGAATAGTTTTGAATAATGGCGAACGAAGGCGAATACTTTTTTAAGTAAATTAACTAATTTATCTACTGGAATTGATTGAGTAATAGTTTTCTTTCGTATTTCTGAATTAGAACCAATCTTACGTTTACTCTCAAGGTGAGAGTAAACTGAAAGCTCTCAAACTGAAGCAAGAGGAAAGACAAAGTGAGAAAAGTGAGTAAGTTATTAATTTATGATGTTAACATTTCTTTTTATTCAATGATGAAAATACAATGTTATCCCATATTGTGTAGACCTCTACATTATAGTAAATCTTGCGAAAGCGTTTAAAATCACCCGCATTCACGTTGTACAAAGTCATTCTGTTTCCGTCACACATGAAATTATCTAACAATTTTTGCCGCAGTCATTGTTTGAGAGACAACGTACTCACACTATATACCAACAGGTAGCTACGTTTGGGGAAGCCAATCGAGTAAGTTGTTTAATCGAAAGTCGTCGAATAAGGAAAGTTCGCCCTACCGTCGAGGTCCCGAACATGGCCGGCCACAAATGCCATTTTCAACACATCCCGCGCGGCCCAGCTAGCGCTCAATGGGAGCCTCCACCTCCACCCCCACCGCGTCCCGCCGCTTTGTAGAGACGTGCCGCCATACGGTCAGGCCCCTGTCTATTTTTACTCTGCGTGTTGTTCTCGCGTCTTCGCCGTTTTATTTGATCTCGTCTTGAAAGAGACTCAAAACTCGAATATGCTCTTCTGGCGTCATTTAACTTAACCTAAACACCCATTTGCGAAGCAATACTCGAACCGAGGAGAGACGCAGTTCCAGGCGGGAGGGGCCGTTTACAAGCGGTTACGTGTTAATGTCGCCGGCTCCGCGGCAGAGGAAGCTCGCGGGCACGAACGACCAGTCGAGGAGATGAGCAATAACAGAGAGCGTGCAGGAGGAACGAAATAAAAC
Organism: Acheta domesticus; assembly: GCA_031308135.1. Lineage (NCBI taxonomy): Eukaryota > Metazoa > Arthropoda > Insecta > Orthoptera > Gryllidae > Acheta > Acheta domesticus. Next base: position 91,724,198 of record JAHLJT010008446.1, on the reverse strand, counting down.
GACGACGACTTCGGAGGCGGAGGAAGATGATTCAGAAGTGGAAATGAGGCAGTTAAATCACAAAAACAGCGCGGCCGATTAAGCATTCGATATTTGAACGCGGCATCGTTCAAAATGTAGCGTATGTTTTGTGGACTGAGAAGTTTTTCAAACCTGTGACAATGTAGATTCCATCTGTCTTCTTTTACTCGCGTACGTGTTGCGGGGCCCACGAATCCGAGCTGCTCAGTGAGCAATCAGCTGTCGATCCGTTAACTACCTGCAGTCCGACTAGCGTTCGCGTGCCGTCGAAGTTGTGTCGATGTACCGATGTGTTCCTCTGGCGCATTGAGGGAGGACACAGCGAGACATGCAAGTTTCGGGTCGGAGTGGGACCTAATCACTCCCGAAACGCACACGCGAGACGCCAACGCTGGTCTTTGTCGCAGTTTGCGAGCTCTCGCGATCACTTGGGCTCCCTTCGGAGGCGACGTGACATGCGAAAGAACGTGTATGCATTTTGAGAATGTAACGATGAAACAGTAATGAAGTCTGAGCACACATCAATGGATTCACTTGCACTGTACATCATCAGCCTTAAAAACAAACTCATAAGAGTTACATAGTCTTCGCAATTCAGTATCATTCATTGAATTTCTCTTTTCATGACTTCGTGAGATAATATATTGACAGCTTCATTGCTATTCTGGAAAGGCCGCAGTCTATGCAAAGTTGCCAACATTTCGGACGTAAATGCATTTTGACGTCGGCAACTTTGCCTGCGTCGCGAAGTCCCCGAACAGTCATGAATCCGGTTGAGGAGGCCTACGACTTCAAGGATACATTAATTTTTATTTTCTAATTTGGAAGTTCTAATTCAAATTTCGTACGATTTATCCTAAGAGAAAATTAAAAGACAAAGGAACTCTATTTAGATTTCAATATAGCCTCGACCGAAACATTGCACGATAACTGATGATTGAGAAATCCATAAAAACATTTTGACATCACCACATGTCAGAAACTGTTATCAAATGTGATTGCCAAGTGTCATTCGTGATGAGAACTTTTGTAATAGATTATTGCGAGTCACTCAGCATGTGTTGGAGCTATGCATCATTCATGCCTAGAAAGTTACGACTTGGACGTTCAACCAAGTCGCTGACGATAATGGATAACCGTGGTAATTATCCTTAATTCTTTTGTAAATTTCCGCATGCACATTATCACAGCACTAATAGAGCTAAAATGCAATATTTACTTAAACTAAATTAACGACAGAAACGCACATTCTAATAGCGATGATAAAAAACACCACTACGCAGAACTGAGTTATTATGGAAAATGATAAATTGTAAAACAGACTTCAAATAATAGACTTTTTGATTTTCTTCGCCCAGCATAACAGACCAGTATACTATATATGCCTTCTATCAGTCATTTTTTCCACGGGTTCGATTCTTGTTGTGCTGAATGTTACACAGTTCATAATTTGATTGCACAACTTTAAGATCAACAATTGTCGAGCATAAAATTATATGATTAAACGGTGAAATATTTCAGTTTATTAAAACACCGTCAGCGGACATTGAAGATGTTCTGATGTCTGAAAAACGGAAAATGTCTTATAATAAACGAAATATGAAGAAAGGTTCCACAATTTATAACTTGGTGATTTCATTCCCCAAATCGCTATTATTCTTTTTGACAATTCATGAAATAATACAGCCGTGTAAAAAAACTCAATGCGGCACGTAAGTACACATAAAGTATAAATATCTTAAATTTAAAAGGCAGTCGATTATTTTTAATATTATTTTGCATGATTACATTATTCACATAATTTATTTAACTCTCAGGTGAACATAAAATATTAGCCTAAATCATTATGATGTTAGGAATAAAGGTCTCATATACCGCGGTCAATGCAATGCTATTCAATGTTTGTACAATAATAGTAGTTTATGCAATTAGTTTATAATGTTAAGGGTTATTGCATGAAAACATGTTTTGAAAACTAGCGATGTTAGGAGCGAGTTTTCAAATTTGTACGAATGCAATAAAGCCACATTATAAACGAATTGCATACGCTATTTTTTGTACGACAGCATTATAAATTTCTAAGAGGATAAAACTTCATTTTGCCAAATAACTTTCCTGTGATGTCTCGGGTACTTGACATCCGTTCGAGAAAACGATGGTCGGCTGTAGCGTCTACCTCACCCGATTATCTCTCGCTGCGATTGGCTGAATGTGTTATGATGCAATCATTCGTGCCATAAATCTAATACGTCATCATTTGTGCCGTAAAACGCCCGATTATGAACGATTTCTTGCAACAGAAAAGGTCGTCTATAATGCTCGAATACAAAAAAAGTATTTCTTTCTTATTTTAATTGATTAACGTTACGAGGATCAAAATATATTAATTGATAAAAATTGTGGCATAAGCTAGAAAAAAATTGTATTGAACGCAGTTCCATCCATTCTCGCCTTTCCTGTCAAATTGTTTATTATATTTTTATTATTATCTACGTCATAGCCGTTTATTTTAAGTATTGCAATATTTGAATAAGAAGTTGAACTATAACTAGGTTTCAATAATTTTTCATGGGATATCATGGAGAGTTCACTAAATCCCGGTTGTAGCTCAGTCGGAGACGTTGTGGGGCAGCTGCCCGCCGCAGCCGCCGCCGCCGCGGGCCCAGCGCAGATGCGGGTGGCTCGATCGCGGCCGCGGCCGCCTGCGCGACGCGGGGAGCGTCGCCGACGGCGTCGGCGTCCAGCCTTCGCCGCAGGCCGCTTGCGGCGAAGGCAGCGACGGTAGCTGCTTTTCACTTTTCAAACAACGTCGCGCCACAACTTCCCAGACGCGACCGGTCGCCGCACGCGCGACGCCGCGGAGGGGGAGGCGATTGCGCGACTAGAGTCCATCTAGAGCAGGGCTGTCCAACTTGGAAGGGCTTATGGAGTATTTCTATGCTTCTTTAATACACATTTTTGCCTAGAAATCAATTTTCCAAAACAACTTTTGAGTGCTTATTGCAGTTCAACCATTCGGAATATTCACGTAGTTTATTATACAAAATATGCTTAGAATTGTCTTAAGAGCTTTTTTTCCAAGTTTCGACGTTTCCTCCCCGGACACCCTATATATATATATATATATATATATATATATATATATATATATATATACATATATATATATATATATATGAGGAAATTAATGTATCATAAAATAAAAATCAGATGAATTGTGCAATTGTATTGTATTTTGTTGGTATAATAAAAATGTTTCAAAGCAGTCGCGGGCCGTATGCGGTCCACGGGCCGACAGTTGGAAAGCCCTAGTCTAGAGCCACGGCGACAGGCACATTTTCTGTCTAGTCGAGCGTCAATTGGGCGGTGCAATTCTCAACGAAAGGTCACAATTGTGTACGATGGACTCTTGCAAACAAATCTGTTTCCTTGCAATTTAGTTTTGAAGGGCCCGAAAAAACTCGTACCAGGTCTTATTATATATAACGTTTCAACCTTTTGCTTATTAAACAAATCGTTTATATTTAAAAAAGTGGTTATCATTTTAAGTAGTTATCATTCTTAAGTAGTTAAGTGGTTATCATTCTTTAAGTAGTGAGTCTTCGAGTAGCGTCTTCTGAATGAAAAAGAGGTAATACGAACTTTCTTCACTATTCCTTATTTACAAATAAAGTGCGGTTTTCATTTCAACATTTTGCACAATCATGAGACGTGTAATTTAAAAATGGACGTTTCCGAATATAGAGTCCTCATATGTGAGAGAGCTAGTAACAATGCAGAAGACAATTCTACACGAAAATTTCACTAAGCATATTACTTAAGAGGAAAAGTTACAGAGGCAAAAAGCAGCATGTACACAAGAATGTGACCATTTAAACGCCGCTGGTTGAAGAAACAATAGTGTTTCACCCACAGGTTTATTCTCTGGACGTGGTTCTCTCAAGCATAACAAAAGAATTTGCGTTATGGTAAATATTTTGCAGCGTTTGGAGACCCACGACCGACGACACCGCAAATACCGTTCTTTTATGACGAAATTCCTTGGTGCAAAGTTTCTACATCGTCTTCGTTGTAACGAATATTAAAGAAGTAATCAAAAGTAATTGAAATATTGAATTCTCAAAGGTAACTACTTTCTATTTATTAAGAAAATGCTTTATCATAAAAAAATCATAATATATTGGAAAGTATTGCATCCGGTCAAGAATCACAAAATATTTAACTAAATGATATTTCCTCAATAAATAGGATATTTTAGCGCATAAGACTTTCATAAATTCCGATATTCAATTGAACATCCCTGTTGTAATGGAATATCCTATCGTCTATTTTAAAGTGTTCTGTAGATAATATTCATATATCACAAGAAATACTCTGGCATATGATTTCCACGATTCAATTTTTAAATTCATCGGTTTTTTTTTTTGGTCCAGGGAAAACGGAAGAGAAAAGACACCGTCCGAAAGACACCGTCTCTCTGAGGATGAGAGGTCGGAGGCAGGGAGCGGGGTAAGAGTGCAGCCGTGATCCCTGCAAACCTTGCCCCCTGGCCTTTCGGATATATCGGAGATGAACGCGTTTGATGGATAGTTACGAGAAGCAAAGATGGAGGGAGAGGCAGGGGAAACGGAAGATCCCTGACAAAAACTTAAGCGAATCTGCTTTGCCCACAACATGGATCGACCGGGATTTGAACTCCGGTATCGCGAGCGGTCTGTACACCATGGTCATGGGTCATGGGTCGCCCCACGCCAGTCGCAGTCGCACTCCGCCCGTGGTCATGAACCAATGGTGGAGGAGAGCGGCAGGGAGAACGGAAGATCCCTGAGAAAAAGCGAAGCGAATGGCTTTGTCCACCACATGTATCGACGGGGATTTGAACCCCGGTATCAGGCGATCGGTCTGTACACCCCCTCATGGTTCGCCCCAGGCCAGTCGCAGCCGTACGCCGCCCAAGTCGCTGCGACCATTGTTCGGAGGGCGCGCCTCGCGAGCGCGAGCGACGACCTGCGTGTCGTCAGCTGCCGCCGCCGCCGCCAGCTGCCTTCGCTTCCCCCATCGTCTCTGGCTCCGCCACCGCCGTCGTCGTCCTTGCCGGCGCGCCGCAGCCATCGTCGCGTCGTCGGAGCTGGCGCAGCCGCCGGTTGCCGTCGTCGCTGCCGTGTCTCGTCGCCGCCCCTCCCCGGCACGCCGCACCAGAGGGATTATTTAACCCAATTTACCAAATAACTGACAAACCGAAAACACGCCGGAGCTGCCTGGGGCGCTGAAGCGACACGCAACCACGCTGCGGCAGCGGCGGCGGCGGCGGCGGCGGCGGCGGCGGCGGTGGAGGAAGGGAAGGACGAGGAGGATGAGTGTATTTGAGGATCGGCGACTGAAGCGGCAGTTGTGGAAAGCGATGAGGGGACGAGTCGGAAGACGAGAGGATGAAAGCGTTGGCGGAGTAGGTAGCCTTAAATGCGAGGGAAGTGACGGCAGTAATGGTAATGGTGGCAATAGTGACAAGTTTGAGAAGTACGTAATAGATGGCGTATGCGAAAATTCGATATCTGGTGCGTGTGAAAGTTGTGACGTCAGTGCGGTACTGGCTGACGGTAGCGAAGTTCACGGCCCGTACATGAGCTATGCTGGCCGTGATATGTCTGTTAGCTTGTGTTATGCATTCCTCTAGACTTAAGATATTATTATGGTTAACAATACAAATAATAATATAATACTAATAATATTATAATAACTTCAAATACATCAATATTAAACATTTTAATTTTATTTTCGCAGTTATATCAGAGTAACAGTTATGAATTACTGGAAAATGTTAACATGGTCCTCAATTTCTCAAGTAAAGATAAAATAAGCACTTAGCAATTAATGTCATCAGTGTTACGATGGGAAGCTAAAAGTTTGATGTGGATGGATGCTAAGGAATGATATCTCATAGAAAACTGATTTTGTACGCCTAAATCCTTGTGATTTTTCAAGAAGCTTGGAATAATTCTGTACGCACTGATAAGAAATATCACAGTAGATATTAATACTTTTTCACAAACCTTAATCAACGTTTTTAATCCAAAATATTTACTGACGTAAAGATTATCTTGAAATATGAAACTATGAAAAATGAAGTTGACTCATACAGAAAGATCTGAAAATGCTTGACACTGTTCAGCAAGTCAGACGACCGATGCGTCACGCAAACATTTCGAGTTACATTGTGCATGAATATTTACAAAGATGCGAGCGTTCTTCTGAAGCTATTATTCTTTTATCTTGAAATCATCATAAAGGTTATCACTATAATATAATTATTGTTACATTTCTGCAATTGTTCCACCACGTCGTAGTATTTTCGCTCTAATTTGCACGTAGGATTTTAATAAGGCTTATATTAAAACTGTGATGCATTATCTTGCCATGTATAACTCTGTTGCCACAACAAGATGGGCTTGAGTTTACAAGAGGCAACCATTCGGAAACCGAAATGCATAATATATTCTTTATCAATTCAATTATACGTCAAAATATTTGAAATATGGCTATTTTAAGTATAAGATAATTCATCTACACTCATTAAAAGAGTAGCTTACAAACTATTCTGCGTGGCGTTTTGTCACAGAGGCCAGATTAACTCAGATATACTGCAAAAAGCTTAACAGCGTTACCACAAAGACGAACCTTTCTATACACTTGAAGTAAAGGCGTAGGTTGGGAATGATATTATTTTGCCACGGATGATGGGCGTTTTGTAATATTGCTAAGTACACTCGAGCTCGTGCTCTTCAACCGTCATTTGATCTTTCCAACTACTTTCCTTTCGTCGATCCCACAATTTGATGGTAGACGTGGCAGTACATCACAGTGCTTTTTTCTGGTCGCAACTAAACTGTTGCAGCCCGCCTATCGATTATATTTCACTATTGTGCAGTTCCTTGCAAACTTTTCCGTTCATTTCGTCGCTCGCCTGCGAAATAAAGGGGCTGCCTTGGTCGGTATCCGGACTTTCTCGGCCGTCTCCGTCCAGTGGGGCGGCCGTCCCTGCACTTCCGCTGCCGCCGCCGCCTCCCCCGCCATCCCGGGAGGAACTCGCGATGCATCACGCGCGCTCTCGGAAAGGTCATGATATTTCATCCCATGGAAATGGGGCAAAACACGCGCATCCGTAATACAGACACGCTGCTCTCCGCGGAACGGTATGCGGAATGGCCGGCACTCGGCTGGAGCTCCCGCCCCGCACACGCCGCGCACACGCCACGCACACGCCGCGCACACGCCCCACTGGAAATCAGCACGACGCGAAGGGCGGCGTCCGGCGGAAGGTGGTCCTTGGTACGCACATGCGAAGAAAGTGCGCTCTTAGTTGTTGAAACTCATTTCAAACGTCATGCCACATATTGCCGAGAACATTCAAAAGAAATAGCAACTTTCATTTCGTTGCCCTATTATGAAACCACGCAGGCGACATATTACATACCTACAATAAATATATACTATATGAAAACCCTGATCATGATGCATATCTTGAGCGAGAAATAGGATAAAATTAGTACACAAATTGTGTATACAAATGTTAATTGTCTGTATACAATGATTAGGATTGTATGGCCAAATAACAAAGAATATATCATTGGAAACAAATTACATTGCATTGCCATTAACATCAAATATTGTATGTCACCCTCGCTGCAAAGCATATACGAAGTGACTGAATATTTTTCGCAAGTATCTAGCCCTAAAATCCTCAGAATTAATATAATTTTCACTCCTTTCATTTTGAAAAGCGCTCATTTTGTAATGGCGAGCTAAATTCGCTGCAATTTGATCTGCAAATATCTGCTTGCTGATGATATATAACATTGGGCAAGAGTAATGCAACTACTTTTCGAATAAAATGTCAGTAAAAGTAGCGTGTTTTACAATAATGCTGTTTAATTAGAATTGTAAAAAGCAAACAAACTGTGCTATGTAAAGAAAATTGATCAAATTTAAAATATATAAACATAAACAAAATCATTCCAATTTCGAAATATATTTGGTATTCGAAAGCATCTTTATTTCATTGAGACGATCAAACATTGATTAATAAACTTTTTAATATCCAAAATTACCAATCAAGTCCAGTAATATTAATTATCCACAATGGCTACAATTGCCACAATTCATTGAAAGAAAAACGTGAGATTTTTGTTTGGTCAAGTGCCAAGTACAAAGCGACCAATTACATTCATCTCACATTAATTCAAGCTTTAGTATCTTTATGCAAAGGAGAATGTGGAAGGCGTGACACGTCATCTCAAAGCCTGTAATTCGTCCGCAGGCATTTCCTCTACAACAGAAGTTACACTTCTCAAGAGATACCCCAACATTTTCAGTTAAATCCCGTTTATGAGTCACCAAACTTGTTATTTACCATAATTTCCACAATTACTACCTGCGCCACCAGACAGTGAACTCGCTTTCCTAACACCATGGAATCACCACCCCCACACACTGGGGCGCCGCGGCGGCAGTGTCTCTACAACGTTGATTTTATCGCTAGCGCCGCCCTGACGAAACGCTCCAAACAGCTCGTAAATAAATATCGAACCGAGTAGCTTCGACGAACTCCGTCGGCCTGAATCGCAGTATTTATTTGAACAGCTAGACGCGACCCGCGCGCGCTCTCACACACACGGACACACACAAGCACGCACACCGCGGGTCTCCCCGCCGGGCCGCCGAAGAGCAGTAACGTGTAAAGATGATACGGGGAAATAGCCTCGAACAGACGCAATAAAACTTCACGCGATCCAAATCGCCAGACACACAATCTGTGAAGATTATTAAGTTAAGTCCCATTCACAGCCCGTTCACGCTACCGGTGAGGGGGCGGAGTTGCACACGACGTTTTTTGGTTGGGTAGAGGTTTATTAATTTTTTTTAGCCTTTCTTGGTTTGTTTTGATTTGATTTCTACTCCGCACGCACGCACAAACGACGATACATTTCTGCATGCAAAATATAGACTCCTGAGATTCTGAGAAACTCGATTAACGATGCCTTGTATTTCGACGCAAATTTTAGAAAAAGCATTTTTTATATGAAACGTGAACTTGAAAAGACTACATTTTCTTAATATTCTGAATCTATCTCTTTCGTTGCGCGCATAGAACCAGAATAATACTAGATTTTATTGTTCTATACTATGATTCTTTGGTAGAATATCTACAGATTGTTGCTACATATGAAAATAAAGTTCTTCTTTACGGAAAAAAAATACAATTGTTCAGCATCGGAGGAAAACTGAAACAAAATTAACTCATCAGCATCATTGTCATCCTAAAGGCCAAAAAGTGCCTTGTCGCTGCCGCCATAACATTGTATTCTCAACTGTCGTTTCCATCTCAGCACAGTTTTTGAATTGTAGATTTTAGAACAACTTATCTAAATATGTAATTAATGTATAAATTGTGAGTTCTGAAAAAACGATAGAATTCTTTGCACCAGCGCTGTCCCGCAATTCTTCGGTTGCCTTCCGAGGAGCGAGCGGGCAGCGGCGTGCAAGCGAGCAGGGCGCCGCGGTGGCGGCGTGGCACACGCTTTGTGCGTGCACGCAGCGCCGCGTGGGCGCCGCGACGCCCGGGGCAGCGGGGGCGCGTGGCGTCGGCGCGGGGGGCGGAGGGCGGGGTGGAGGGCGGGGCGGGGGGCGTTCGCTAAAACACTACTTCGTTGAGAGGCGGTCGCTCGCACGCGCAAAACCAGCACACCTAGTTTTCATCCGCTGATCAACCGCAGATCAAAGGCTGTTGCAGCTCCGCGCGCACAACGCGTCGCTCTGTGCAGAGGCCGGGGCGCGCGGCGGGCGAGGGCCGAGGCCGCAGCCTTCAGTTTTGCGCTTCATCGCCGCGCTGCGCCGCGCCTGCCTGTCGGCTACTTGCCCAGCCGCCCCGCGTGGCGCCGGCCAGCGCGAGCGGGGCGGCCCCGCCGGCCGCCGTCATCGCACGCGCCGAATTAAAGCGCGCCTCCTCCCCACCGCCACGCGCCTCTTCTGCCGCGCCTTGTGCAACAGCTCCTTCGCCCCCTTTCCCCTGCCCTCTTTCCCACTCCTTTCTCTCTTCACGCGGTTTGTGTTTCACATCCTTCCTTCCCACTTCTCCTCTCTCTTTTTCTTCCTCTCCCTCTCCTACTGCTCCCTTCTCCCTTCACTCACTCCCTCTTCGCCTTCGGTCTCTTTCTCCTTCTCCATCTCCCTTCTGTCTCTTTTCCCCTTTCACTCTTTCCCTGTCCTTTCTCTCTTTCACGCGGTTTCTGTCACACATCTTCCATTCTCACTTCCCCTCTCTCTTTCATCTCCCTCTTTCTTTCTATTCCTCTCCTCCTCTCTTTGTCCTTCACTCATTCCCTCCCTCCTCTCTCTTTCATCTCCCTCTTTCTTTCTATACCTCTCCTCCTCCTCTCTTTGTCCTTCACTCAATCCCTCTATCTCCTTCGATATCTTTCTCCTTCTCCCTTTCCCTTTTTTCTCCTCCATCTACTTCACTTTCTCCCACTTGATTTATATAGTTTCCTCCTTCTTTTCCTTCTTCTAATCTCTAGTGGGATGTTCTAGACGAAGTGCGGAGAACTCATACACGATATCACGATTAATTATGAAATGAATAATTTATTTTAGATGATCATATTGTCTTGCGCGGTATTTGAACTCAGAACTCTACCGCATAGCGATTACATCTGCAGCCGTAGAAATCTGCGCGACTAGACCTCTTTGGAACACGGGAGATGAAAAATATCCAGTCTCGTAAATTCATAGCAAATAAAGAATGCAAACAAATGCATATTCTCGTCGATTAAAGAATTTTCCTATAGTTTCCGAGTTTTGACGTTCACATCATCAAGTAGTGCTCGCACGCTGTAGTGATCTGTAATTAAACAATGAGTAATGATATTTCAGTGAGCATGTAGTTCTCAACAGATGACATATCTGCTGCACTTGTATTTTGTCCTTCTGGACTATCTCTAGTGAACAACAAATTTCTTAACGATGATACTACATTTCAGCGATTAATCATTAGGAATGACGCAATCAATTGTACAGTTATGCGTCGTAAAGTGAAGAATAACTGCTGTGTAATTGTTCTTTACAAAATCGAAACGACAAAAATATTACTTACTAAGATAGTTCTATGAATGAAATTGAACCCGAGAGGAAATAAAGAAAAAAATCATTGGTTGATAAACTATTAACTTTTCATCTCCCTATTTACTTTCACAATGTTTTCTTACTATTCTTACATGAATGTTTTTAAAGAAAGGTAACGCATGGAATGATTATAATGACAATCTGATTTTGTGTACGTTCCATAAAAATGCACGTTTTTCGAACATTTCGCACATCCATTATCAACAGTACTGACATCAATATCACGAACTGTTGGTCATTATTTTCCACCAGATCACCAATCATAATAGTTATCCAGAAATCCTCAAAATGTTTGTGACTACATCAGAAATCGCAAGAACAAGGAAAATACATGATGCTTCAAATAAATGTAAACACATCTTGCCCTGTCATAGAAACACTTTTTCACACACATTTTCAATTTCTAGAAAAAGCAAATGTAAGGTTTCTTCATCATGTCGAAGAATCATGCAGCAGGCCAGTGAATTAGACACAGGGGAACAATCGAGTTTCCTGCACATTCCCCAGACCTTTCTTAGGGAACACAGTAAATGGTTCCATACCACTTACTTTACGTTTCCCCAGTATGCATGCTTGTGAGCTGGAAAATAAATTTCCTCTAATAGTTCGAAGTGTGTATTTATTCAATCACCCTATATAAAGACTGGAATTTGAAATAGCGAATATTCGGAATACTTACCATACATTACTAGGGCTTCTACATATTTATCAACTCTCTTGTTCATTGAAATTTCTGATGAGTTATGGGACGGAAGTCTATATTCAATTGCGAGTGAGTAATGAACAAGTTTTTACGACGACTTAGCAGGATCTAGAAATAGCAGAATTCGTTGACCCGTTCCAAAAATGTGACGCTTCACAGATTTTCCTATGTTCGACGATACGAATAAAAGCCTTCTCCTTAAACCACGAGAACTCAGCACCTAGTGCGGTTGCTCCTGGAAGCGCGCGGTTCCGGACGGGCCAAGGCGAGCAACGATTGCAGCGCCTCCCGTTAATAATCTAGGCTCCGCCATCCACAGACGGCGCGACCGCAACGTTATTGAAAGGCGTTCTGGGCGTTTAGTGCAGCCGGCCGGCGGGCAAGTTCCGAAAGCGATTCTTCGTCGCGGCGAAGCCTCCATGATATATTTGCACGGGGCGGAGAAAATGAACGCCAGTTTCAGGTTGGCCCCTTTCACCTAATTTACAGCCGGTGTAGCGAGGCATGCGCCGTCTTAGCTGAGGGTAAGAGCACGACGTTCTGCGTTGATCACGTGGCGTAAAGGTGATACATCGGTGTGGTTAAGATATGTCAATTTTGTTTCACCGACTCGAAGAAATGGCAAAATTATGCTTTGAGGAAGTCCCCACTTATTCTCCTCGACATGCTGAAATTATGTTCAGATGAAACGTTAATAAGATACAGAGTCACACAAGACTGCTTAAATATAAATATATTTCAAATAATGTACATACGATACATGAACCTACGAAAACATCTACAACATATTTCGCAGCAAACTATACATGGTGTTTCACGATAATACATATTATGATTCATGATCTTTCCCAAAGACATGGCCCATTTGTAGGGAAAATGTTTCTACCAGAGGACATGGTTCTTAAAATGAGATTTCCTTTACGATGGAAGCAATTTTAGTTATTGAAAATATAAAATATCATCCCTCACAACAAACGTTTTAAATCATTGAAGAACGTGCATTTATAGAAAAGTTCTTCCTGAAAAAAGTGAGTACCTCCCAGCAACAAAATTAATCTGAACACAGGCGGCCCATTGAGCAACACATGTTCTTTGTAGTTCTGCACCCGCGGGCGAAATCGCTATGAGCGCCGTTCGTTCCGGCGGAAGCCGTAGCGCTCCGGGTCCGTCGCGCGTTGGCTAGCGGAGCGCGCGGCGCGAAGCGGCATAACCAGCCCAAGCGCGGTGTCGAATGGCAGCGCGCGAGCAGTGAGCAGCGTGACGACGGGATTTGATCGCAAGCGGGGTCGCGATTTGGGACGAAATCGCGGTCGCAAGCGGGGGTCGCAAGCGGGGGTCGCAAGCGGGGTCGCAAGCGGGGTCGCAAGCGGGGTCGCAAGCGGGGTCGCAAGCGGGTCGCAAGCGGGGGTCGCAAGCGGGGTCGCAAGCGGGGGTCGCAAGCGGGGTCGCAAGCGGGGTCGCAAGCGGGGTCGCAAGCGGGGTCGCAAGCGGGGGTCGCAAGCGGGGTCGCAAGCGGGGTCGCAAGCGGGTCGCAAGCGGGGTCGCAAGCGGGGTCGCAAGCGGGTCGCAGGCAGGGCCTGGCGGCGAAGAGGCGGAGGCGACAATGGAGTCGATGGCAGTGCGGAGTTCGGCGGGCGGGCAGTGGCGCGTGGGCGGCGGACAGCAGGCAGCAGGCAGCGGGCGGCGGCTCCTCCCATTCGCCCTGCGGGTTTTCCCACATCGCAAGACGGGGCTTCACAATGAGTGCAGCATTTGGAATTATGTCATTTTCATCGTCTTTTCAGATTTCACCGGCCACATCAAAGAAGTAAAGAATTTATTTACGAAG
>JAHLJT010008446.1:91674591-91709471 GCA_031308135.1 Acheta domesticus | reverse complement strand
TGGATTAGCGCGCCGCCGGGCGGGTAGGGCGGGGGCTCCGAGCTTGAAACGGGCGCGTGGATTCCGCGAGGCCGGTTTCTTATCTCTTCGGCCGACGGGGCTTCCTGGAAGCTAGGCGTTCTTACAGCGCTGCAATTCGTCTGCATCGCCTTTATCTTCCCGCACATCTCTCTAAACATTCACTCCGGTTTGCACTCGATACCAAAAAATGTTCATAGTTTTTAAGGTTCGCCGAAATTACTGCAGAAAGAAAGATTTTTTGAAACGGTTTTCGATCTGACAAGTTGTGAACTATTCCCTCTCTCATTCACAATTCGTGTTTTGTTTTTTCCATTTTATAAAACACTTAAAACAAATTCACTTAGCAACATACACACTTCACGCACTACATGACTTCACTCACTGGGTTTTTGTTTTCCTCTCAATAGAACACGTTTTTTTACTTGAAAACACTGCTGCACCAACTGCACAACATAGAATCTTCTTGAACTGTCGATTTTTTCTTCGTGTTATTTGGGCATTCAAGTTACCAGGGAAAAGGGAAAATTCACACAGACTTTACTTTTTGCTCCACTCAAAGAGAGGTTTTCTTCACGAAGAAACACTAACCAGACCACTTGTAAAGATCTCTAGATGTACGGTAGCGTATGAATTAGGTAAGAGAATAGAATGATAGCGAACTCGCAAGTGGCCATAGTAAGGCTAAGTGTCAGAATTTCAACTGTGCAAGGTTCCGAAAGAAGTGCAAAGACGATGCAGAGGCAATTGTAACAATTTTTATTTTTTAGGAAGTAGAAGGCACTGAGGCAGCCAAAGAAACGAACTAAAATGGAATTCTGCGGATGCATTGTGCACTGATTACTAAACACGCTTGAAAGGAGAGTGATGACCAAGGCAACTATATCGATGGCACTTCAAACAAGTCACAATTTACCCCAATCCTACTATATATCTCAAGTAAGAATGATGCGAAATACTTTGCTGAACTCTGATGAACATTAGAATATTAGTAAGAATACAAAGATGAATTGTATTTTCAGTCTTGAGACATTTTCTTCCACTTTTCTTCGGCATTATTCGATGACACAATATAAAACTAGTAGGTTTCAAAACCAATTAAGTTTTTTTAAATATTTAGTAGACTATATAAACAGAGCTTTCAGTAATTGCTCACGATTCGCCGCACTACTTGAGAACGGTTGATTTTCAAAAATGAAATGATATGATTAGAAATAACAAAATTGTTTATTTCTGAGTCACAGAAGGCAAATTTCAACTAGTATTACTCATAGCATGATTACTCATAGCAATTTATTATTGCAACTAGAAGATATATTGGAAACACTGTCATGATTATTTTAACGATTGCACACCGTGATCAATTAAATATTAACTGATGAAGTGTAAATAAGGAGATAACTTACATTCGATTTTTTCACAAAAATATTCGCCAGTAACATTTACTGGCTACTCTACCATTATTTATCGAAAATAACTAGACTTTTCATTAAAAGGTATCATGAGTTATTTCTTATAAGAAAATAGAAGGATGATGAGAAAAGTTAAATGATTCCATAGCTCAAAAATGTAATAGGATATGAACATTTTATTAATTTTTTGTTACATTTTCAATGAGATTCTGAAAGTATGAAGTACTATCATACTTTTTCTCAGTACTGAGCTCATGGGATCGAAAAAAAAATTGTATAAAATTGTCTACATTTTTTAGTTTATCAACTTTTGGAAAACATTAAGGTGATAGAAGAAAACCGATTGAATGTATTCGCCTCTATTAACACAGTCTAAATTTCCCCTCATCTTTCATACGAGAATTCTCATAAATTAATTTGTAAAGCAGGGACAATTATGATTGGGAGGTGTTTGTGACAGAGACCACACACGAGCAAGATTTGCCGAATGAATATTTCGCAAGAAAAATACCAATGCAGGCAATCACATCAAAGAGTAAAATGGTTCAAAGGAGAGGACGTGAAGGTATTAGCACATGGCAGTCACGTATTAGCCAAAGCAGTCTTTCTCAGCAGAAATTGTTCTTTTTATTACAATAGTTGGATATTTGAACCGCGATCTTCAAATAAATATGTGAAGAGAGAGTAATCACAATTTTGCAAATGAAATAATGAAAGATGAAGGTAAGTCATTCTGTTCAATGGCTATTACGCTAAGATTTGAATAAACTTCAATTACACACGCTTGTTTCCATTTAAAAATTCTGAATATTCTTTACAAAATGAGAAATCAAAGGTACCCATCTAATATTAACGGAGATTTCGCAATCTACATATTTTCTGAAATCAGATTCTCCTTTTTCCTTCAACATGTGAAAGATATTGACTTATTCACAATAACGGTGGAGGTACTGTCCGAAATTTAGGGTGGTTCAAGTTTCAAATTGAAATATTCATGAGTAGTTATAAACTATTTGAGCAATAATTATCTCGTTTCTTTTTATATTTATTTCATTCACAATATTTCATCGTGAAAAATTTATGGACGAGAAATATACAAAATAATAAGAATTACAACTTCACATCCTCTTCTCAAGATAAGGATTGGTTTAAGTGCTAGTGACTGACCCAAAGGCCAAAGCAAGCAACGATCTGCGCGGGAAAAATGTGACGCTTCGAATACGTGTAGAACATGGATTTTCGCATTTTGTTTGTGCAAGAAATTAAAAAGAAATTAGTTCATATCATATGAAGTTATTTAAATAATTTATCAACTGTCAAGAAAAGTCAAGTCTTAGGTCTCTGGCATTTGATAAATAATTAACGGAGATTTCTAATGCGTTTATGATTCGAAACATTGCATCATAACGTAGTTTTTACACAATACCTACAACGCCCCACTACAACACAGTACGTATTTCGAATGTTGTTTGTTTGTCGCGGATATGGCGTTGCCCTACCCGAAGGAGTGTCGGGAGCGGAGCCAGATCTCGGAAGGAGCCGGTGCGGCGGGCACGGGCGGCGGAGGCCGGCGGGCCCGCGCGGGCGCGTGTTCGGTGCCCGGCGCAGGCGGGCCGGCGGCGGAGGCAGCCGGTCGCGTTGGCGTCTGCGGCGGAGGCGGCGGAGGCGGCGCTCCCGAGACCGGTTGCCCCCGCCGGCAATAAACGCAGCGCGGAGGTAAACGACTCGGGGAATATTTTGATGTAAACGTCGCTTTGCGCGCCCGTCCATCGCCGGGTGGCGGGCGCGGGGGTGCCTCTTCACAGAGAGATCGTCGCAGGACGCCACCCCTTGCGACTTACCGGGGCCTGTCTTCGAGATACGCTCCACGCCACCTTGCCAACCGAAACTCTCCTTCGCGAAATTTTGAATATTATTGATGGGGAGTGACCAAAACCCATGAATGCATTAGATGCAAGTCATCAATGTGAGCAATGAGCGTGTAATGTTTCTCCATTGAGTGACTCCATCGATCGAACTGATTAGGGACAACAGAACAAACAAAAAAATTCTAAAAATTGTATTGCTAAAACCAGAATATTCAAATTTGCTCTTTCTGTGAAATTTGAGAATCACATACAGATTCCACGAACCTCCAGTAAATCCATGTTCGCTTAAACACAGCAAATTAGTAACTCGTTATTACGTTTCCTTGATAAAATGTCAACGTTTTACGTAATAGTTATAGAAAATATATTTTCGTGTCTAGTGAGTGACTTTCAAGCAATCGTCATTACTACTACTGAAAAGTTGTCGACACTCATACACGTTTTATTTCTGACACTTTCAGGAAAGCTCATATTTTCCACGAAGTTCCTTTTATTCGAAACTGTCAACTATAAACTTGAAAAGAACGACGTTTGCCAATTAGTAGACGAGACACTAATTCAAGTAATTGTTCGAACGTAATGATTACCAAATGAAGTCATGGACATTTTGTTGGTAGAAGTCCTGAATGATTTCAGTTAAACAAACCCATTATTACGTCAGAAAGGAACGATAAGAACGAATGCAACCGTGAAAAATAAGTACATTTTGATATAATATAACAAACAATGTAGGGGGCATATTGCGTTGAGGATTGAAAATAGTTGCTCAATAAACACAACCGAATTTAAGATGAAAGAAGCAGGAATTTTGTATAGGTAATTCAAACGATAAGATAACACCCAATACGTCCAATCGATTACGCAGAAATGATTGCCTTGAGACAAATGTATTACGTAATTCGTAATGCACTCCCAATTATGTCTGATTAGTGCATTTGGAACCATGTATTACCGTTCCGCGATACTTGAGAGTCTTTCAAAGAATCGGCTGGAAAAACCTACAAGTGTCCACCACCGGTTATAATCCTGTGGAAGGCAATGACTTTCGTGGGCGTCGCGGAACGGTAGATCGTCTCCGCGCACCTTTGGCAGTCGTCATCCTGCTTTCACCGGCGCGCCCCCAGGGGGGCGGCAACGGGCCCTAGACGCAGTCCCCGCCCACGCCTCCGTCTGCCCTTTGCCCTCGGCCGGGACCTAGCAGTAGGTAATCCTAGGTGGTGACGGAAGCGGGGGGGGAGAGACCCCACCATGGTGACGTGTACGGCGACCCGCGGTGCCCGTTCAGTGACGCAGGAGAGATTCGTACAGAAGAGGCGGCAAAAACTCGCATTTTTTGTGAGTGCGCGTGGACGTAAGTTGACGATGCAAATACCGCGACCTTCGAGCCGGTGTTACGCGATTTCGACGCCCTCGGGTGAATGATGCTGACGGAGACAAAAGGTGTCAATGCTGGGGTAGGAAATTCGTCAGTCGTAAGTTTCCGTTCCTATTCCGGATTCGTACTATTGGAACCACAAGGTGTGTCAAATATGATTTGACGTTTTAGGCACCCATCTGGAGAAGGGCGTAAGAAAGAGTAAAAAATATCACGTTGTTGTGAAGTAGGGCCAAACGTATTGGCAAGGACAGCGAACGAAATTGGGAGTAAGTTTGAAAATTCTTCAGGGGGTGGAGGACTTAGAATTTTTATTTTCGTATCCTCACACCCTCGCTTTGATATTCTCTTCTGCCGCGTTCATAACTAGGTAGTAAAATAACATGGTTCCCTCCGACACTTAAATCGGCATCTAAGATCCTGCGAATTGGTGATGGAACATTGTTCCGTATCGTACTGAGTGACACAGGACCTAAAGAACCCCATCGTACCTACTGACACACGATCGAGTGAAGCCCGTCGAACTAAGAGGGCATAGACCACGGACGGGAGACTTGGCCTGGGTGGCGGAGGTGTCGTGAAGAAGACGCCTTCCTACGCACACCTTCCCGAGCCCCGGCGGGCGTGCCCGCTGGCGCGCCGCGCGTCCTTCCAGTGTGGTAGGCCGCGCTCAGAATAGCCGCCCCGGGGCGGCACCGACTGCCCCCACCTGTTCGGGCGCAGCACGCGGCGCCGTCAACCCTAGCCGCGATTCACTCGCCGGGGTCGCGGGCCGCGCCGCGCGCACGGGAGTCGAACGGGGGCTGCGCAACGTGGGCTCGCGGGCGCCCAGCGGCGGCGGGCGCGCGCCGCGGTGTCAAATGCCAAACAAAGTTTTCTACGACACCGCAGGCACGCCGCCGGCCGCGCGCGTCCCGTCGCTCGAGACGCGTCCATTAGCATTGTCACTCAATTAGCATACGCATACGGGTCCTTTCAATCAGCCTTCAATATTATTACTAGTTTTTTCTCTTTAAGTTTCTTTACGAGGCACGAGAAAAGTGGCTGTCCTTGCATACCGGTACCACTGCGGATCATATTCAACTACCGGTATGCCGGTCGGTAAGCCAGCACCAGCAGACGTCGTCTCCGAGTGCCCCGTCCCTTACCTTCGTCTGGGCGGCGTAGTCCAGTGCCAGCATACAGTCATTGTAGCCGTTCTCCGTCTTGATGGTGGCGGGCACGGGGTTGCCCGGGGCGCAGAACTGGCCCAGCTGGCTGACGGAGTCGCGATACCAGGGGTACATGGTGGGCGTGTCGGGGGCCTGTGTCGGGAACGTGTCGAAGCCTGGGGGTGCCGGGGAGCCGGGATCTTCGTACGCCGGGGTGCCGCTGCAGGTGCGGCCGAAGGCGCCTTCCGTCGCCGTCTCCTCCTCCGCCTCCGCCGCTGCTGTCGCCGCTGTCGATGCCTCTGCTGCCGCTGCCGCCGCTGCTGCTGCTACTGCCGCCGCTTCCGGGGGAGAGGGGTGTGTCCGCGCTAGGCCCAACGGAGTGCCCCGCACGGACGCATGCTCTGGCCCCACGCACCACGGGGGACGTTCTCTGGCACCTCAACACACCGCACTCAAGGTCATCGTTCGTCTTTTTGTTGCCAGTCTCGTGGATGCTCACACAAAAAATGTACACGGCGAACAAATTTTTCACATTGTTATACTACGACGATATCTCGATTACGATGACTCACTCGAAACACTGATGAGGAATTCTGTTTATAGAGCCGCCACAGCACAAACAGGTGTATCTCACAAGTGTCACTGCGTTTTTCGTAGACGAACGTTCGTCGACGACACTAATTCAAGACGTCGCTCCAGAAATAACCATTTCTTGTGGTGTTGGTCGACGCCGTTTCCAGTTCTCAACGAGTTAAATATACTCGCCGGTGGCGCGCGCCGAGGGTTGACAGTGGCCGCGGCGGGGCGCGTGCATGGCGGGCCGCGCCGGGCGCAGGGCGAGCGCGTGTCTTCGGAGCGCGCGCGCTGGACGTCGGGGCGTGGGTGTGGGTGTCGGCGTCGGCGTCGTGGCCGCGCACTCGCGCTGTCGCGCCGCCGCTGTCCACTTTTTCGAATGGCGGCGCGGAGCGGCGTGGCGCGGCGCGGCTGAGCGCTGGGAGCGCGGCTGGCGGCTGGCTCTTCGACCGGCCGAGTGCGCGAGGCTACTTCAGCGGCGGCCGGCGATGCCGGTGCTGCCGCTGGCGCTGCCGCTGGCGGGGCCACGTGAGCGCCGGCCGGAGTGCGCGCGCTGCCGCTGCTGTTGCTGCCGCTGCTGCTGCGCGGGCGGTGTGAGCCGCGGCCGTGGGCCCTCGTGCGCCGCAGGTGAACAGCGGGCTGGTGCGGCACGGGAGCTCGCCGAATCGGCGCGCAAGGTTAAAAAGCGTGACAGTCGAAGCCGGCGGCGAGACTGGCCGCGCGCCGCCGCTGCTGCTGCCGCCTCCGCCACCGCCGCCTCCGCCGCCTCCGCCTCCGCCGCCACCGCCGCCTCCGCCACCGCCGCCGCCGCCGGAGCTGCCTGGCGGCGGGATGTTCGCCGTCGCCGCGCGGAGCGGAGCGCGGAAAGAGGAGGGGAGGGGCGCGAAGCCCGCGTTGCCGCGAGCGGGGCTGAGCGTGGACGGCGACGCCGGCGCTGGCGTGCGCGCTCGCGCTCGCTGTCCGGGAGGACGACGTGCACCACGCGGGCGTGCGACGACGCCACCGCAGCTGCTGGTCGGTGCTGCTGCTTGCTGCTCCCGCCTCCCGTCCGTTTCGATTCCAACACCACACGAAATACAAACAAGATACACGCTGCCGCACGCGACACCCTGGCTCGGGGCCGGTCGCTCGGCGCGCTGGCTCTTCGGGCGCGCTCGGCAACCGTCGGGTCCTTGCGCACGGGGAGGGTGGCGGTCGGGGCCTCCTCCTTTCGCGCGGCGCCTGCTGCCGGTTCGCTCTCTCTGTCGTGCCGTCGCCGCCGCCGCCGCCGCCACCGTCGCCGCCCGCGCCGCCACCCTGCGCGCGCACGTCCCCTCCTCAGTCCCCGCCCCCGCCCTCACCCTCACCCTGGCCCCTGCCCCCGCACTGCCCCCACCCTCGCACTCACCCTCGGCTTTTCTATGCCATAGTCCCTCACAGCCAGCGTGCGCATTACGTGTTAATTATGTAAGACGCGCGCATTTCTGTATGCGAAGCACCCGTGTAAATCCATCATTTTAAGGGGAGAAAAAGTAACTCCATGTCATGAGAGTAGCTCCACGCCTCGAACCGGCGTGCATTTTTTCTTCGCCGCCCTGGAAACCAGGAGATTTACCGCGCTTTGTACTAAAGAATTACACATGTAGTTAAGAATTACTAATAGAGTATCGACGTTAGTTCGCAATCAAAGCGTGATCAAGTTTGCGGTCCTACAATATTAGCGAAGAAGGTTGCAGAGTTTGCTGTACGCCTCTGTAAACGCATAACTTTCGTAATATAGTAAACTCAAAAATTTCCTCCGGTATATTTGAAGAAGAAAATATGTACATATTTTAGGGTTATTTGTGAGTAATTCGAGTTTTCGTGCAAAGAAAATTATAAAATTGTTCTTGTAAGACATACACAATAAAAGTATTGCTTTCATTCCTTATTATCCAATATTGATTTAGGCGCCATCCATAAATTACGTAACGCAAATTTCGAGTATTTTTAATACCCCTCCCTTGTAACGCACTTCCCTATCTCTATGTAACGCAGCGTAACGATGCCTCATACCCCTCCCACCCCTTTAGCGTTGCGTAATGTATGGATGACCCCTTAATAGAATTCCTGCAAAACATGTATGGATTCATTTTGATTAGAAATTTGGCTCTCAACGTTCGCCAGTCGCCTCAAATCCTCAAATCCAAATATCACACCAATAAGTTTTTTTTAAATAGCAATTAATGATTACTCTTTACCTTCCCTAATATCATTAGAGTTCTTATTTAACGCGGTTTGCACGAATTGTCAGCACAATGTATGACCAAAATATTTTGCCACTATTTGCTTACTTCATATGAAGCCACTGGTATGTGAATATATATTAAGAATACATTAAGAACATGTTCTGACAGCCAGATACGTGGCCAACAGACAAATTAACTTCCAAAATATCCAGACAAAATTAAATTTTGTTTTTAAAGTATAGAGAATAGAGCCGTACACATATGAACATGACACAAATAATTCGATAGTTATTGAAGGAACATGTATAATATAATTAAAAATTCACCTAACAAGAGATACAATTCAATTCATGTGCGCATTTTATAAAATTCCGAATTCAAGGTTTCTGAAATGAAATAATATATTATAATAATCTTTTAAATGTGATTATCATTACGAACAACATCCAGTTCGCCGATTTATTTCATTGCAATCGTAAACATATTTCAGTGTGTATGATTGTTGTGATTGATTTCTGTGTATTTGTGTATGTGATTTTCATTGCGAGGTAAATCTTCTGTCTTTCTCCGTAGTCACAATTGATGTTCTGCCAACTTTTATGTCATTTAATTCAAGCGCTGGACTTTCCGGTGCTTCACCAGCTAGTAAAGAATACTCCTTTTGTAGCGATGTAACTGTTTAGACGTTAGGAAATCTCAATAAATCTCGACCTATAAATCTTAAACTACATACGTTCGTTGTTTCCCTGATACTGTTCTCGGAAGCACGGAGCTTGATAAATTACAGAGGGACCGCATTCGCACGGGATTCACTGATGGCCAGCGAAGAAGTCCAAAGAACAAACCGGCGAGGGCTCTGGAAGAGTCTTCTCTTTGTCGGAACAGCTGACATCGGGGTGAGGACTTGGCTGGGCCATTGTTGGCTCCTTCATCCGCGAAGTTGAGTCAGCGCGCCGGAACTAGAGCCCTTCGCTCGCAGTGGGCTATAACTATTTTTAACTTATCCAATACCAACATCATCCATTATTCATTCTGGCCGCAAGTGCTTTAGCGTGCTTCCATTTATGCATGTATTCAGCGAGCGATCACACGCATGTGGAGGCGAATAACTAACTGCCCTGATCTTCTCAGCCCTTTCCGGGCACCTCACCCCCTGGCGCAGGATACCGGTCCCCCCCCTCCGGCATTGCGCCCTTCTCACCAAGGCAACCAGCTCTTTGACCACAGATTCCTTCGCATTATTTAGCGTATGAGTCGAGGGGAGGGGAAGACCCGTTGACCGTAGTTCCGGTATTCGACCCCAATAGTGATTTTCCAAACTTGCTCTGTGTGCATGATGTAGAAAACTGAGGATAGATATTGTGTGGGCAAACAATAGCAATTATGCGATTACCTAAAGAAGTCAAGAGAATGAAATCTAGCAAGTGAAACGGAAGAACAATATGAAAGCACGCCAGAAGCAGTAATGCAATCATCAAGCGACTGAGATTGGAAACCAAGTTTAAACATAGAAATAATAACTATATATCCAGCTACACAAGAGAGTAAGTTTTAGATCATGAAGGATTATTATTTTCAAAAAGTTGTTGTTTTAAATTGCTTTATCTACTTAACTGTTTGTTTAGAACAATTTAGCTAAAAACTGAACTTTGATTACTTACCAATAAACAACACATGGTTGATCCAAAGCAC
Organism: Acheta domesticus; assembly: GCA_031308135.1. Lineage (NCBI taxonomy): Eukaryota > Metazoa > Arthropoda > Insecta > Orthoptera > Gryllidae > Acheta > Acheta domesticus. The sequence continues at coordinate 91,699,175 of JAHLJT010008446.1, read as the reverse complement.
GAAAAAATATTGTTTTAATGCTCAAAAACTAGTTTTTCCCTCATTTTAAATAAAAAATGTTACTGTAAATTAAAGAGTAACTAGTTCAATAGACGCTCTGCGGATTATTAGTAGCTGCATCCAGATTTTACTTCACTTTATCGATTTCCGTGCACTGAACATGTGGGTATTTTAAAATGATTCAAAAGAAATATCAGCATATTTACTAATATTAAGAAGACGATATCATCAATATCGCGATTAAGATTATTAATATATCTACCTGAAATGTTTTCGTGGAGGTGGACCATTTGAAGCACAAACTGTCCATAGTCATAAGACATTTTACAATGTGTGTGTGTGTGTGTGTGTGTGTGTGTATATATGTTCGCGTACTATAGTTTATTACATTTTGTATTGGATATCACAAGAGACAAAAGTCAGAAAAATGTGGTATTAGCTCCGCTGTACAATACCGAGGACTGCCAATTTCATCATCAAGGTGAACCAGTTGTAATTAAAGATAATTGCAAATCATGTGTCTATTATTTAAATTTTTTAGAAGTTAGTTTTATATAATAACAAACATTGTTTATAAAGACAGTGAGAGACTAATATATAATTATTCAACAACTGAGGAAAATTCTTATTTGCGGTAAAACATTTTTGACAATATAATTGGTGTAAATAACTTATCTATGAAAGAGTCATTTTAGTATTTTCTCAATTGCTCAAAGAATGCTTTTGTCATATAACTTGCTGATGAATTTTCGATTAGTAAATTTCGCATCCTAGAAAACAAATTAGTACATTAGTGAGTTCATGAAATTAAATACAATGGTATACGAAATAAAAGCGTGAAAATTTTACATTAATATCAATGTTAGAAAAAGATAATCAATTATCCATCACGAGCATTTGTTTGATTATATTTTCCATCCAATTGTAAGAAATTGACATTAAATAGATATACATTGCACCAACAAGCAAAAATAAGTGGCACATTAGAGCGAAAAACAATACAACGAGATGATACAATGTAAAGTCAGGATGTTCTTCAAATACAATATAAAAATGTAAAGGAGACTATTAAAGAATGAATGGCGGAAATTTCAGATATGAGGGGGTCATTCTCGAAATCAAAAATGGTAGAAGTCTTTTGATAAGATGACAGTCCACTTTGATAAGATGACTTTAATACCCCGAGGAAGAGCATTTCCTTCTTAGATGAGACTTGCATAGTTCTCCTCTTGAGGGTTATCTGTAGAAGAAGGAAGTCATGAATGGAATGCATATTGCAGTTCAATAAACGCAAATATGCAAGTAGTAGTAGTTTAGTGAATTCTATGGTTTTATAACTTGTCTTATTTTCTATGAGAAATAAACAGTCCATAACAAACTAGTGCAAATAATGAAGATAATCCAGCAATCTTGTTTAGCAGCTGTTCTTTTAGCACCATACCTCCAAAGAAATGTTGATAACAGGTATGTATCAGAAAACTGTTTCTTGGACACTTAATAAATGGTGTTTTATTTTAAATGTAATAGGTTCCACGCCACAATCATAAAGTGAAAACATCCATGCCTCTTGAACTCTCAAAGATTGCATTCACAGCCATGTTCCTAAATACTAGACTTAAATGACATTAGACTAAGTGAAAGACGAATAAAGAAAATTTGTATCTACTCATAAGAATAATTAGATGGTGTCGTATACTACAGTGCTTCAAAAATAAAAGTAGCCCTTTCATGATGTCTGATTTTATTTACTCCGTTTGAAGTACATATTAAAGTTTAACTTTAGATAATAATGAAGCAGTTGGCTTTTCGTAATTTCCATTATTTCACAGTAATCGTGAGTTTCATTTTGATTTGTACGAATGGAGTAAATTATACAAACCTATTAAAGCTATTACTTTCATTTCTAACCAGAATAAATAAATTACATTCTTTCAGAAACTTCAACTCACCTCAGTGCGCTGTAAGTAAATTCTTTTAGTTAAGTGTTCTGCCAGAAAATATTTGATTTGGAAACAAATAATTAGTATCACATCGTTTTCAGTTTAGTACTTTTTTAAATAATAAATATATTTTATTATAATATATAATATTACTGAAGTATTAACCTCTGAATTACCGAACTGCAGTTAAGCGTTTTCAGTCGTAAACTATATGCGAGCAAAACAGGGCAATGCATTTTCGTATTGAAGAATAAATTTGTTATTTATAGTTAATTTCGGACACATAGTAGCTTATTTAATTGATCTACAATCGTTTCGAATTAAGATACGTTTTAAAGCAGAAGTGAAATTATATGAAATTTTAAATACTTTTTATCGCAAACTCTACATGAAAATTTCGGTAAAATGATACAATTGTGAGATAATAGCACTTAGAAATCTGTAATAAGTCTTATTCGTGATATCATTAAGTCGAAATCTTAGAAAAAATAAGGTTTGATAAAGTTTTCTATGGTACTTCAGCTTCCGGGTCAATGACCCCCATCTCGATCAGGTTTTTGTCCAGTTTCCCTGATACATTGAGCAAATGCTGAGATGGCCCCTTGTTTTGCTTCTGGACGTAAATGTAGCTTCACTGTGCGCACGTTTTGTTGAGCACTCCTTTTGCTTGTAGTTCATTTACAGTTAAAAATTGATTTTCTATAACTCGGGAACAAACATTTTTCAAATATCTTTATTTTCTAAAATAATTATTTTCTAAATTCATTTTTGCTTTTTTTTTTTTTTTTTTTTTCTTTTTTTTTTTTCTGGCCCTCAAGAAAATGTGCGCAGATAAATTTCTTTCCCCACGCGTCATATACAGTTTTTACTGTTTTTTTGACAAATAAATAAATAAAAAAAAAGTAGAAAATATAATGCAATATGCTGGATAACAATTGCATTGCATAATTGAATGAAGTTTTTCAATCTCATAGAATTCTCGTATATGAATGAATACAAGAATGAATCTCACATGTCATACACTGCAGCATGATCTATGTTACCGATTGCGTAATGAAGTTCGATGTTTTCTCAGTCTCACGTAACTCTCATTTGAAAAAGTATATGTATGTAGTGCGAAAGACTGGCAGAACTGAGTGTTCGCGTATGTTGAGCCAAAGCCGAACTGAGCTGCAGTGACTTCCCAGTGACACTGGGAAGCAAAATATTGTTTCATTAGTATTAATTGTAATATGTTGTATAATAAATGAGCAGAAGCTGCTGCTCCTACTCCTAGTTGTCTTCTGTTTAGAAAATGTGAATTTGCATAAAAACGTAATATTGGGAAGACCTACGAGTCTAATGAATAAAAATGAATACCAAATTAATTTTCATACATATCACAATCTATTATTACGCCAAAAACTTTAAGAATCAGTATATAACATTGCTGTACTGTTACAAAGGAAATAACAATTCACATATTACCTATAACCAACAAACACAACGGGACATAATTTTGGACTCACATTATGTAAATCTAAAACTTATAATCGTATTCACTGGTAAATATATACATGTTTGATAAATAGTTCATTTGATTTAGCTCTGGATGTAAAATAACATTATCAAATAATGTTCTCACCACAAAACATTTACGCACACTTTATTTTCTTACCTAAAAAAATAATACCAAAGTACCAGTACTTTATCAAGTACTTCACAAATAACGGAATTGCGAAGTTCGCAAAGAAAGTGTAAACATTTGCTTCGAATGTTGTCCCCTCCTCCGCATAAGCTCTCATTTTCTCCCTTCAGAGAACGTTCCGAGGCCACCGGGACGTACACATCTCCCAGCACAAGACATCTTCGGGCGAGATATGCATGCTTTGGAGAGAAAAAGAGGCGGTCTGTTCGGAGGCGGGACGACGCGCGACTCGTGACCTCTGGCCGGAAGTGGCGGGGCCCCTAATATCGGACGAGAAAAAAGGCAAGAAGGAAGGCGAGCGGGTGGCGAGCGGCGAGCAGGCGACGGGCACAGCGGAGGACGGAAGAGGCACACGGACGGAGAATTAGTTATCAGAGGTTGAAACGGAATGTTCCGATCGCCTATGTAAACAGAAATACGTCAAAACGACACGGTGGAACCATGTTTTTCTTTATTATTTCACGCAGTAAGTGAATTTTGGTTTGTAGCTAGTGGGGTATCGCTCGTTTTAAGTGAGCTAAAAACTAACCAATTACGATGTGGAATAAGTAAAAGTTAATTATCTTTTGTGTACTTTTATTAAGAGATGGTCGTTTTAGGCAAGTTGCCTCGAATTGAAAAACACGTAAAGAAAAGAAATATTACAGACCATGAAAAACAATGATTGTGCCTCTAGAAACGTTTGAACAAGTTAATGAAATGTATAATCATAATGGTCAAGTTGGGGCGTCTATTATTCACGATTCAGTTTCGAACTGCATTTCTTTATTCGAACAGTCTTTACAATTAGCTGTCTAAATTAAATAATGAATGAGTAACGAAATGTATGCAAGCAATACACTTACTAAAGAATTGATATAACTCCGAGTTATAATCAATCAAGACCATAGTTGGTGAAAAACGTCACTATGAGAAATATGCGTTTGCTTTTAAATCAAAAATATTTAATCGCTACTTCCGGGCATTAACCCGTACCCAAAGGTAAAGGTCTCGAGGGCTGCTTTCTTCGAAAAACAATCAAATGCTGATGTGAACAGCAGTGAGTAATCTGGTGACGAGTTTGATCCGAATATAAACCACTCATAGATTTGAAGAGAGGATAGATTTTTTGAACTTCAGAAGGCGGAGAACGAAATGCCCAATAGCCTGAATCGTAGCGTCCGAATTGTTTACCGGTCTTGGAAGTTGGGTAATAGAAATGTATTAACGGAAAATGCATCCGCCAGGTAGACTCCGCTCCAGAATGAGCGCGAGGAAACAAAATAGAATCGTCTTGTGGCTTGGGGGAAATGAAGTGGCTTCGAATGCACGTCCAGTGTCAAACAGCAGCATCAACATAGACCCCTGTCGCCTTCTCCATAACTGCGAAAGTACCCACCAAAGGATGAGCATCGGACAATACAAAAATCTGCATTCATTGTGGGGCGTCATGCCACCAGAATTATTTATACCGAGATTTGAGGACTAATTTTACGTGAATGTCAGCATTCCCTGCCAGTGAGTAGGGATAGTGAGGACTCATTGACAGGTAAACGTTAAGAATGTAAGGACATGAGAACGTGGCGATGCAGCGTAAAATTGTAATTTTCCTTTAGGATAATGCATGTTTACAAACGTATTAGTTAGAGCCTGTCTCTTTGCTTCTGACACCTATTTCTAAGACCAAAATACAGGCCTGCCACCCATTGCAAATAGATTAGGCTGAAACAGTAGATTCAGCCATCACGTGTCTACTTTTCGTGGAATTACAGCAGTTGTGGAATGAATAATACTAGGCGGAATCGGACGATTCATCAACTTTAAATTATATGAATTATTACGTGTATGCACGTTAGAGACGATGCAGTAAAACATTCAAAGTTGATTTCTGAAGAATTTTTGAAGTCTTCTTCACTTTAAATTGAAATCAGTTATTGTATTTCTAATATTTGTGAGATGTTTCATTCCATTTAATTTTTTACATCTAGGCTTATAGTTAATTTTGTGACAATTAGCGTAGTAGTATCAGTGGCAGAAAAAACGAACAAGTACCATGTGTACAAACCATTACACAATCTTTTTAAAAATTTTATGTGAATTTTTCCTTAAAATTCAAATTCCGTAAAGAACATTCCATCTCATGTCTTGAAATTTCCATCTTATACAATTCGTGGAAGGAACTCAAATTTAATGAAACAATTTAATTTTCATACGCACATTTCGGTGGTTCATCAAGAAATATAATTACATGCAATCCACTTATAATTCACGTTCAAAATAATATAAGAATTTTAAAAAATCTCTGAATGATTGATAATAATACCATCTTATAAAAACACGAAGCATATCAAGAACCACTAATGTGGCAGTGCGAGTATCCTGGCATGTGGAAATATCACACTGTCTTTTTCAACAGATATTAGTCAGTTCAATTTCTCATACAATTCGAGATTTTGTACATCTCTGACTTATTCAAATATTTCTTAATTTAAATGTATTTTGTATTTCAAATACCTTTCTGAAGGACTTGGAAATCCTTAGTTAAGAGTTTCTATTTTTTCAAACATTGTAGATAATTGTTGAAATCTAGGTTCAAAATCTACCCAAAACCCTTCAAGAACAATTTTGTAAAACAGGTATAAAAACACTAAAAACCATCTCTGACCACTCTTAGCACGACAGATGTGTCAGGAATCAGTGTAAATCGGGTCGCGAGTTGTGGATTGCATTTGCGTGTGCCTGACTTAGACGCGTTCATACATAAAAGTGAAAGTGCAATTTGATACCTCTTCATACAATCATGTTTCTTATGGCACACCATGTGTTAATGTTTTAATGGGTGTGAGAGGTGCAAAAAGAATCTATAATCTATATGAAATACTTCTTGAAAAGAATGTATGTGTTAGAAGCGTTTCAGTGTATATGTGAAGTGTCATTAAAGTAACTCATTACTATGTGAGACATTGCTGTTTCAACCACTGAATTACTCGGCGTTAAATCAAGAAGTATTTATGCACTGAATAAAGGAGAAAGGAACACAGCATTATCAAGTCGGATGCAGAATGTACGTGACAAGGAGCTTGCTGATCCTTGTCATATGCCATATCGTTTGCATATAAAACTAATGGGTTTTTCAGCCATGAAAGTAAAACTTTCATAAAATGTATTATTTTACCAGAGATTTTGGATCAATAACGAATCGAATGAGACATATTTTAATTTTGTAGATGGTATGGTTCTCAATTTTATTCTGTTACCGGAATTATATACATGGATTTTAGGAATATTAAGCAACGCATGCGTACATCCCTTTATTGCGACAATGGGAGTATGAATGCATTCTTAATGTGCATTTCTATGAAAATGAATGTATAATTCTTCAGGAACAGAAAGGAAACAGGATAGGTCATCTTAGTTCTCCAAGTATGCAACCCGCAAAAAACACGTATGTTCATAACACAAAACGACGCGATCAGAGATGACACGAAACCTTATGGCACTCTCTTCAAAATATCAACTCCATTCACTACTGAAAGCGTTGAAAAGTTTGTGTTATAAGAAAAAATAACAGTACAGAATTTGTTTTCATTAAACCCCTCAAGTCATACTCAGAACAGAGTAATCTCGGGGTTCAGTCCACGCTGTTATGTGTTTTGTTAGGTATAGAATGACGGATTCTTTAGGTAATTGTCACAAACGGGAAGTCTTTTACAATAAATACGTACCATGAATGTCACAGTTCACAAATTTTAGTACTTGTTTATTACTCGGATAACTTCGTACTGATTTTTTTAAGTTACATGACCCAGCTATGTGAATGGAGTAAACTGTATATACAGTAAGTTTCCCACGAGAGTAAATCAAGGTGAAATTAAGGAAGTAGACGATCAATTTTTATTTTTACAGCTACAAAATGTCTCAAATGAGGACGCATGTAAAAATAATATAAACAAATCACTTGCCTAGCCAGACCGGCTAGAGAATCAAACAACATTCGCCTGATAACAAATAGAGTATATTCGAAGCGTTAATGAGCGCGGAGACCTGACAATTTGTTATTGTGTTTTGTTTTACAATGACATAGAGAACAACGTTCAGCCGCAAGGCTCTTCAGTTGATTGGCCGAGTAATTTTGTACCAGCCAAGTGTGTAGGGGTCTCTTGATAATGATTTAGTTAGCTGACACCTTCAACCAATTTTTTTGATAGGATAATTCTGGAAACAATCCTTAGAGGCGACGACAAGAGTTTAGAATAGAATACGATGATGTAGTATAGTATAGTATACGTAGTGTAGTATAGTATACATAGACGAGACGGTAAATGTAAGAAGCCTTCTTTCCTAATCTCAGGTCAGAGAGATGAGATCTGGCGGTGGCGCCGCTTCCGAGTGGGCCGCCAGGTGTCCGCGCCGCGCCGCCGCGGGGCCGCCACCGCTGGCAGCGCTCCCAATCGGCGCGCGGGTTTTCCCGGCCCCAAACCCGTTACCTTGTCCCTCTGCCCTCCCCATCCGTGCTCATGCCGATCACCGCCGCTTCAGTCGCCCCCGCTCTGGTGTCTGGCCCGCCACTCACCCCCATGCCGACAATCATACCCACACATTCAACCCGGGACTTGCAACCCGCATCGAATGACCGGGAGGTCCTAAGGTTCGATCTCCGACGGCGGCAGGATTTTCGACACTAGCTAGAGAGCTAGATTGAGTTCAGCCGCTGTCTGGCGGAGAATTCTAGCGGCCTGCTGCTCTGATCGGATGTTTTCCGTGCTTTTTTTACCGTACCAGGAGAATATCGGAGTAGTACCCTCACAAATGGGCAACGGACTACTCGCGATCTTTCCTTTCTCTTCCTTGCCTGATACTCACTCCATACCAACACATAAATAGTTTCATGCACTACACTCTAACACATGTCGCGAGCTTAAATCATGTCCTGGCTGAGGCCGTGTCTCTCTTGTGGGAAATAACTGGATGTGGGAATCCTCAGCAAATCGACGTGTAAGTCGGCACAGAATCTCACCATCCAGTGGGGAAATATCCCCTCCCGTGGTTAAAAGAACTACACTTACGTGACAATGGCCATAGCAGTTAACGCTTCCGGAAACACGAACGAGTTAATCAACCAATCCACCGATTCCCCGGTACTCGGCCTGCTTCGGAACCTACCATGTCTGCGCTGATTTCCGTATCTGACTTTAAACCCCGACAACCATTATAATACCCCTGTCCGCGTCCATCCTGGGCCCCTCCTCGCCCCGCCACCCACGGCGGAACTCCATCCTACCGCCGCCAGGGCATGCTCTTTGGCACGCTCTTCAGTAGCAGACAATGCCTCGGCTCCCCAACTACCTCAGGTATCTTCCTGGACCTGCCCCTACTAGGTTTATCTTAACGGCGATCCCGGTGACGTCCGTGATGACTAAGGCCCGGGGTTTTTGCTCATAATCCTGTAATATATTCTCATGCTAATATTCACAAGCAAATGCTCATTGGAGGGCTTGGGGCTTCATTGCATATTTTAAACATGGAGCAAATTTCAACCTCTATTCTAACGTTCCACCCAATTATACAAAACACAACTACATATGCGATTCATACGTGAAAAATTACGATTGGACAAAAAATACTTCAAATCAAGGATAATTTTAATAATTTTTAAGAAAATAGTTTTTGGTGGGATTTTGCCATCCCTTGTTAGTTGCTATTCTCATCTGCGACCGATGGGTCTGTTCCGCTAGGGACACTTCCATCCCTCGCCATATCCAATTTTCCTTCTCCGGGCGCTGCGCCGCGAAGAACTGGAACAACGGCATCAGTAAGTACGTGTTGGATAACCTACCTTGAGGTATTACACATAACTCCTGCGGGAAGAGTTATGCCCGCGGCTGCCTTGGGGACCGTCCGTAGGGCTACTGTCAGGCCACAGTTGTCAGCACTTTTAACAGAATGTAGCTTCTTCTTTCGCAATCTGCTTCAAAACAAGAGTTTTTTAATGCCCAAAGAAAATTGCAACAGTACAAATTTAAGAAAACAGTGAATATCGTGTAATGCCGTCTATTCGACAGATGTGTCGTTCACTGTCAAATTTTCTCCAAGGAAGTGAAATGTGAAAGAAATTTCAACTTGAACAACACTCAAGAATGTGTGCACATACTATTTCGGCAAAGAAGACGAGAACGCACAACACAACAGCAAATATTTACACAGATGAAACCGACGCGTTCTCTTAATACATTTTGGTACATTTTTGTAAAGCAGCAGTATGCAGCAGATGTTGATAAATAACTGTCTAAATACCAAAAAAACATCATGCGTTAGGAGTAGAACCGGGGGTATGGATTATAATAATAATAATAATAATAATTATTATTATTATTAAAGTAAAATATTATAAGTAAAATATATATTAAAATTAAAGTATTATAAAAGTAAAGCTGTAATGTGTTTACCTATGTAAACATGTTTTCTATAATTCGGAATCGAACATTTTTAGTTGCTAATAACGCGTTTTTGGCGCATCTATTCATCATTGAACAATGAATAGTCAAAGGGTAGAAAAGAGATACAGGAGCTCAAGAAAACGTGCGCATGTTATACTCCTCCTCCGTATATCACATACAGTTTTCATTGATTTTGTTACCATAAAAATCACATATGGAAACAGTGCCTCTATTATTTATCAAAAACATATACATTATCTTTCATTAAAGTTAATGGATATTTTAATCAATAAATTGTTGATTTCAAAAATAAGAAAAATACTACTGTTGACATATTCCTGAACACAAGCTTATAGAAGGTAGGATTTTTATTTTAGCATTTTCGCAGGCTGTCGTTGTGTGGACATTTCAGAACGTTGAGCATGGTTAGTGCATTCTGATTGGTCAATGTTCAATACAGAGGGAAGACGATAAACTCTCGACTGCCCGAATACTTGTACGCTCACACCGCAACCAGTTCAAAATTCTTCTGGCCCCTTTACCCGGGACTTTTTCGAAAAAGAGGTACTACATCAATCAAAAGTCAGCCCATTTGTTGGCAGAGCCTGCAATTATTGCCTGCATTGGTAGGGTGGTGAGAGGATAAGATGTTGAGGGATACATCTGACAAGAGCTTAGTATATTTATTGGTTTTGCGCATAAAAAAATCAATTAAGTACACCCAGCCTATATATCGTTTGATGAGTTGCTTGAAAATCCAGGGGAAATAAAGTGGGGCAAGGAAAAACAAGAAGAAAATGTTTAATTTTCACAACATGCTACATAAGTATACAAATGATTATTTAATTATTTAACTATTTTTCTGTGTAGAAAGATCTCAAAAAAATTAAACGTACCATGCCATGTACAACCTCAATTTTTGGGGGTCTAATCTGATACGATGGGTTTAATCTGACATGGGTGTCGGGCTATTTTGATGCGCTAAAAATTAACAAGCAGTCAAAAAGAAAGTAATGCTTTTTTAATTTTTTTTATTGTTTTAACAATTTAGGACAGTATACGCCCGGGAATCCGTAAAGCTACTGCTCGGAATTGTAATATTTATGTTTCTCTACAATAATAGTTTTCTATGGACGAAAAACGCATTAAAATATCTTAAAGCAATATTTAATTATTTAAATTCATCTCATAACACAGAAAATAATATAAAAACCAGTAAGAGATTTTGGACATTCCATTGCGGCGTCACAAATCTTCACAATTCCAAACCCTGAATACTCGAACATATAAAACTCGCTCCTTTTGCTTCGCTAACTATAATCGCGCACTCACACACGCTTGCCCGGGCTATGCCAAGACCTTCATAAAGAAGGTCTTGACACAACCAAATGATGTCATGAACAAAAAATGGCAGATAAGAACTAATTCTATTAATTCTACGATTTTATTAAAACGTATTGTTTACTACAAAGCCAGTAAATAATAGCAAACGATAACACATTTGTTTATTTGGTCAAAAAACAGTAAAAACTGTATATGACGTATGGGGAAAGAGATTATCTGCGCACATTTTCTTGAGGCCCAGAATAAAAAAAAAGCAGCAACATTTGAAAATCTAGAAACAAGAATTTAGAAAATAATTATTATTTTAGAAAAATAAAAATTTGAAAAATATTTGTTCCCGAGTTATAGAAAATCAACATGAACGGTAAAAGAACTGCTGATTTGATTCTTCTGTATTGCTAACAAAATAGTGATGAACATCAGTCAATTATTTTACATCAGTCAATTATGAACATCAGTTTAATTCTAGTCAATTTATTTGTTGTATGTTAAATATAAAGTTAGAATTCCCATATTCTAGCAACAATGAAACATGAGACACGAGTAATCAAATCAACTGCATATGTCTTTTTAATGACTTAAAAAATATTTTCCAAGCAACATAATATGTCCTCAATTTTTTATTATTCCATTGTCTCCAATATTCATTAGCTTATGTCAGGAAAGATGATGGTTTCTGTATAAAAAAGATAACGAAAGCTAGCGTTCTGATAAGAATGCACATCTGATTTACAAAAATGAATGGAGTATTGTCCACAACCAAAAAATCCGGATTGGCCTATTCTCCTTGGTTAATGGTACTGCATAAAATTAACGGACTATACTGCATAATGACATTTCTAGACGAACGGCGGTTTGGTAGATAATACATTCAACACTATAATCAGTTTAAAAATTAATAATATATGTACCTAAACGTAAAGAAAAGGCAATCGCTACTCTTTACAACAAATGGAATCTACATAAAGGTCTAAAACAAATATTTGATGATCATTCAATTCTTTCTAGCTCTCGTATGGTACTATTCTGATTTATCGATTGACTACCGAAATATACAATGGTATTGGACTCAGAAAGCCAGAAGTGAACGTGCATTAATGTGCTTGGTACCATCCGAACCACTTGTTGTACAGTTGCGAGAGTCAGTCTCGCAGGAAGCGATCAGCAATAGCGCCGGAGGTTTTGGATTCCAGCATTAGAACGTCAAGTTCAAGTTTCCGCAATCGTGGCCAGGTGAGTGTCAAGAGGCAGGTTCCTTATCTGGCGTCGCACCCGGTTGCGTTTCCCGTCTTTCAGATTAATCACACGTGTCATTATGGGCTGTCAGATTAGAGAGGTCTTATTTTTCGTATTTTTGTGGAAATCTTACAAGAAGGAATGGCCACTTAATATGAATGGAGTCCGCGAATCCAGTTACATGAATGTTACCAATATCGAAACTAATACTTCCCTCAACACAAAATCCGATTACCAGAAGAAATATTAGGTGCAAAACAATTATTATGCAAATTACTAAAACATCTGAATGAACATCAGAAAGATTTATCGCTTGCAAAGGTGAATTTGTAGGGTAAACTCAACAAAGCGTGTTCGAAAACATTCTTGTTAAAATTACAGCCAATAAATTTTTATCTAACCTCATTAAAATTAGAAATATTAACTATTTGAGATATTAAAATACGCGTAAAAATGTTTCAAAATACGTGTTTCAAAGCGAAGGATAACAGTACGTTTTCAGGACACTTTTATATAAATATATTGAGAGATAAAACTAATTTTTAGAAAATTTTTCATGAAAATGCGTTTTTAAGTACGCGAAAAATGCAATTCTCATTATATTTATTGATCATTGCAGACAACTGGGACATCCCAATTCTTAGGATAATGGAGAAATGTGTCCCAGAGTTTCTGGCATACCATTAGAAAAGTGCGCCATAGCAGTTTCTTGCGCTGAAATCCATTCACGGCGCGGGCAGAAGGAGACGAGATAGACGTACGTGAAGCAACGGATTCATTCCTTCTGTTCCACTGTACAAGGCTGCGCAGTAATCATAGACTCTTCAAAATACGTGGAATAGGGCGAACATACATGACTGCAGATGGCTAAATACCCGGAATGTAGAGTACATCGAGGAAAAATTGAGTTTAATGCGGAAGATACTGTCTGCGGAAGATACTGTAGAGGATGAGGTTGAATGATAGAAGGAAGAAAGTAGAAATAAGGAACACTAGGATGAAATATACACAGAATAGTGATGTTAAATTTAGGAACAAAATGATATAATACAAAAGGGTAATTATGTGAGAATACGCTAGAGGAGACTTTAACGAGATTAATTCCATCGATGGTATTTTTCAAGTGTTCAGACTTAGTCCACCACTTAAGTAATCCGCTCTGCCACTTAAGTAATCTGCAATCACGGATGGAGAAAACCTAATATTTCAATGGAATCATTGAATGTTTGTTTGCAAATCAACTCTACAATATCGGGTGACAACATATTATTAAACGTGCGGATGAATTGCTGGATGAGTGGAAGGTTGGATCGGCAAGGAGAGCAGAAGGCTGGAGCAGTTGAAAAATGGAAGAGTGACGGTAAATTAAAATCGATGCAAGTTTTACGGTTGAGAGGCAAGTTGGGAACCGGGAGGTAAAGAATGAACGAATAGCACAAACAGCAGATCGCGTAGGACGAAGGCAGAGATGATGCAGCCGGGGCAGGCGCAACGGAGAGCCCGAGGCAGCCAACGGCGCTGCGTATCGCGTCCTGCACGGCGGCGCGGCGGTTGCAGACGTCTCGCAGATCGACGAGGCGAGGCATCCCATCGGAGTGACATCACAGATAAATACAGCGATCGAAACCCCTGCTCCGCGTGACAGGCGACCCGACTCGTCCTGACCACAGAAGCGAAAAATGAGGTCCCGGATTCTCTCATTTGCGTGTACAGGAAGAGGACTTGCGGCGGCGTGGGTGGAGACACAGGAGGGGGCGGGAGCGGAGGCGGGGGCGGCCTGCACGCGGTTGCACCACGCGTGCAGGGGCGCTCCGCTCTCGCGCGCGCGCGCTCCGGCAAAAACGGCGCAAAAAGTTGAAAACGCGCGACGGGAGCGCGAGCGCGCAAAACGCCTCCGGTGTCCTCCGTGGCGCCGCACGGCACCGCCGCCGCCCACGCCCCCCAGCTCCCGCCTCGCCCCCGCCCACGCTCCCGCCCTTGGGGGCGTGCCGCGCCGCGGTCAGGTACGGCTCAGCGCGACGCCCTGCGCTGGCCCAGGAGTCGGCCCCGGAGGTGCGGTCGCGGAGGCAGACGACACGTGCTGGGAAGGAAGAGATACAGTAGCAGCATTGCCATATGATTAAATGTATATCCGAGTACCAACCTTCAAAAATCCTGGCACTTCCAATAAAATTCCTGATACCAATAACGATTCTGAAATTGTTCATATTATAACTCTATTACGTGGCTTAACGCGCACTAGAAGTTCGTTAAACTTCTCGTTCGTTACACTCGTTCTAAACTTCTCGTTCTTTAAACTCAATATCGATTCATTTTTTAGCAATAAACTAAATGGAAGCATGGTGGAAAGACAAAAATATTTCTATCTTGAACAACTTGGTAGACTAACACGTATCCTTTTCTACTATAGCAGGTGCTAAAAAATATCCATCCTATGTCACTCTTAATGTTTTTACGGCAGTGTTTCACCATTATCACAGTTATTTGAAATATTAGTATTCGTTTTAAATTACTCAATAAAAAATTACACGAATCTTAAATCGTACGTCATCAATTATTGTAGACTTAAAATCTTGATATTTAAGCGTACCAGGATGTCTTCATCCTGATACGCATACCATCCTGGTACGCTTACTCCTGATACCAGGATGTCTTCATCCTGGTACATGGTATCTTCATTAAAATTCTGGTAAAAATATCAGGATTTTGCTACGTCTGACAAGACTGTACTCTAGAGATCTTCTCATAAGTAATTTCACTTGTTGTTTGAAACTTGTCCATATGTTCGCGACTTATCTGAGAAGTTTCGAACTATGAGTGGAATTCTGTTAGATTATTTCAGGAATAAAAGTCATAAATTGATTCAATAGTATGAACGTAATGCTAACAATAGCGAAAAATATTTCTTGGTGGGTTGTTCCAGACGCTATATTGATTCCTGCAGTTTCCGTCTGTGAAGGAACATTTATTTATTTTCCAAAAGTGTTGAATGTCATCTGCGGTAAGACGATAGCGAAATGCACACATGTGAACTTTCCGATTATAGGCGCCCGTGATTGATTTATAACCATCTAATTATAAAACGCTATTGGCCGGATTGAAATTAATAACGCCGAATGGAATAGTTTCTGAGAGATCACTCGCAGAGTTTCCATAGGAACATGAAAATTGTTAACAAATCAACAGGCGTGATAGGTTTCTCTAGTATTTGGTTGCACTGCAATAAATACTAAATGGAGCTCATATATGTGACTATATGTGAGAGGCAATTAATAACTTAGTAGGTAAAGACTTTTATTACAATGTTCTTAATCGCTAAGAAATAACTCAAGTAAATTCCTATTACCTTGACCATTCAAAATGGATTTAAATTTAGAGGAGCTCAAGAGTTAATATTTGTATTTGGTTTAAACTTTCTTGAACATATAGTTCGTAAGTGTTACGAAATTTATTGGGGAATAATAATTGAAGGGTGAAAATTTCGTCGATAATTTCCTGATTTTGCAGCTCGGGGTCTCAGTATTAGAACATGACGTCAGAGAAACGAGAAAGGATTATGAAAAAATATATTGAAGTTGGTGTCTTGAACTTTCTGCAACACACATCGACCGTCATGTTTTTTGACACTATTTCACTCTTTTTCCGACTGCATACGTTCTATTAAAAAATGAAAGAAGTAATTGCATAAAGTAATTTACAAAACAATATATGTAATATCAGATATTTCATTTAGCCCTTCAAATTTTCTAGTTCACTCAGAAAAGTGAAAAAGTCCACTTCCGGTTTTTAAATCCGTCCAGATAGTAAATCGTGCCTTTCCGCCAATACTGTAATGGCTACTGTTTCTTATCATTGTAAAATATCTCCAAGTATTGCTTATTAAAATCAAAGTAAAAAGGTAAAATAAAATACATTCACAGGCTTCATTTATGATATTTAATTTCATGTAAACAACGAAAATCAGATAAAACGTGATTGCACTGATGATAATATTTGTATAAATCATATCTGCTTTTAAGTATTAATATAATACTAAACAGTTATAGTCATTATCAACATTATTTATTACACTTACTATACCCTCAATTGAAGGGAATCTCGAAAAACAGCATTAGTCCAAAAATCCAATTTGTGAGAAATGAGAAAAAACCGTCCACCTTCGTAATTCAGCAAGATACTTGGAATCTAATATTGTTCAGGAATTAAAAAACGGGAAAGTACTGCTGGAAGCTGATCATTCATCACAACCACCGCTGTTATCTTTGTCCATGACTAATGCTGTTTTCCCTGGAAATTATTTGGACAAATGATGTTCTTCCAGAAACACCTAGTTTTCTCTGCTCGTTTTCTTTGGGACTAATGCACTTTAGAACGAGTCGATATTATGCTCTGGTGCGTAAACGTTCACACTTCACGATGGCATCACTAACTCTATTTTCCCAATTATGGACTAATGCTATTTTCCCGGGAAACCCTTCAATTCAATGCAATGTTTGGAAAACATTCTGACATAATAAGATTTTAATTATATTTAAGAAAATTTTAATTGAAAATATTACGAGATAAAACGAAATATATACAATACAATTCGAAATTAATTCTCATTCTATATATTAATGGGCACCACGATTCTCAAATTCATCAAATTGTCTTACAATCTCGAATTGTCTTACTTGGAATCAATAATTGTTCAACAATTCTTGTATCCACTTCGTTACGAGCTCAAACGCTACACTAATAAATAATACAATTATTATAATATTACCACACGCAGAAAGAAAATAATTCACGCTAAATCAAATGTCATAACACAAACGCTTAATGTAGTAGTAATTTAAAAATACAATCATGAAATCATATTAAAACATTATTTTTAGGCATATCATATTCACGCAAATTACGTTTCAAAAACAGAAGCAGCAGCAAATTTATTTTCTAAATTCATTTTCAACAGTGTAAATTCCTTATTTCACCTCAACTCTTATTCGAAGAAAAAATATTTATCATAAGCATTTCCTGTCTTGTTGGAATATTTTTTCACATTATCACTGAGTATTGAAAAATATTCATTCCACATTTCACATTGAAAAGTGAAAGTTTATCACATATGTTTGTACACCTGAGTTCTGAGAAAAAGGCGTAAACATTCTGTCACAGAAATGTTCACAATTTGTAATGTTTCTGTTAAGTTCTCGGTTCATGTATGTAGTTTAAAAAGATGATATCACACTTCTGTCTCGAATATAATGAAAAGCAATAAGCTGAAACAGCATTTTCGAGAGTAAGAAGTTTTGCTGGGAGCGCGCTCATTCCGCAAAGTTCACAGAATTCAACGTCGTTAAGACCTGTCGTCGAGGAGACACAAAAGGACCTTCGCACCATCACTGTCTGAGAATATCTTCGTTCTGTGATAAGTGAGGTGGGATTCTCAAGATGTTCTACCTGCAGACGCTTGACGTAGGCGAAGTCAGGAGTCGGCCTCTTTGAGGTGGAACGAAATTGTCCGCCAAGCACAGGTGGTGTCCCCCCTGACCCCCCCGGCGGAGCGTGACTGCAGAAGAGCGTAAGGGATTACGAAGGGGCGACGGCGGGCCGGCATGCAGTGTGTCTTTCGATAAAAGAAAATCTGCGTGACGTTATTCAACAGCCGTGTTGTATAAGGTGCATTATAACAGATAACTTAAAAACAAGTTACAGCTAAGGTATCGAGTACTTTGTTTCATTTACTTTTAAAATTTATGATGTAATGTATGCTTTTTTCATCTCATGTAACTTGTAGAGCAAAATACAATAAAATTATACGTGAATTGTATCAAGTTCTATCTGATACGTTTCATCTTTACGACTCTGCATCATCTCCCGCGTTGGATGCTGAAAAACTCGTGTGATTGGTGGATTCGTTAGAAAAGCTTTTAAAATACCAAAGAGTTGAAGTAGTATACAGAAGAGTTTTGTTTAACCATGATAGTTAAATGCTTTATTGAACATCAAATGAAATAGAAGAGAATTAATGACCCCAGTATTCCTAACGTTTCTGACAAAAATAATTAATACTAAATACCCCAGGCTCCAAATTTACTAATATATTCCCACTTAAATTGTGTCACGATATGTGTTTTATAAAAGTGTGTTTAAGAGACAAAACCAGCAGTAGAAGGCCATCCATGTTTATAACCTCCCTTTAAAGACACGTTATAGATGTATTATATAAATGATGTCAGTGTTGTGGTTTGTCTCACACAAACGTAGTGAGGTCATACGACGTGAGAGCTGCCACATTCCAGTATTTGAGTACTGTAACGAAGAAATCTCTAGCACATTCCCCTTCACTGTTCAGTAGATCGGACTCAAATCTATTAACTATAAATATCTTTTAACTATAAGTTTTTAAGTTATAGACAAAATTTGGAAATTATATGCTACGATGAAAATTGTTATCGTTTTCAAGTATTACAGAATATTTAAAAGGGCTATAATGGGAAACGAAATATTGTGATAGGAAAAGGAAACATTAGTTATGACAGTAAGTTTGAAGTAACTCAAAGTATTTGCTAGTCCATATTTGTAAATTACTCGATCCTTCCTTCTCATTCCCTTCCCATCTCTTTTTCATATACACTCAAACACATGTCAATATACAGACAGATTTCGCGATGGCTGTCTTGCCACCCATCTCGCAGCGTTGTCATCGCGGGTAAACGGCGGACATCTCGGCACTGCAGATGTAGGCGACGAGCACCGAAGATGGCGCAAAATGAGAAACAGGGTGGTCTAAGTAATCTCTTGATAGTTAGCGACATTTTATTACCAATAAAAAACAAAATGCCGAATGTTTTTGTAAATGCATGTACAGAGGTTCAAACCGTCGGGGAACGGATTTCGGGCGGACACTTCTTATTGTGTCATGTCACTCTTGTGGCACGCAAAAACTACAATAACTGACTGCCCGGAAAAATTTTGTCATCCGGCAATGTCCGTCCTAATCAGATCCCATATTCCCTGAAAGAAGAAATGTAATAAGAAACGGATAATTATTACTGAGACCACTGGTGTATCCATTGCGAAAGTCCCTAAAGATGGTTCTGTAAATCAGGAAGTTAAAAAACAGTTGGAAGAGAACGTTGTGCGTCAATGTAGTGCAATTTTGACAAATATACAACAGTACAGCTCCCGAGAATTGCCCCTGGCCCATCCCCGGGCATTAGACAACAACAGTCAGACTAATACAATGGAACGTCTTAACATCAACGTAATAGAAGTGTAACTCTAGAGATATCTGCTTTTAAGCTTAATTTTTTTACTAGATACTAAGAAATTAAACGGTTAATAATTTCAGGAATACGTCAAAAGTCTAAAAACGATGCCATTACACTGACACTGACGTCGTACATTTACACTGACGTCGTAAATAGAATAAGATAGTCGTCGACGAAAATGGGAATCTTCTGGAACACTGACGATCGACCAAGTGGCCAAATATATGCGGCACCCTGATGTCCAAACGTTTGATGTCAATTGACGTTGAGACAAGCGTTTGGATGTCCGTCGGAGTTCCCTCTCCCGCCACCGGGCTCCTCCAGCTCTTGCGCTCGCCTCCGCGCCCGCGGCCTCCACCTCGCTAACATAAGGCGGGATGACGCGTCCGACAGAACTTATGAACGAGGCTGGGATGTGCCGGCCACATCACAGGCCGCTGCGGAGGCCGGTCGCCTTTGTTTTATGCGCGGGAGACGAAGCCGCGCCGGTGAGGCGGGGGCGGCGGCACTCGAGAAGAGGAGCGGGGGAGGGGAGGGGCCGAGATGGAGGCGGAGGGGCGCGGCGGAAGAAGTTGCGGAGGCAGCGACGGCGAGCGAAGGAAAGGCCGGCGGGGCCGCCGTCTGTCGAATTTATCGCGGCGGCAGGCCAAGGAGCGGCGTGGAGGGTGGAGGCGGAGGCGGAGGCCGAGGCGAGCGCGTAATCCGAGACCGGCTCCCGAGCCCGAGTCCCGGCGGGCGCAGAGTGTCTCGGCAGCGCTGGGCAGGGCGCCTTGGCGGGACCGAAGAGAACTAGCTGCCATCCATAGTGCGTGCACAATGCCAACACATTCATCAGTGGCAACTTGCAAATTATAATACACTAATTCGAATGTGAGTGATGAGTTGGTTTTGAAGAAATAGCACTTTGTAAACAAGTAAGAGACACTATCAAGATTAATGTGATTTACAAAAAAGTTATACGCATTTGTAGTTTAGTTATATGATTTAGAATAAAGTGATTGCAATTCTTCTCTCCGTTACCCCACAGTTTTTTATGGTTTATTTAATTGGTAATGAACTTTCAGGTCATTAGCGACCACAATCAGAAGATAATATATACAAAGTACAACAGAACATACAACAGCATTTAAAACTAAACATTAAATCAAAATTATTCAAAATAAGTGTAACATTACAGGACGACCATTAAACACATTCAACAGAAAAAAAAACATTACATTACAATACAATATATATACATATATATATATATTTGTAATATATATATATATATATATATATATATATATATATATATATATATTACAATACTATAATACAATTCATTATTTTACATCACAATACACTGGCATAACATTACGAAAATATTGGTGCTTAACAGATTCTTAGTTTCGTAGAGCTTTTTTGATATGATTAATTTCCTTTAAAAATTTAAAGACGTTTTCAATGTGATGTTTCTTGTTAAGAATTTCTGGAAGAGTGAGGGGTAATGCATATTTTTTGCGGATATCTTTGTAAATAGAACAGAACAATAATATGTGTGGTACAGAGAGGGTAGATTGGCATAAGTCACAATTTTTTTTGTAATTATTTTGTTACTAAATGCTGATGGGTTAGTTTGGAATGTCCAATTCTTAAACGAGTAAGCGCAGTTTGATATTTTCTCTTGTGAAGGTAAGGAAGGTGGTCATCGAAGATACTTTTTCTGATCTGATGTTGTTGGTTAAGTGATTTGGTCCATTTAATATTCCAAAGATTCTTGTTTCTTTGATGAAGATTTTTTATGTCATTCGGGGAAACTGGATGTTCTTCAATAGGAGAATTAATAGAGTCTTTTGCTGCTTCATTAACTAATATATTACCGGCAATGCCTCGATGCAATGGGATCCAAATAAGAATTATTTCCTTGTTGTTGTATAATAAGTCATAGTATAGGTTAGCTCTTTCATTTACTATAGGTTCCTGGTTTTCAGTATTACTTATGCTTACTAACACACTTTTGAGATCTGTAAATATAACAAATTTGGCACCGGTATTTTCCTGGATATATTTAAATGCGAGAATAATGGCATATGCTTGACTGTAAAAATTTGATCAATAATCATTTAACCTTGACTGAAGTAGTGTCTCTTTTATTTGTACTGCACAGCCAGTTCCAATCTCTTTACGGGAGCTGTCAGTGAAAATGACACCACACCAAACTTAAATATGTATGGTAAATTTCTAAACTTAAATATGTATGGTAATTTTCTATAGTTTTTCAAGAAATTTCTTTTGAATATTCTTTTTCAAACTATATTCATTTTAATTCAATACAAGATATTCTTTTGTAATTTCAGAAAACTTCGTGCAAGAAATTACATATGAATGTTGATGCAGGATATGTCGAGGGACTTACCTGCATTTTTTGTAAACAGAAAGTACTACGACATTCTGTCATGCGAAATGCATGTGCTCTTCCCTCTAAAATGACTATGTGCACTCCTCATTCCACCAGGGATTTCATTCGTTCAATTAGTGGAATTTCAATACATTTTGTCACAAACGATGTTGCTGTGATTCTAATGTGTGCCATTTATAAAATTAATTCATGATAATTTTGCAATTGATTTTCCCTTTTGATTTTTAATATTGTTAATTTTTTTGTTTATTTTTTAGTGTCAATGTTATTGTCATTCTGTAATCTTTGTTTTGCTTTCAACGCGTATCCAATTATATGTTGTTCTGTGGTCACGAATTTCTTTTTTTTTAAATCTTCAGAAGAGCCACGATCCCACGAGAATCCTCCACAACCGACGAGCAGGACTGTTTCAATAAAGGGAAGGAAGCAAGAAATACATTAAGTGGACACAACTGAATACTTTTACTTCAATTACAAACTTTTAAAAATGACTCAGTGTAAAAATATTCTAAAACAATTTTATCGCAAACATTCATATTAACGCCATTGATACCTTACATAAAAGAAGAAAGAAGACTACCCATTGTGCTGGGTAAGGTGAGTGTTACGAACATTAATTCGAATAACTATTCCAAACATAAAAGTTTAGTTAAGCAATCTCTGTGTGTGAGCAACTACATTAAATGGAAACGCCGTATACAGTTTACGTTGCAATAATTATGCCTTGTTTTACAATTAAATTTTTCATTGAACCGTTTTGATCAAACTTATTGGTATTCGATATTTTTTTAAAAAATATGACAAATGAAATTACATTCCTAAATGTCAGCAAAATAATCTTGATCATTCTTGTACTTTCCTTTCGTTTATTTTTTCTTAATTTACCTATACAGGACCAATCAATCAACAAACTTAAAAGAAATGGAAGAATGGGAATTAATGCTATTTTGAAATTAAAAAAAATAGAATGTATTGCCCAAATTGAGTAGCAGCTCCCGTCGCTTCCGTTATGAACAGCGTGCTGCGGAAAAAGGAAGAGAGGCGTCGAGGCTAGGGCTGGCTTCAGTATTAAACGCACTTAGCGTAACCACGTCCATACTTCCGGTTTTTTCCCAGCGCAGAATTAAAGGAGAACATAGACCATGAGAATAATATGGAGTAATAGGGACAATCAGTTCTATATTTCCTGTGGCATTATATAATGTTATGGAGATAAAAGTATTTTTGACACTTTGAAGTGGAGGGACTTGTTCACGCCGAATGTATTTAGAATATTATGTTAAAGGTTGAACATTTATGTAAATTTTATAACTCTTTTATTCTGTTTTGTTGAAGAGAAAGTTAGTTGGGGACTGTGTTGGGCGATCTTCGTAATTTAAAGGATTACATACATAATTCAAGTATTGAAGTTTACGAAAATAAAACTCGTATCAACGTTATTTGTAACACATTTTTAAAAAGAATATTTCATTGTCACGGCCTTCACTATCACATCTAAATCATAAACGGAACGGAACATATTCTTCCAAACATGGTACAACAATGTACAAGAAAATAAATATTTTTATTGAAATGCCATGAACCCTCCAATTGGAATACTGAAGTGAATTTAACAACTTAATTTAATTATTAATTGTATTACTGCTCGTAATTAGAGTGAAGATTTGATGTCACATTGCTTTTGTAGTTAACAGCTTTTAAGGCAAATCTAAGTGTTATGACTTCTTGAAATGAATGCGCATTTTATTTTAAAAATATATGAATGACATTCATAATGGACAAAGAGATATCGGGATAACATTGTGAGAGAACAATAACATCTACAAGAGAGCTAAATGTCCATTTCGTTTCGTTATTAACTTAAGATTTTGAGGGAAATACGAAATTCTCTGAACGTTTTACATTTATTTTTGAAAACTGTATTGCATGAGTAAAAATTTAATGCATTATATCTGTATTGTCGCTTTGTGACAGTACTGGCTGAAAAGACTGCTAGGACGTTAATTGAATCATATACATGTATCAAGAAAGAAAGAAATTTGCAACACAAACTATTGCCAAATACTGTTAATACATAAGAGTAAGATTATCCCATTGTTTCTTTGTATTAGTGTGGTAGCGTGTTGTTTCATTAATAACTTTGAAAATTATGGGTTTTAATGTTGAGACAAGTGTTGGGCTTTACCGTGATGAAGACAATTGTCATCAGTGCTACGCGAAATAATGGACACTTTCAAAACACCCATTTACTCATTTAAACGAACGTTAATTAAAGATAATAATGTTACAGGAAATGGATGTTTT
>JAHLJT010008446.1:91578388-91665845 GCA_031308135.1 Acheta domesticus | reverse complement strand
GGTGATACTTCATGAGGGGATACGTTTTCGTCTGGTGAGTCCCTAGAGAACAGGTTAGCCGTTTCTGCAATCAAGGCATGCGATGCCTGGCCGATGCCTTAATTTACTTCTTTCCACGAAAGAAATACCACCTTAATAATGTTGATAATAATAATAATAATAATAATACTTATATTAAAGTAATATAATATAATAAATATATATACTTATATACTTATTATTATATTATAATAATAATAATAAATCCCTGGCTAAACCACAACTGAAGAAGGGGCTATACATCCAGCTGCAGAAGATTGTCATACCAGACACATGCAACATCGTGACGGAAGTTTCTAAACATTGATGGTAGATCCAGTGCTGATTACGACAGATGAAACGTGTATCTCTTTTTCATGAAACCAAGAAATAATAATAATATTGATAATAATAATGATAATAATAATAATAATAATAATAATAATAATAATAATAATAATAATAATAATAATAATAACGCCCTCGAAGTTCCGAACACATGCCCCAAGTGGTACGAACACTCACCGAAACCGGTGACAATCTGTTGGATTGTGTACGATATTGTACGGCCAACAAATTTAAACTGATCGCACGATAGCGGCAAACAACCGGATATAGTCATCCGGGATTTGGAGAACAAATCGTGTTTACTTGTTGATGTTGCTGTACCTTGCGATCAAAACGTCGGTTACCAAGGAGGCAGAGAAACGTCTTAAATACAAGAGTTTGGAAATCGAGATCAGCCGAATGTGGGGTGTAAAAGCACAGGTCGTCCCGATAGTTATCGGAGGTCTGGGATTTGTTCCGCACAATTTGTGTAAGAACTTGTCTAAACTCCCAGGTAATTCAAAAGACTGGGAAGTGCAAGAAATCGCTTTATTTGGAACAGCCCACATTTTGCGCAAAGTATTGTAGAGGCACCGACAGTCCCTAGATCTACTCCTTAGATAGCTGGTTGCAACCTGGAGTAGATTTTATATTCAGCCGACAGATAACATCTTTAGTCGTGATTTAGAGGGAATAATAATAATAATAATAATAATAATAATAATAATAATAATAATAATAATAATAATAATGAACTTTTTAACTGAAATTCTGACGTTTTATAAATTTGAAAATTTTGGGCATTTATGGAAATTAGGAAACCTTTTTTGTAAACCGAACTGTATTGAATCTTAAGAGTTAATACGTTAAGTTTTGGAAAACGTAACTCGAAAAATGTAAATATAAAAACATCACACCTGGCTTCACTCTATTACAAATTACCCTGATGGGTCTTCCCAAAATTATTATTAATAATAATAGGATTAATAATAATAATAATAATAATACAAAATATTAATTCACATGTTTTCAATACAATATAATTCCTCGTACAAGAACCATTTCCCTTCATGATCATCAAACTTAAGGGACAGAGTGAAGTAATGGACCACTTGAACTTCCAAGGCCCCGTAATCACATAATTTTCTTCTTGATTCAAGAGATGTTTTGCAAATAATTGCTTTTCGAGCATGTATTTAATATTTCCGGTAAAAAAGACAGTGATACAGGTGAATTTAACATTACAGCCCTAAGGATTATAGAAAAACGGAAATAGAAAAGATGGTCCATGAGTAAACGCAATGCCTAGGCGAAATTGCAAAGCCACATTCATAATTAGTATTGTTTGACGTACGTAAATGAAATACGACCATGCAAACATGGAACACTGACATGGATAAAAAATACTGTAACATTAGATGTAAGCACGCGGTTTCTTATCGTATAGTCATCGTAAGGTTGACCCATTTGGAACGGAACAGCAGGTTATCGAGAAGACCCGCATTTGCGACACAGAGACGCGTTACTTATCAGCGATGCGTGGGCAGCCGCGGCCAAGCAAGAGGAGTGACGGAGAGGCAGACTGCAGTTCCCGTGGACGGCACGCGGCAGGGGCGGGGCAGGGGCGAGGTGGGTTGAGGGCGGAGGCGGGGGTGGCGGCGGCGGGTGGCAGACGCGCGTGGAATGCCGCGCTGCGCCCGGAGCCCGCGCCGGCGCGCCACCGCCGCCACCGCCTCCACCTCCGCCGCCGCCGCCGCCGCCGCCACCCCGCCGCCTCGCCACCCCGCCGCCCCCGCCGCCACCGCTGCCGCTGTCCATCGCAAAAAAGCCCTCGGCACGAGCACGAACGCACGAACGGGGCGCTGCGAAATTTCGGCGCTCTGCCGCTGCCGCCGGGCCGCCACTGCCGCCGCCGCCGCCGCCACCGCCGCCTCACCGCCTGCCGCGCCGCCAGCCGCGACTGGCCGCGGCAATATGACCAAATTCGGCGCAGAAACCGCTGCGGACGCTTGCTGAATCCGCAGTTGGAAATCAGCTTTCGGAAAAAAAACGCTGCTGGGCTATGTGAAACGAAAAGACCGCGGCCTAGACGCGGTGCGAGGACGAGGACGATGACGAGGGCGGGGGCGGGGCCAAGTCGCGAGGGTGAGGGCGGGGCGGGCACATGCTCGCAGCGGTCGCGAGTTCGGTGGGGTCGGGAGGCGTCGCGCGCAGGGGGTTCCGGCACTCTTGCTGGGCATCCTTCCGACTGGGTGGATGCGGATGCTGTATTATGGGTGCTTTCTGGAAAGTTGTACCTCAATAAAAAATACCCATGTCCATCCCTTGAATTTGGTAAGGAGAAATGAATATACGGGTAATAACAACACGAAAGAACAATGACATACCAAAAAATTACAACTCATTCCCCCTAGTTTTGGTTCGGTGAAGTAATAATCATTTTTGATAGATGAAGTCCATGTTGCTTCTGTATTTCTTTGAATGGCTATAGTAAACGCTTAGCAGTTAGTTATAATTAGTTACTTTTTATCTTGTGTACGTCGTCTTTTTATCTTGTGTACGTGTCTTTATAATATTGAATATTCAGTTGAATTTTCTATTTTGAAGCCTGTCAATTAGGAAAATATAGTGTTGGACTTTATTTCTGCCTTCGGTGAAGGAGATACCGCAATTATAGGCTGCAACGTCAGCAAAATGTGCCATGTAGATGTATTTTATTTTGGGGATGTCCGCGACACAGAAATATAATGATGTGGGTGATAAGGGTGAGCTTTGTGGAAATCATGCTAACATTGGTCTTTGGTTAGCATGGTAGTTGCTTATATTAAGCGTAACGTTTTTATGACATATATCTGATTGCAATATGGTCATGCTGTAGCGAAGAAACATTTTAGAGTTACTTATGATCATCCAGAAGCGAATATCGATTATTTACTTAATTCTCTTGTATAAATATTATTTTTAATAACCACTTTCCGGTGCAGTTAATGCTCGAAAGAATATAATAGTTTTTGTTATTTTTACCAACCACGTAGCAATAGTTTGTACGGTTATCTTTTAAAATTGATCATACCTGATTGTGAGAGGTAACTACGAAAGAAGTTCACAGACCATTTTTCTGTAACATATCTACAATTATTTGGCATTGGGCAAAAGAATCCGGCCCGATGTGAGCTCTAATGCCAATGGAGAAAAAATAAGATTAATTTTTTGTATTTTGAATGCGGTTTGTTTACCAAACTCAATAACTCACTTATCATAACTCAAGTTTAAAAATAGAGACATTTGTACCTTTACCTCTGTATAAATAAGAAAAAATAGAAAACGTAAAAATAGACAACAAAACTTATTTTCTCTGTCAAACACATTAGATATCCGAAAACGTGAGAGTAAGTACGAACCTAAAACGTAAACGAATGAAGAGAATGCACAAAGCATTGTTGTGATTCTAACACAGAAAATGATTCTCAGAAAGCGCACGACTTTGAAACGTATTTTTAATTTTATTTAAGGGAAATTAAATTTATAGATATTATCGAACTATGGAATAAAACAATTTTTTAAAATTTTTAAACAATTTTCCTGGCGTTTCAAGTAAATCCTGTGTTCTACGAACACTTTCTAGTTGTGTATTCGGAGGAATTGTTTCTACAATGCATTATCTGATTTCCATGTTCCTTGTTATATTCTCCTTTGAACACAACACATTCAAAAAATACAAAGCTTTTCTTTCAGAAAATAAATAAACAAAGCTATTGTGCCTACGCAACGTACGAGATTGTGAAAGAATGTACGGTAAGTGACTTTCCTGATTATCTCTCAACATATCCAAGATGTCCTTTTTCACCAATATATTTACACATAAAGCAGAAGCGAATCTCGACATTAAATTTAAATTGGATATCAGGGAAATATAGTTCAATGTGATATTCATTATTTTCCATTTATGAATGTAATTTTGCTAATAAATTAGATGTAATTAAACACATTCATTTCATTAACAACTTACCTTTGCTAAAATGATTAACTTTTAATTTATGGAAATATTTCGTTTTGCTTTTTTGCAAATGAATATAGTTATTTTCAATGAGGTTTTAAGGTAATACTCCTCGTGACCGACGCCTGGATTCGCCACTAATATGAAGGCACGAGAACTAACAAAAAATTGAGTCATCCCCAATGGTTCTGAGAATGATTACCTGTAAAGCAAGTGTCTTCTAATAACCTTTCCTCTTCGTACTTTTAAACGCCTTCACGAAGGAGTTTTCTGCGGCACCTCGTAGCAAGTCCGTTTTGCTCTTCACAAGTAGCAATACAAGTTATTGTATAGTTTCCGAAAACTTGGTCAATATCCACCTCATAACTCACTCACCAGTTTATACATATGACAGAATAAGAACACGCCCCACGAATGTTGAAGAATTCCACAACGCACTTTACGGAGAGTCACCGATTTTAAGTGCAGTTACAGTGTGGAAACCTGCCAAAATTTCTTGCTCACATCAAGAAATATACCGGCTTTTGCCTCCACCGCGCCTCCCGGCGGACCGAACTCGCAGACGGTACAAACCAAACGAAAGGAGGTCTGCTCCCCAACCCCGGAAGATCCTCACGGCAGCCACGCACAATACTGGACGACTAGTGATACGAAAAATGCTTTAATGGCTGGCGCGCGGTGATAAGGGACATCACACGCCGACGCGTGCACAAAGGTTAACGATGGAAGTTAAAGTCGGCCGTAATGACAATTAAACCGCCGTTTTATAAAAGGATATTAATCTGTTATTTTCCTTAGTTTAGTTGAAGTCGTTAAGGCAGTAATTTAAGTTATCTTGAAGAGATAGAATAGTGTAAATCTTTGTTTTTAGTATCCCTGATATCTGAACATACGGAAAAATACTTCACATGGCGCTGCTTATTTGAATGAAAAAAAGAATCAATGAATGTCTTGATAGTAAAGTTATAATAGAAGAAATATTCCTCAAGCTATGATGAACATGGTTAATTCCTTTTCCTTTCATTATTACAGATCTTAAGATAATTCCATTCCTTAAGAGGCCTCCAAGAACCTAAAATCATTAATATAAAATTCACGTAGATAATGCCAAAAAATTTCCAAATCTACAGAACCGAACGAAATAGCAATTACTTACGTGGCTGACTCATGAAAGATTCCGAAAACCACTTATTTCCATACAAAGAAGGTTGGGCTGTCATAATTTTTTCCTAAGCAACGATGAACGTATTTTTAACTACATCTAAATTAATATTCATACACACATCTCAGAGAATTACGTTCACATTACATCATACACAAGAATATGTATTGGATATTTTAATTGACCCTACGACACTGCCAGCCACCGGGTTTCAGTTCGCCTGTCTTGCTTTTCGCTCTACAAGCGTGTGATATCGCCAAACCGGCCTTCAATGGCTATGTGGTGGTAAACATAACGTTGCTAACAGCCATTGTGCAATGAACAATGGAGGTGTGATACTACTAAATCCCTTCGGGGATATGTGATTGGTGCCATTCTACTCGTACATTTATAACAGGTTTAGAAAGTAATGGAATACCTAAATGATTAACATTAGTGTCCAAGTCAGCGACGAAATCTTCTTCGAGAAAACGACTATAAATAACACTAGTAGCCTGCAGATGCAAAAATATTGCCGAGAAAAGAAAAACGCATGAAATTATTTTCGAAAAAGTAGCATGCACCCTGCTTAAAAATATACTCGTATAACACTGCTACAGATTTTACAAAAAGAGACTTCCCAAATGCGTAACTTCCCTTGCGTATATTATTATTATTATTATAGGCTAATTCTCCCCATAGATGGAAGACGCTAAGCAACAGACTCAATTTTTTCTCTCTGTTCTTATTTTTCCAATAGGCTTTCATTCTTTCCGAGAAAGCTTGCTTACGTTCATCAGACCACTTTGGTCTGTATTGTTGTTTTTTTTGGTTATTTAAGGTCGCATCAACTACTCGGTCATTAGCAACCATTATTGGAGTAACGTTATGACATGATGATGACATGATATGGTGATGATAGGGGGTGAAAGTTTTTGAACATATGAATTCAGTTTTCTCGAATGAAATTTGTAACCCTACTTTTTCAGCACATTCTTTAAGTATCTAGAGCTGTTAATGGCTGTCTCATCTTCTGCTAATATCGCCAGATCGTCTGTGAATGCGAGGTATGGTATGTAGAGATTGTTTTTTCGGAAAGCCAAGTGAAATTGGCCTCCAAAACCCTTGCTTCTTGAGTTCTCTTTCCCATTCTTCCATAACCTTGTCTAGAATGATATTGAACAGAAGAGGAGAGAGGCCCATCACCTTGTCGTACACCCGTTTGAATTTCGAAGGGTTCTGAGACTTCTCCCATGAATTTTACTTTTGTGTGTATTTACTTTACTTTATATGTGTATTTATTATTATTATTTTATTATTATTATTATTATTATTATTATTATTATTATTATTATTATTATTAGCGTATGGGCCACAACTGACCACACAAGACGTTTCACTCTTCCGAGGCCCAGTCAAATTCTATCCTGGAGAGATCAACGTGTGTATTATGGGGATCAGCCTTTCGGCTGCATCCCTTGGTTAAGACAAGCCTTGGATAATGGATATTAGCCTTGGATAGTCAATTATGAAGTGATAGAATGATATTACTATTGTTATTATGATTATTATTATTATTATTATTGTTGTTGTTGAATAAGATGATGTTTAGGGGTGAAAGGACTAGGATGAAGGTGTTATTACTGCAGAGGCCAAAAGTAAAAATGAAGGCGGAGGCGTAGCGGATCCGAGATTTTTAATTTGGACGAGGCAGTAATAACACACGGGTTAAAGACGAATGTGACCGATTAACATACTATATACAGAACAACAGTTCTTTACACACCAAGAATACAAAAAAAGGATGTTCTTTACGCAATACTTGAATAGCAAATATTGAATGGCGTCCGGAGTCTTCCTCGCAGCTTTGCTGTTGCATGACGTTAGATGTCTCGAAAACAGAGACGGACTAAGTATGTTAATTCAGGTTGGAGCAGTATATGCAGTATAGGAATAGACGAAAATAGGCGGCTGTTTTTTTTTACCAAATAAATAAATAAACACACCAAATACTTTGAATTTTTGTCCAAAATCGAAACTGTTTCATTGTTTTAGTATTCTTTCTAAGTTTCTGGGTATCTAACAAAACCTTACAGACCTCTCACATGGGCGGAGGCTACAAAGTATTCTTTCAATTTATGGACAATTTGGAAACTAGTAATACAGATTACATTAATTGTAGTAGCTGTTCATCACAAGAAAGAATGAGAGAAGAGGAAAGAAAAAGAAAATTATACGGAAAGAGACAATATATAAAATAATTTTGAATTATTTACTTCAGTACTTTTAGCCAGATAATGCCGCAAAATGATATAGATTTCACTCGCAGCCCCACTCCTCTCTTGACATTGGCTTTTACAAGTAAAACTAGCACACACTACCTTTCAGGTCTTCCTATAGGAAGAAAATAAAAGTACTTTAAATTAACTTAGAAGCATTGTGATATAACACACCGTACCATCACACAGACTCAAGACTGACCCAAAGAAGTGTGTTGTAGAGAATGAAGAGAAAACGTCCGGAGTACGACAATGATGAATGAGAATGTAAAAAAGTGAATTAGACATAATTCTATTTGTTTGAAGAGATTAGAAGAACGGACAAAATATATTTTCCGTATGCCAAGAAAAAAGGCATGTACTCATGCCGACAAAGAAGGGATAGCAAAAGCGCTACTAATTCATTACTGACAAATACAAGGCCATCAAGGAGGGTGTGGGAAAAAACAGTTGTACTCACACATAGAAATAACACACTAGGTACACTCCTAAGAACACATCGTTGCCTAATTTCGACCAGTTTTGATATTTTGTATCTTTGCTCTTAGAAGAGATTCAATTAACACGAAATATTTCCCTAAACCAAGCCCTATTTCCAATCTATGTACACTCGTTATAAAATATAACAAGTTAATTACCTTGTGTGTAGTAAAGAGAAAATGAAAAATTTAAAGTGGGAAATCGGCCCAAAGTCGGATGCCCAGTTTTCTAAGTTGGATGCATAGATTCCTAAGTTGGACTTCAAAAGAAATACACGAATAATAATAATTTGGAAGAACAAATCTTTATTTAAAATAACGTTAATACAATACATATAGACGATAATAAAAACATAGTTGAATTTGTTGAAAGAATTGTCATTTTTTTCTCAGGAAAATATAAAACAGTTCACTCGTTTATTAATGAATTTCACGTCTCGTTCTTTAATTCAAGATGACGTTTACAAACAATACTTTCAATATTTTAAATTGAACTTTCCCCAATGGGTTTAAATACATCAAAATCAATAAAAACACAATTTTTCTTCATAAAGGAAAGGTTATGTATTGCACACCGTTTACCTAACGAGAATATCAAAGAATAGGTTATGTGTAAAAGGTAACAACTAACATTGGCGGCTATTAACATTAATTTTCACCTTTGCAATTTAAGCAGAAATATTATTTGTGCTGGATTTCACTTAAACACTGCATGTATGAATTTCTAATCTACATCCCAGATCCTGTCACCGGAATCATAACTACTTTTTCCTTGCCTTATCATAAAATAACAGCTGATTTTCTGGTGAAATATTCTTGTTTGCCTTTTCGATTGTTACTTGTTGTTTATATGAACTGCATTGGCATTTTTATACCGCCTTTTTGTAGTTTTAACGCATCTTCTACTAGCCGATAACTCAGAAGGTTAGGAAGTGAAGATAACTTGGCAAATCGTCTCCTTAAACCTTTTACTTCCTTTGAACCGGCTCAGTCAAGCAAGCGTCATTGGTTCAATTTTGGCAATTCGTTCAAATATAGAAACAGATAGTGGTCCACAGGCACATTTTAGGGCAACATGGAACACAATGATATACATGTGTAACATAAAAAACAAAAGATGCAATTACTTACCCCCCTTTACACACATTGGCTTCCGATATACAGCACAAAAACTGTACCATGATAACACTGATACTGCATGATTAGATGATTGTTATCCACTGACAGTGAACTGACAATCCAATGGCGGTGTTGCCATGCAACAATGCTATCTTATATTATCCAAATGCTCCTCTCCATAGACGTAATGGCGCAGTTCAATTTGGGTAACGGTCCATGTTCGGCTCTATATGTTACTTCTCGAATGCTATTTGATACTACAGCCTTAGCAATGGCGCTTGTTAAATTGTCTAATAAAAATTTGTTCCTTATCCTTCTTATAAATACCAAATAAATGTTTACACTAACGGGATAGTTTTCTTCATCCACAATTGGGTCAATTTGCAGGCGGTTACTGAATCGTCAATACGCCTGGGTAAAGTGTAAAGCGGAAGTTAATAATTCGTCATATTCACGGGGGTTTTCTTTAAGGTATTAGTCTAATAAATATAAACAATGTATATGTTGTACATGATTGTTTTGGAAAATGCCATGCGATTGTCAGCGATGTCAGCGATTTTGTCGAAACGCTCCAAAAATCTTTGTAGACCGCTAGTCTGTTTGTTGTATGTGTTGCTGTAATGATCCTTGACCCTGCAAATAATAATTCATGGTGACAGATACGGATGTTTATAAAATAACATCTCAGGCTCATCATTTACATTTCTATTTTTTTCTTTATTTTCTTCGAGATGAATTTGTAGTCTTGTAGTCTACTCAATGCATTTCTATCAGGAAGAAAGAATGACAATACATCTTAATGTATCATGTTGAAAAACTCTTGCTATTCTTAAACATTTCAGAAAAGTAATATCAATACGTTCAGAAATATACTCAAAGCGACATCATAAAAAAGAAACAACCAGACATAACATAGAAACATCAACTTACGTGGGGCAAACTAGAAAGAAAGGGGACAAGAGATACCAACCGCAAAAGCAACGTAACATTGTATACTTGAATAATGGGTACTTTCGAAACAAAGTAATGTAAAGCGACGCACCTCAGGCTGACATGCCGCAGCGAAATATTACGTGCAGTGGCGGCCGCGCGCTGGCGAATAAACCATAGGCGCGCCGGCATCCCCCAGTCCCACCGCGCGCTGCAGCAAGCATGCGCGGCGGCGGCTCCCGGACAGATCAGAGGCTCGCCCGCGGCTCGTAACCGTAAAACAAACGGGAATAAATAACCGGGCAAATGTTTGAGTTGCTTCTTGCCGACCGCTCTTTCGAGCCGCCGCCACCGCCGCCACCGCCGCCACCGCCGCCTCCACCGCGCCCGTTGGCTCGATACCGCCTTGCCGCTGCCGCCGCCTCCACGGCCGCCACCGCATCTTGTAAGCCGCTGTGTGAATGATGGTGATGATTGCGATGAGCGATAGTCGAAAAATTCAAACGAACACGTTCGAAAGGAAAGTAGTAAATAAATATCTGCAAAATGCACGCATGCGACGCATAAGGGAATAAATACCTGGTGACACACTGTCACCGCTCGCAGACACTAACGAACAATTCCATTTATCAAAGCTGGTACGTGAAGTTGAGGTATTTCAAACGACCTTACGCTGAAGTTCGCACTTTTTGTGGGGGAAGGGCTATCGATTAATTACGAATATAAAAATAAACGTTCAGAGCAAAAACTTGGATCTCTGTAGGAGTTTCTACTCTTTCCCAAACTTAACTGTGTTTGTACATTAAAGATCCAGAATAAAATGTGCTTAACGAGAACAATAAAGTACCAAGGAATTTGTAGGTAAATTCAAGATAAAAGGAAATTATATCACAATAAAGAGAGTTCTCAGTTGTGGAACATACGTGATCTATTTGGAGCACATTTTATACCCACATTCCTTCACCCATTTTCAGGCTCCCTTAACCATTTGCAAAGCTACAAATTAGGCGTCCTAGAGAAGGTCTGTAGACAGACCTTCCCCCGCCATCCAATACCCTTCTCTAGCACCGATCTCCCTATTCTTTTCTACAGATGCTTAGTAAGTGGAAAGGAAAACACTTGTACACTGAAACCCTCCGGACAATTTGACATTTAAATAAGTCAAGAAGAGCATACACAAAATAATGTCCAAAAAATGTCAATATAATGCGACCGTTAAAAACCGTACAAATCCATGAAACTGAAGTATGAAGAATTTGACAACTTGAATACGTCTATAACTTAAGAAAGTATGTTTAATGTTAAAAATCATAGATTAACGATCAATGTGTGAGTGAGAAAGATGCAAATTGAACGTAAGGAAATGTTTCTTCATGACATTATCATCGTTTTCTGCTTAGTCATTCCTCATGTTGAATAGGGGTTCGTCAATGTATGATTTTTTGAATAATTATGATATTTATATCTCGAATTGCTGATTTCTGTTTCACGGATTACAGAAGAAGAAAGCATAATCTTGCCAATCTCATTACAGTTACCCTACTATTCTTATTACTACGCCCAGTATTCTTTTTACACCCAACTATTGCAGATGGATTTAGATTATTTTAAAGCTTTTTCTTCAAGTTAACGCCTTTTAATACTGACTGGCCTGAACGAAAGATAATTATAAAATGCATACTCCAAACATATTAAATATAACTTTTCATATAAAGAACGCAACCTCTCTTGAAATCTATAAGTACGCGAAATTTGAGAGAATTGCCTGATTACAATTTGTAAATTCATTAGTCGACATTTTCTTCAGTTAAGCAAATTCTCTTGAACTCAAGAACCCGTCGTAAATGATTTTTCATTCTTCGACTTCTGTAGAAAGTGCTGTCATGTGCTCACTTCACGACCACACGGTGGACCAAGTTTTGTGATAAAAACAGGAACATTCTCCTTTTGAAACAAAATTTCCTAGAAACCTTGTAACACGTTGTGGCAACTAAAATAATGTCGATATTTCTTATTCCTATAACACAGTAGCTCCCGCATATTTCGGACGTTTAGCACGTTCTTGGAGAAACAGTAAGCTCGATACGACAAAAAAGCCAGAAAGCGTTAAGTGTCGAGAATTTCTTCGTTCCGGTGGGCTGAAGGCGCTGCGATTGCGTCTTTTTTGGGCGCCTCATAACGACTGGCGACGGCCGTTGGGGCGTGGGCAAGAAACACAGTAGTAAACTAATATAAGTGTACCGCATGGACGTGGCTAGTGCGGCGCGGGCTGGCGGGGATGGGCGGGGCGTGGCGGCGCGAGCGTGGCGTGGCGGGGTGGGCGAATCGGCGCAGGGTCGCGTGCGGCCGCCATCGCTGGCTTGTGGCCCTCTGCGGCTCCACGCCGGCCCGCCTCCCGCCCGCTTACCCATCCGCTCGCGGAGCCTCGCCCCAGCCACATTGGCACCTGGGTCCAAGGCAACTTCAGGGATAATGTCTCCTCTAATTTCAAATTAAACACTCCTTTCATTCTTTAGAGTTTATAGTCATTCAAGCAGCATTTCATGTTGGTTGCACTAATAAAAAATCGCTAACATCAATAACATTGGTTGGAATAGATTGATCACCGGGTCCAAGAGAATATCAGAGATGATGTCTCCTCTAACATCAAATTAAACCGCATACTTGTTTTCTTTAGAATTTGAAATAGTTATTCAAGCAGCGTTTCAAGTTGGTTGCACTAATAAAAAAATCGCTAACGTTGGTTGAAAGTGATTGCCTATCGCGTCCAAGGGAACTTCAGCGATGATGTCTTCTCAAATATCAATTTAAACAGTGTCCTTGCATTCCTTACAATCTGAAATAGTTATTGAAGCAGTGTTTAAATTTGGTTGAACTGCTAAAAAGATCGACATTGGTTGCAAACAGGCTCGGCACTCATCCAAGGAGATTAATGTTTTGGAATCAATTTTGTTTATAAATTTACATAAATATTTCAAAAATAGAAGCCGTGTTTGGCAGGGAGGAAAGTTACAATCGTAACGCGACGACAAAACAAAGAACCGCAATTTACTTGTCTGAATATTTCGCGCCACCTTTGCGATTTTTCATACAATAAGGCTGAAAGCGTGCTCAAAATTTTCTCTTCAGTGCTAGCGCTAAGTAATGTTATAGATCTATGTAGCCCAGTCGAGTTTTGAAAGGCTGATCTATACATTTGATAAGATTTCTTAACTAACTGGAAGAGGAAGCTTCTGAAGAAATTGAGAAGTTCATGAAAAAACAAAGGTATGATGTTCGGGTTAAAAGGAAAAAACAAACACAGTTGGGTAATAAGAATTACGAAATTAAAGTCTCTGCATTGCTGGCGCGACAAACAAATGATGGATGATTATACAAACAAAGAACCTTTACAAAAATGCTTCCTAAAAAGCAATTGCAATGTAAAACAAATTGAAAAAAATTAATTGATGGTGAGTTCGGGTGTAAATACTATTCTTTGACATTCCACGTTTCATAATAAAAAGTTTGTGCTTCTATAGTTGACACGAACGAGCTGAAAATGCCACAAAGTAAGAGTTAATTATCATTGACCTGTTCTTGAAACATCTTAGAAAATGGCAACTGATACTTCCTCTTCTTTTCATCAAACCTAATAATCCAGATTTTACTCAAATGACAGAAATCAATATTGGTGAAAATCCCTCATAATAAAATGTAAGAATTCGTAATGTGCAAGCTTGTAGATTTAATTTCCAACCTGTTGACATGTTGCCCCATCCCTTCCGAACCTGGGCACTTCTGGGATCTTGCAACCCTATAATAATGCATTATTTAATTTTCTAATTCAGTAGGATACTTATTCCAAATGTAAAACACATTACATGACGCTATGTGGCTAAACTAAACTATAATTTAATAGTAAGTTAGACTACAGTAGGTAAGATGGCATTCACCCCTTGGCATTTAAGTATTCTGTTAACTTCGGTACTTAAAGCCACAATTAGATAAACACACTTTTCAAACAGGTATGCGTAATTCTCTTTAATGAAAATACATTAAGTTTCTTTAATATTATTTCTTTCAGTTTCATTTTCATAGAAGTTAATTGCCAAGTTCTTAAGGTGACGTAGTACTCTGATTTTTTCTCGAACAATTTGAGTTTTAAGAGAGCATTTTTAACCGGCGTATTGGATAATCCATTTTCTAAATGTACAAAATACAAGCACGATTATGGAAAATGCTGAAGTTCTTACAATTATCTGCCATGTGATTGCAATAGTTTTAATGAATTCAAGGTCGAAATAATTGGTGTTCATTAGTATAAGTTCAATTTACCC
Source organism: Acheta domesticus (assembly GCA_031308135.1). NCBI lineage: Eukaryota > Metazoa > Arthropoda > Insecta > Orthoptera > Gryllidae > Acheta > Acheta domesticus. The sequence goes on along the minus strand of JAHLJT010008446.1, from coordinate 91,651,236 downwards.
CTCGAGAATCTTGACAAATAATTATTACAACTTTGTAAGGAGCGAAAATGGCAATGGGCATTCGATGTTGATTCACACAGTTTCCCTCCACACTATTATATCAATATTAAAATTTCAATTGTGGTTTCTTAAGCTATCGCCCTGCCGCGAAACAATTAAAGAAATCCCTTCGTGATTGTAGAGGGGCCATGCCTTTTCATTCCGAAGGGAAATCTGCAAAATGCGGGGCAACTTGCGGCTTTAAGGTCTCTTTCAGAAAAGTGCAGGGAATGTAAATGGCCATTTTATAGTGGGAGCGCCGCGCACACGCCTACGTATCGATCCCAGGGGACGCGTATCACCATTAACCTCTTCGCGCCGCCCTCGCGAACATCAGCGGCGATCTGCGAGGCGGCGGACGGAGTGCGGCGCGGGGAGGGACGGGTGCGAGGAGTTTAGGCGGGCGGGGGCTGGGGTGGGGCAAGGGGTGGGGCGCGTGTCTCGGACGGGGCCATTCGCAGAAGAACGGAGGCCGACAAGAACTCCAACGACAGGTGTCGGAGTTATCGCCAGTTCTCAGAAAGCGGCCATTTAATAGAATTAGTAGCCTTTCTTCTAAAACATAGTTATGTAGACATTAAAATGATTAAAACCCACTCCAGTTTTCGCTTTATGACTTACGAACAATAAGTGTTTTTTGAGTATCACTGAGCGAAACAATACATAATTAACACTTGAGTGTAGAAAAAGGATCGTTTTTACGAATTCTTTCTTTTTCTTTCGAATTGTTGAGCATATTTTCACAACATAATTATATTATATAATGACTACGATTTCTCCCTTGGCGCGTGGATTTACTTTTTACATTAATACAGACGCATTTTTCCACAAGGCGAAGTAGGCATTTGAGTACTTTCCATTTCATGAACTAGAATTTACTGATGTGACGGAAAGTTCATACCTCTTCAAATATTCATCTGCTTTGAAATATAAACTCATGACTCAATATGTTTAACTAGCTAACTATCTAAAGAGGATTGTCTAACTATAAGTTATGCTATTTTATGCATTACTATGCAAATTATGTAGCCAATGTTCATGTATATTCTCATATACGTATGTATTATAGTTTGTAAAATCACAATTATAAGGAACTCATTGCAGTGTGGCTCGAGGAGACGACGTATTTTCATCATCTCCCACTTTCAAATGTTTACAAAAAACTACAGATATTAAAAAAAGGTAAGTAGCAGAAACTTACTTCCTCTCATACTAAGTATTGTTGCGATGTAATTCGAAGAGGGGTGTGTCCACTTGTTTTAACAGAAAAAATCCTAATATTCATACAAATATACTTAGCTAACCTGACTCGAATGATTGCTATTTCATTAAATCGAGGTGTTATTTATACGTTCTCTCTATACTCCTTACGAAGTAAAGAGAAAATATTTAAATGCTGCAGCAAAAAAAAACTTGTTCTTTTATACATAGCAAAATACTTAATCTAAAGCGTTGTGTAGTCAGAAAGCTCGTTTTCAGGGTCCTTGACACCTAAAGATTGGTTTACGGCAAAACGACTGCCAGTCAGGGAACAATGCTCGTAAATTAAATAGCAGGCAGGACTTTCAATCAAAATTGATATTTAACTATCGTTCTGATGTCGCAATCCATTGAATTTGAAACGGATATTTTCATTTTTGTGGGCACTTTACATGATGCCTAAAGAACATTTTCAAAATTTTCTCAAAAATGGCTGAACATTTTTGGAATATTTTTTTCTCGCGGATAATCGAAAATATGTTTTATAATAAAGGTGCAGGTCCCATTTTTATTTACCTCTGAATAATTGAAAATTGCATAATTTCAATATTTTTCGGTGACAATTTATAAGTATAAAATTTAAGATAAAGATTTTTCTTATGCTAGGTACAATCTTTCGAGTAATTTGCGCGTCATTGTGCGTGGAATTTAAAAACAAGATTTTTCCAAAAGCGGCTCAACATTTTTCTTTAATTTATTTCTTGAATATATTAAAGCTTGCTATTAAAAATGGCAAAGGTCCGATTTACGATAAAATCTCCATTTTCAAAAATTGCAAAAGTTTAAAATTGTAAAACTACAATATTAATAATAAAGCTTTTTCCCCAGATTGAAATCTCATCTTCGATATTAGATCTTTAAATAAGGTCATGTTAATTTTATTTTGAAAATGTGAAGTTTTCACGTAATTTTTGCGATCATAATTTTTGCATTTTACGTCCACATTTTTTCAAACCTATGCTTCACTTTCAATATTGAAGCTAGAGATTTCATTATAATGAAATCTGTTTATCAACATAGATCTTTAAAACAATTTTATATACATTGTTTTCAAAATTCATGATTTTAATAATGCTTTGTTTTCGTTTATTTGATGTAAGATCCTGATAGCTACTCGGATATTCAGAAATAAGTTTGTTGAGTGTATGATTATTATATTATTCAGCTGTATGATCAATTTCGGTTGTAGAATTTAGTAGTTTAAATTTATGTCTTTGTTTTTAGATTATAAGTTTGAATTTGGTCTAGTTTAGGTAGAATATATGTGGTATGGAAATGTGGGATAGGATAGGGTAGAGATATAATTTGTAGAAGTTAATGCTAGGAGAGGATCAGAGTCGTGGTAAAATGCATTTGTCAGTACTTTTCGTTAATTCGAGTTCAAGGAACCCGAGGAGCTTATTTGGGTTGTGAGGGGGGAATAGAAAAGTTTTGGAGATGACTTAATAGTTATTTGTGCACCAAGTGCGTTATAAGGGTTCCAATGATGGAGCGTCGCCAACGATATTCGAGCGGCCTGAGATCATTAAAAACAAGTTAACACCCGTGGTACATACATGATTTCATTTTTTACGTAATTTTAAAGATTGAAATTGACTTATTTACTAATTAACTAGTTAACTTGACGCGGTTTGTCTTCTCATAATTACCTTTCATAATTCCCCCTCATAATTCCCTCCATAAAAGCACACGTAGACCCTTTCAACTATTTTCTTTTTTCCCTCGAAATCACGATCCTCTCGTTCCAGGCAAGTTATGCAGATATATCGAACTCCGTATCGAAGGCAATAACAAGGAATAACGTATCAGTAACAATAAATATAATTTAGTTTGTACTAATACAATTTAGGAGTTGAGAGCCTGCTGCGGTAGTGACTCTGCACCAGTAATATGTTTAGCATTTAAATCTCCTAATTGTATATAAGTTGCTGAAGGCAATAATACATTGTTTAAATCGGCTTAATTTATTCTAGTTCGTGATTTATACGCAGCAAAGATGGCTATTTTGGATTGTAATGTAAAGTAAAACTCCTAATATTTCAATACGAGCGTTGGGTGTTGAATTTTGTCGTTGGCGGTACTAATACAGAAGGTTCAATATTTGAAAATAGTATATGAAGCGTATTGAATAATTTGAATAATATCTGCGATGATTGAGTTTATGATGTTGACAATGTGAGTGAATTAAATCATGTTTAGTGAATCTTACTACACGAATAATTGTATTTACTATACGATTGTTTACTAAACATATTTAGTACATTTTACTACAACATTTCTCTCAGTGTATGGATGATGGGAGTGTTCAGAAGTTGTTATCAGAGTTTTGTGCATTGTATTTAGAGAAATTGTGTTGTTGTTTCGGGGTTGATTAAATGGGTGAAATTTAGTATGTTAGCTGTTCTTTGAAGCTAAGGGAATTGGCAGGGTTATTGCGCGCACTTGGACTGAGTCATTATTTCTCGGCCTTTCAATGAAGTTTTGGGTAGTTCTAGAATAATTTTTCAACATTTTTTAAAATCCTGACATTTGTCAGTAAGGATGTCTCCTCTGAGGAGATCTTAGCAGTATTTAGATTGAGAGGTTTCCTTACTGGTGGAATTAACTGAATAGAGTTTCTCGGAACAACAGATTCAAGAGATTTAATGGTTGCAATTTGTTTGGTATGTCCAAATTCCAGAAAACGAAGAAACTGTATTATTCCTGAGTAAAAAGGATGATAACTGGTTCCGTGATAAAGTGTGGTATGTATATATATATATACATATATATGTATATACATATATATACATACATATATATATACATACATATATATACACATATATATACATATATATACATACATATATATATACATATATATATATATATATATATATATACTACAAAGACTTTAAAGCAAGAGGAAACATTTCCTCTTTCGTGATGAAGGGATGAATGTTCCTGAAAACAACAGAAAACGTTTTGTTGGCTGGGTGCTTTATGAAAATATTGAATTGATTTTCGAATTTGTTTATTTTCATAAAGATTGTGTTTGTTATTTCTGTATGTTGAGGCCAACTGCGTACTGATTTGAGTTTCAATGTCCTGCTTTAATTCAGATTATTTGTAATCAAGTATCCAGTGATGTCCCGCCACTCCGTAGCAATTTGTACAACCCTTTTAAATCTTACGCCAGTTGCTCTAGACGAAATGAACGCAGACTAGTGAGCTAGTTACCTTGCCCGGAACGTTGACATGTCTGGGTTATGGAATCTGTTCTTTGACGAAATATCGAAATTATTGGTCTGGCTATTACTTTTTTAGTGTTGTGGGTTTTGGTTTGGATCACTTTTGTTCGGCACTGTCTTCTAAAGAGTTTGGCACTGAGTTTACAGTGCACAGTTGCCGTAAGGCTGGCAAAATAAAACTGACCTGATTTGGTCGAATGGTATGGTGCGCCAGGAAAGTCTCTCCACACTGAGCCGTGTCAGAGCCTCTTAGTGAAAATTGCATTTACGTTTGTACAACTGGGAAACAAGTCAAGGGGACAACACTTTCAGCATCTGTTATTGTAGTGTGTACGCTATTTACAATTTCGTTTGTTCCAAGCTGCAGCTCGTGCTACCAACATACAATTTCTCTTGCTAACACTCTCATTAGCAAGGTGCCAATGCGGAAAGACTTTCCTGGCGCGCTTTATTTTCTGCGTACAACTGCATTGTTGTGCCTTACACTGAAGTCAGAGACAGTGCTTATTGCTGAAATATCTGCGTTTGCTGTTGTAGTGTTAGGAAATGAGGTAGTGCGATTGGAGTGGTGCTTCACAGTCGTCATCTTTCTGTTCTGCATCCTCCATTTGACTCTCAGTTGGATATACTTGGGCCTGCCATTCAGGACGCACTGATGCAGGTCAACTCTTTACAGCATAACTGCAGCTCCGGTACAATGTGTTTCGCACTGCGTTAGTAATGAAATGATGAACCACTGTTTTACCGTAAATCACTGCTGTTGATATCTATTAACGTACAATTACCATATTACGTAATGTTTTTTGATATGTTAATGTTTTCAATACAAAAATCACAGTTACAACAATCAATGTAGTTACAACACATACTACGAGTATGCACATTTCTTTAATTGCACAAAAATGCAACGAAAAACTATGATCATGAATTTTATTTGTGTTCCCCCTGTGATCTCAACGCTACAACTAGATGCACAACTGCAATGCTTTGGAGGCCTGAAAATCGTGATGATCGTTTTTCTTTAGTTTGGCTGCGGTGAACGTCTACCTACAGACTTTCTTACGGAGTTAAATGTGTCCTGTGTTTTGTTAGTGATGCTTAAAATCGTCTCTGTAAAGGAAAATGGAATGAGTATGCAGTACTACATGTTATTTGGTAGCCAATGTTTTAATAATATTTCTTATGTTTCTTTCTACACAACAATTTTTATTTCCCATAAATGGAACTAAATAAATTATTAAAACTACTAATCAAACAATAATACACTGCCTGAATTTTAAAAAGACTCCAAGATATGAACGATTGAATTGTTAAAGTTTTGTACGTTTAATTGCAATTTTAAAGTATTATTATTGCTTCCTCTCCAAATTTTTATTAAGTTTTCGTGAACATAAAAGATAACAAATGTTTAAAATTTTAACGAGACGCTGATTCCTGCTGTTTGGTTCTGAGATAATGAGGAAAGAAAAGATGTTCACCATCATGGCGGGCCGTCACAATTTCTTAGCCCTGAGTGGTGTCTCCAGTATACACTAGAGCTCACTGGTGTTCCCCTTTAGTGAAGAATATGTTAGGTTCAATTACGTCACTACCTTACTTTATTTATGATGTAGTCCGTATGCCTTGCTGACATAAACTTTTAATATTTACAAGAGGTATAACATAAAATAGAAAAGAGCATGAGGAAATTTAGTGCCTAGTGAAATGTTATTGTGCAAAATTAATGGACTTGAAAACAGGACGTTGAACTACACGCTTTCACTGATTAATAGTAACTTCATTACATAGAGATTCCAGATTGAACACATTAGAAACTGAAGCTACAGAAAAAGTTTTGGTATCATTACGTTGATGATGTCATTCTAACAGGTCTACTTTAAGTTAATGCAGCACATGAAGTTACATTTACTTTTCATTAAATGAATACTAATCAACACAATTGCTGACATAACATGTCCAACTAACTTCCTCTTCCAATATAATTAGTCAGTAATGTAATGTAACAAAAACTTCTGTAATGCTCCTGTGAAATACGAGAGGAATATTCTATTTGATATGATAGTCCGAACTTGATACAACGATGACCGTCATTTGGCAATTTTTAAAATTGTTTAAAATGAGAATTCGTGGATAAAATATTTTAATATACATACTCATATATATTAACATGAGCAAGAAAATTTGAAGAAAATTATAAAAATTCAACTGGAAAATACAATGATCGCATTACTCCGAATTACTCTCTGAAGAATTTACATGGTTAAATCAATTTTCATGACGAAACCTCAAGATGAAATTTCGATTGATATAACATCTTTTTATTTCCAAAATATTTCTTCTATCATCACACAAATGCACGAAAACATTTCAGTTATTAAAAAGACAACGAATAAAACAAACATCATTGAAATGTTACTGGAGAAGGTCACAGTTACATGCCAATGTTTACCTCGATGATTTAATTCTCGGTAGGGAGAGGCAACTAGAAAAGAATTTTAATCAGAGTAGCAGCTGCTTTCTCGCCCGAATGAGAGTTATAGCAGGAGCGCGCACACTACTGTTTCACGAGATTACGGGACAGTTCTATCAACAGACACGTGAGGAGAATGCCCGCAAAAACAGCAATGCATTCAGCACAAAACGATTCAAAACCACCCTGCAGTCGAAGAGGTGACATAAAGCGCCAAACATCACGTGACTTTCATCTCAGTCATGGCAGCCGTGACAGGACATAAAGAAACGATCGTTTTTGCCGCGAACTTGTCTTTACAGTTGTACAGGAAGACACACATTAAAATGGCGAACCATCAATAATCAGCGATCGCTGAAAGGCTGGACGGACATACCGGAAGGCCGCATTTGAAATGGAAATGCCCGAGTCCAAGGCGAATTACTAATAAAAGCTAGCTTTACACCGCAAAACAAGGTTCATCGCTGTATTATTTGCCGGCATATGAGCGGAGGGAGCCGCGCAACGCCGGCGGGGAGGGAGCGGGGCGGGGCGGGGCGGGGCGGGAGGGAACGGGGCGGCGTGCGTTTGAATGCGTGTCGCCCAACCCCTGATGCGTCGACGCACGTCCACCGGGGAAGCACCGTACGCGTTTTGCGTGGTCGCGGCCGCGGCCGCCACGCGCCTACGACGCACTACGCCGGCTTATTTACGCAACACGCGATACTACTGACAGAATGCGGCTCGTTGCGATTGTCATATGTTGGTAGAAACGTAAGAGGATGTTGGAGTTCAGAGTTGATCAGGTTTTGTATTTGATCTTGACGTTATTCAGTAGTACTTGTGGTGGGAAAACGTTTTCCTTCGCTTTTACTCTTTTCACAGTAAATCACCAAATTTCTGTCCACGAATTCTTAAACCAAACGAATTCTTTGATATCGTTAGAACTTTCAATTATAAAATGTTTTGCGGATAATACAGTTTAAATTTTGTGGATAGTGTGGCCAATGATTCTGAAATACAAGAATCATAAGAAAATAATATACTATGTATATTATGCATTAAAATTGTAATATAAATATAAATAGGACGGAATTTCCAATAAAATGTTAATTTTCCGAAATTTCAAATTTTTAATCAATATTACGTCCAGTGATTTTGTCCAGTGATTTTGACTATTATTCTATATCCATACACAAAAATATAAAAAAGGAGAAAATCTTCTTTGGATGTTTTGGGAAAATTTTCGCAATTTAACTAAAAAAATAGTGATAACTATTTATGTATTGAAAGAAGTGTACATGGTAAGATTTTGAAGTGAATTTTCGTGAAATCTTAATATCGAGTTTTAAAGCATTTCATCCATTCTTTGCATTACGTATATTTTTCGAATATACTAGCATATCAAGAAGTAAAAATGGAGTAAGTAGCAATCATAAGAGGAATATATTCTTTCTAGTAGGTAATTTATTAGTATTGAAGTTTTCACCTTAACTATTTGATATTTTCAAGAGTAGATAGTACTTGAAATTTTGAAGCACATTATTTTGAGAACCAAAAAAATGAGAAATCAAAATTCAATTCCTTTTTGCTAACTGTTATAAACAGCGGATACTGAATTTTATACTTGCAACTTAATAGAATTGGAAATGCGTTTCCGTTGACCCATTCTAAAGTCAATCAGACAACAATATAGGGATATTTTTTCTTCATTGGAATACCATTCGGATTCTGTTGGACTTCGCTCGTCCATTGTCACCAACTTCATGGATTGGAATAGCCAAACTAAGAGAACTAATGGATTTTCGTACGAACGCCATGAACATTATATTCTGTTGTTATTATTAATATTGTAAACAATTTAAAGCAACAGGCTTCGCTTGCGCATTTCCAAATTTACAGAGGCGGTAATCGCGATTTACATAAAACATACTTGAGTCTCTGCAACGCAATATATCCTACTTGGTGAAACTAGTAAAGTAATAATTAAAAGACAATTGGATGAAGTGCAAAAAGCGGCCCTTTTAACATTAAGAGGTGCATATAGAATGACCTCTACTACGGCACTGTAGGTGATCGCTGGGGAGTTACCTCTAGATCTATCGGCGCAACTTGCAGCTGCTAAATATAAAATTCGAAAAGGTGAGACTACTTTCTTCCTTGGTAGAGAGGAAATTATACTCCATTCGTTTGAAAAAGGTTATAGAACATTATTTATTAAAGCAATAGAGGTGTGGCAGCATAGATGGGAGACAAGTGACACGATTAGAGACACTTATGCTTGTCTTCCTAATGTGCAAGCAAACATGGTGTATAAACATATCTGGCCATCAAGAGCAATGGCCCAGATTATTAGTGGACATGGTCCATTTAGAGCAAAATTGTTTAAAATGAAACTAGTCGACTCTCCCGTTTCTGAGTGTGAGAATCAGGAGACGGCACTGCACCTCTTGTGTGAATGCCTACGTTGGGAAAGAATGCGCTTTGTGGTGGAGCAAAGACAGGGTATTCAGGTGATTGAAAGTGCGCTTCCTAATTTAATTTCAATCAAAAGATTTTATGCCGAATTAGAAATGACGGCTCAAAAAGTAATTGCAGCTCAGATTTCCACAGTTTAAGACATTACAATAATTGTGAAATTAGTAGTACAGTTAGAGCAAACCAGTGCTCACCAGACTATGTATGTTGCATGGTAAGCACGTCTCATTTGGGTACCTGTTTTTTAGTTAAAATAAGCAGAGACATGTGCTGATTCCAAGTATGGAAAATATTGTTGCCCAAAAAATATTTTTTGAGTATATGTAGAAGCATGTATTTATATGATGTGTATGTGAATGTATAAGTATGTATTTATATGATATGTATGTGTATGTATTTATGAATATAAGTATATAATGGTATTGCTCCTGGTTTCATGTTAAGCCTGATAATAATCTTAAAGCTGGGTATATTCTGATTGCTAATGTAACCAGTGCCAATTAGTTCTCACCAGATTATGTGTGCTGCATGCTAAGCACGTTCTATCTCGGCACGTTTCTTTTTAGGTAAAATCAGATAGACGTGCTGATTCCAAATGTGGATTGTTGCCTAACAAGTTTCTTGTTGAGTATATGTGAATGTATATATTTATATGATGTATATGTGAATGCATATGTATATATATATATATATATATACATATATATAAATATAATGATTCTGCTCCTAGTTTCATGTTAATCCGAATAACAATATTAAAGCCAGGTATATTTGATAATATAACTGATATGTTGGGAGGATGGCTTCTTCAATGTTTTGTTGTAAATTATTAGTGAATTGACTTATAAGAGCAAATTAATGCAAATTGTTTGTGTTTTAAGTTTCCTTTCAATTACTGATGTAACAATGATTGGTGTTTAAAGATCAAAAGCGTATTGTAAGCGACAACGTAGGCACACAGGTTGGAGGAAACGCTCATGGTTGTGTATACGTCGCGGTCTGCCGCCGCTTGCGGCAGCATCTACTCTTTAAATTGATAAATAAATACTTCTATATACTTATTTCTGTGGTGAACTATAAACTATTTTAAATTAAACAAAAATGCATATAAATATCCACAATGAGGACATTGAAATATTTTAGGGAAAAGTCTTTGTTTACCCCACGGGTTTCTTCGTTTTGCGCAGTATTTGCCAAGCTCATCCAATTCATCTCTATTTTGCTTGGCCCTCTTATCTAACTTCAATCGCCATTTTACATCTCTATCGCCACAGATTAGGTCCGTTGGGAAAATGAGTTGTGAAGACTGACGTTACTTTACACAGTTTACGTCAAAGGAACATAATTCACCGCGTGCCTGAATAAATAACATTCTCGTAGTATTGCGTATACATAGAATGGACGAGTATTGAAAATAGTAAAAGTCTATTTCTCTTTCGATTCAGTAATAGCGTGAGTGTAATACGTTAAGGAAAGATTAACTTTTGATATAATTTATAAGAAAGAATCGATAAAAACCCTAGGCGAGCCATAGCTGGTTAAGGAATTACAGCCCCAGATTTGCATCAAACACATTTAAGACAAAATTAGAAGTTTTCATATTTTGATTTAAGAGAAACATAGGACAAACCGGAGTGCACATTAAGCGGCAACATACGATACCATCGTGTATAACTCGAAAAATGCATCCTAGGCCCTTGAAACAAGATTATCGTGTTTCATGAGGCACATGAGGCATTTCTTATGCAATAATCTACAAAGTGAGAGTTATTGGACGTTATATTTCAGTTTTGGAGGGCAGGGTTTGTCCTTCTAAAGCACGGGTTTGGAGAAACGTTCTAAGTTGGGTTTTAGTATACGTAAATGGGTGGCAATAAATAATGAACCTAGTTTAACTTAAGAACAATTATTTAAAAGGCGCAATCTTTCGGTGTTTATAGTTTCTACTGACAAATAAAATATTTTCAGCGTTTTTTTTCTTTTTGAAAGTTTGGCACAACTAAGTACACACATTTCGTAGCACGAAATGTGCAGAATCTCGAAATTCAGTTAAAATTAAATTGCTTATTGACATTATGGGATTAAATCGCATGACTGATCTGTCTTTCTGTTAATAAACGCTTAGCAGAATGTATACCCATGCTAGTACTGGGCCTATAAGGTTGAAACGGGATCTGGCCAATCGAAGTTGAGTTCCGGTATGCAGCGATTTTCACTTTAAAACAATGGCTTACAAAGTGCGGAATGTTAAAGTTTGTCCAATAAGTAAAAACTAATTTGAAATAGACGGAAAGCTCAAATTATCATATTTGTATTTCATAACCCGAAATAGGAATATTGTATTTTGTATTGAGTCGTACATTTAAAGTTCGTCATTCTCAAGAGTCATTAGTATGCCATGCAATACGCAGCCACCGATACACGTAGTGAGGGCCGGATTTACGTAGAAGCAAAATAAGCAGTTGGTTAGGGGTTCCGTCTAGTTGACCTCATGTCGCGAAAAAATATATTCGAAAATTGGCATAAAAATGTTTGTATCAGTAAAATAATTATTAATAAAAAATTCTACTGAACTCAAGTTTGTATATAAAATTTAAAAGTTATTTTGTAAATGTTTGTAAAAAATTTGGGAGGGGGCAACACAATTTTGTGCTAAGTGAACACGCAGTCCACTAAATCCGCCCCTGGGCGTAGTGGACATGGAAGGCGCGTTGGCGTCCGCGGAAAGGACGTAGCGGAAGGACAGTGTGCCCGACTGTCCGTGTGCGGCGTACGCTTGGAGAAGAAAATAAGCAGGTGGTTGGGGGTCCCGTCTATTCTGGCCTCGTGTCACGAAAAATATAAAATATTCGAACAAATGTCATAAAATGTTTGTATTAATCAAGTATTTCACTGGACTAAAATTTATATTTGTATGTATGTATGTACTTTGTGCGACAGCCCGTCAACGAGCTCAGGCCTGCCGGCGACGTCCCGGCCTCGCGGCCCTGGGTTTAGGGGGTACGCGTGGTTAGCATGTAGACATCCCCACGTTGTATTCCGGTCTTCTCAACCTGAAAAGTGAAATTTCTCATCGTCACACAGCAACGTATTCTGGGACATTGCAAGGAAAACGTTCACGATTGTCTTGCCTCGACCGGGAATCGAATCCAGGGCCGCGTAGTGGAAAGCGAGCACGCTGACCAATAGCTAACCGCGAGGCTAAAATGTACACAAAAAATTTTTAAAAAATGTTTGTAAAATCATGCTGGGGGTGGCAACACAATTTTGTGCTGAATGAGTCCCGAAAGCGTCCCTGGGCGTAGTGGACGCGGAAAGGCCGGCGCGGGTGGCGTCTGCGGGGAGGACCCCGCGTATCCGACTGTCCGCGCAGGCGCTTGGAGCGGGCGAAGGAACTGGCCAAAGACAGTGACCGGGAGCTAGGAAGGCGGGCAAGCGGCCGGCATCCACGCAGGGCGAAAAAAGCGCGGCGGCGGCGGCCCCGCGGTCGCCCCAGGTGCTGCGAGGGCTGCGCGCAAAACCTGGGCTGCGCGGCGCGGAGCGCTGGCGCGGGGCGGGGCGGCGAAGAGAGGCGGCGGAGCCAACCGGACGCCGCCGCAGCGCGCGGGGGCTGCTGGCCGCTGCGCCCCGTGCTGCGCCGCGCAGCGGGAATTAAAAACTGGCCCTAGCGCACACCGTCGCCGACACGCTTGGGTGGGAGGCGCCCCGGCGGCCCCGCCCCGCCCACCGCCCAACGCCCGCCGCCAGGAGGAGCGGGCTGGTGCTCATTCGCGTACAAGATATCTAATTCAAAGACGTGTGCGGTTTTGTCCTACGGGCTCTCAAGTTGACGATTTCTAAGCTAAATAGGTGTGTTTCGCAAAATCTTGTATTTAAGGGAATATAATTACTAAATTTTATGAAGTGCATTATTACGTAGATTCATTAGTAATTGGTAAGTTTACATACGAAAATTATGCATTAGTAACAAATTGTAGCTGAATTTTTAAAAAATGTAGTTGCAAAAAGTGTTCTTTTAGTGACAGACACATTAAAAATTCTAGTAGAAGTCTTTATTTTCTTTACTTACTTTCCGATGGCGTTAAAGCCCAGATGAGAGCTTCGCCTATCTGCCTACTCGCAGAAATGTTATTTTTCGAAATCATAGGGAAGGGCCAGAAGCGACTGGAGATCAGATCAATCCGGGGCTCTAATAAAGGGAATGGGTACAATGGAATGGAATGATTGCGCACGGCCCTTGGCCCTTTGTTTAAGGTATTACTCTAACATCCACATCGAATTGATCGATGGAAACTGGAAATAGATTGATCTGACCTGACCCTAGAATTATCATCCAGGCGCTGGCAGGGGTTGAAAATGCGCTAGTCGGATTGATTCTGGTCTATGAAGCTTCTAATGTGAACTCGAAGCCATATAGTATTGCATTACACAGAGCAAGCAAGTCCTCAAATTTATATATGTAACTATATGGCATTTTAGGATCGGATTAATACTATTGCCAGCTAGAGTCTTTTAATTATTATCCACGCCTAGGGTTGAAGGAGACATGTGGAGGACATAATGCATTCCCTTCGCCGTATATAGCGTACTTGGCCTACTTGAGCTTTTCTTTCGTCACACAGTTATGCAAACTGAGACAATTGTAATGGAAAGCCTTATTTCTATTTATGCTCCGACAGGAAATCGAACACGAGATCGCATCACTAAAAAGTAGCATGCAGTCCATGAGCCACTCGAGGAGATCTGCAAAAATATTAGATAAATGTTTAATTTCTTACTTTGCCCGAGATTTCGAGGCAATAATGCACCAAATAAAATATTTGGCGGCCTTATAAGTACCACTGTTCTACAATTTTAAACCTTCCCCGGAAAAACAAACACAGATTACCAGAAAGTGATTTATACAATTCAGTATGTTTTGCCCTATTCAAAATGGCGTATAACTTGCCTGGTAAACGATCAGAATATTTGATTGTAAATAAATCGATAAATCGATTAACAGTTCTATAGCTCTGCCTGGAGCTTCATGTAAAGCTTGCAGTCATCGAGATCCGATGGCGTCAAAATTTTGGTGCCATTCGACAGAGTCTGACAGATGAGAAAACGTTCCGTCTCTGGCTCTATAATACTTCAATTCAGGCCTGCTCAGCCCGTTGCGAATTTTATAATATTTTCTCTACTGTCGTAATTTTTCGTACATAACTTGTACTACGCATTTACGCAATGAAAAGTGGAATGTGCAAGCATATTTCGAGGATACATTCACACAGAAAAGATCACCACTTTTGTTCTGAAACCAGATGAATTATTATTATTAGTCGGGCAATAATTGATTTCGTACGATATTGCTGAAGAAGGAAAAAGTTAGCCTAGTGACAGAATACTTTGTAAACTGTGACGTGAAAACCTGTATAATAATTTGTAATAAATATATCGTTCTTATTAATTTATATTATGTTATAATAATATATGTTTTTCTTATTAATCAATTATTAAGTTCTATAATATTTTATGGTCAATGATTCAAGAATAAACAAATTTCAGGAAAACTGAAAATAACAAAATAATAAAGCTCGGACAATTAGAGTAGCTTTAATGAGATCGCCTGGACGTAGGATAAAGCAGTTCTCGGTATCAAGGATGACTGCACATTTCTTAACGTTGTCTCAATTCATAATATAAGAAAAAACTATAAAATACGTTAACAATAGTCACAATTGTTTGTTGTTTTTGACGTAGAAGTCTAAATACATCTTTACAGCAAACAAAGAAGACGTCATTATTTAAACTGCATCCTATCCTTCAGAATTTAAAGCTTCAATTAATACCACAGAAACGAAATAGTGATTTCAATGGGTTATTTTGAAGCTGCTTTCGCACCATTAGATTTTCACGTTTGCAAAATACTTCAATGAGTTATTTATCAATTTCAATGAAGCATGATTGCCTGAAAATACTCCTATTGCAATATAGGGCTCTACATGAGCAGTTCCGTTGTGAGAGAGATGATACAGGCGGATATTTGTTACGAAAACGCTCCCCAGCGAGACACGCGTCATGCTCGCCGCCTTTGCTCGCCCCGCCCTCTCCACCCTGCCCCTTACTCCCCGCTTCGCCCCGCGTCTCCTGCGCCGCCTCTCCCTGCCCAGCCTAATGACGCTATCGATCCTGCACGCCGCCGCGAGAAGACGCCAGAGCAGCGGCGGGGTGGAAGCGTTCTCCGGACGCGGGATCCGGGATCGGCTCTCGCCCCCGGACTAACGCAGCCTCTGCCTCCAGCCGCTGCCCTCTCGCCCGTCCCGCCAATTCACCATGTCCATACATCCGTCAAAATCGCGCTGGGGAGAGGAAACTGTGTGACATATCCGTTCTCTCAAGTCCGTTCTTCAGTTCACCTCCTGGAATTACATTTTCAGGCTTCATATTAGTCATGTGATTTATCGTAAGAGACTCGTAAACATAAGTTTAAATAAGGAAAATATTTAATATTTTTTCGTTTTATCATTATACAGGCATCTAAAACATTATTTTACGCGGCGCAACTCCGGGTTCATTTCCCGACTGGAGCAAAATTTTAAGTATGTGTTTTCCTTAAAAATGTTCCAGTATCTATTGCTGTGTGACGATGAGAAAGCCTATACTTAGGTTATGAAGACCAGAAGATATGGTGGAGGGATGTCTTAGTGCTAACGACACGAACACCTTATCCCATGGACGAGAGGCCGGGCTACCGTTGCTGGTCGGCCAATGGCCCGTAGGGGGCTGGTGAGCCAAAGGACAGGACAAAACATTATTTCCTGCGTCGCTGAGATTGTATCGTTAAGTTTGAGGAAATGGAGTAAGGCAGAAACTTTGTTTTATTGTTTTTTTTTTCATATTGCTTTTTAGGATTTAAGAATATGCTGCCGAAAAAAAAAATTCAGATAGAAAGCAAGCGCTATGAAATGTGTTATTGGAACGACACTTGGTATTTGACACTTGGAGAGGCACTTGGCGGTTATTTGCTAGTTTTTGCGGTTTTGCAGTTTGAGTATGAAGTTAGTCATATACATTAAATTTGCAAAACACCGCAAAAAAACTACTAGGTTTTCTTAAATTGACCTCGTTTGGTCTTCACACAATAGAATTGCAATAATTCTTGCTTGGAGGACTCTTTACAATTTTGTAGATTGTTTTCCAACCCTTTTCAATAAGATACGTTTAGTGTACAAACTAATTTTAATAAAGCATTTTTTATAAATAAACTATTGGAGATCTGAGATATAGATATAATATGTTCTACATAAAAATATGTATTAAATAACGTAATTATACCGCAACAGGTTGTTGATTGTTCACAAAATTTGATAGACTTCTGTTAGATTCCGAGAAAGCAATGTCTATACGACTATAACAAATATCAAAGAAACTATATTAAATTTATGCATGGCACACAGCAATCAGTGGCAACAATCGCAACAAATTTCACTTGTTTTACCCTTCACGGTCTGTCTAAAATCGCTTGGCGTTCTTGTGGAGGACCGCAGAATAAAGTTTGAAAACTTCCTGTTAATAAAGGAAATGATGAAATTAAGAAAAATGAAAAAAAATATTGTGCTATTATTTAATAGTACAATATTTTTTTATCAATTTTTTGTTTGTGTAGAAGAATAAATATGTAAATCTTTACAATTCTTAGTTTTGGTTTCATATTTATTTCCACCTTTGATTTGATTTGATTTATTTGGTCAAAAAACTGTGAAAGCTGTATGAGGGAGAAGATTATTAGCGCACGTTTTCTAAAGTTCCACAATCCCTTCTCAACACTTTATAAATACGATAGTTGAAAGACGAATAAAATATAAAAAAGATATAATAATAAAATTTAAAAAAGTGCGAGATTAGCAACATTTGAAAAACTAGATATTTCTTTCCCGAGTTATAGAAAAGCGGCCTTGTTGCCGTAGTAAGGTTCCCTTGCCTTTACGGGGAACATTATTCGGAATTACTTTTGTTTGGAGGGGCTTCTATCTTTGTTTTATCAAAAGATATAATCATTTAATGCCCAAGATTTCAAAACAACGATTCCGCTAGAGGCAAGGGTTCAGGAGAACATTTAAAGTAAGCTGTATAGCTTCAAATGAGCCATATGAGGCGACCAGACTTTACGTTTCTGGTATCTGGATTACTCCGCATTTTGTAATTGCATACACTCTTATTCCACATAAATGACTGTTACGTATTTTGTTATCGTTTTCAAATAATAAATTATTATTATTATTATTAAATAATATCATATTTATTAATGATCATAAGGCCTGCGTTTCTTCCTGACAACATAACTGTCATTAAAAGCTCTTCGAATTTTGTTTAACTTATGTTAAACAAAATTCGAAGAATTAGTAAATAAAAATACTTGAAATGAGTGTTTGAACTGAAATTATAACCATATTATTTTTAAATAATTAACAATGATTTTATTTATGCTGGCGATGGGTTCACAACGGAGAGTAAGTGAGGGAAGAAAATTATAATTCAATGCATTCCCCTTTCTTTGGCAGAGCAGTTTTTTTTGTATTTCATTCATTGTCTGATAGATGATAGAGTGATCACGAGGAGTGAATAATGAGAGGTAATGATGTTGATGATTGAGTGATTAGGGATTGGATGATCTTAAAATCGGAGACATGGTCGTACGGAAGGGAAACCACCACACAATCTCATGATGAGAACATACAAGCCCAAACATCGGATTCAAATTGGCAAACTTCTGCTCCGTGTACTGAGATTCAACTGTACTCTTCAAGTTCCTGCTTCAACGACACCGACGATTTTTTGGAGATATTAAATATTGCCAATCCATTTCACTTGAATCAAAAACAAATTTGTATTGCAGTAGTAAGAAAAATAGTTTACAAAGAAAATAGTAGATAAGTTGTAATCCCCAGAATTTGCGTGATGCTTCGTGGCTATTTTGTGTGGCGAAAGCGTTACGGCTATTTTACCGCATGAAGTAACAACCTTTATAAGTAATGTTCTCATTCTTTAAAATATTTTGTCTTGATTTTGTTGCATCTTTGACATGATTTATGTTACACTAGTGAGACAGTAAAGGAAAGAAAGAAAGCATGCATGGAAAAACTTCATGCTTCACATTACTTTCAAAGTGAGGTTCGTTTGCAGAAAGTGATTGATCATTGAACGATTAAGTTATGTTTTTTATTTTTTACACTAATAATAATTATCACTTATTACATCGGTGATATCATTTTGTGTTTTAAAATAATGAGAAACTCAACTGACATCCAGGAATCTTTATTTTCAAGAAAATAATTTGTGAATTTGGGCACATTGTCTACGAAGATGAAAATATGATACATCTTTTGATCATTCATGTAGCACAGAAGTGTTCACAAGTGAATAACTATTCAAATTACTAACCTAAAAGAATAAGGAATGTGGAACGCACCAAGCACCAAGGAATGTGCCTTATATGTGTGATGGAATGGAGTCTTATATCACATCAAAATACATTTAAGGTAGTTTTATCAATGGAGTTGCTCACGTTAACGATACATCCATGTTGTAATTGAGAAAGAGTAGTATTTATTCCAGTTTAAAATGAAGTTCATTTGATATTGGGTTTCAGTTCTCGTCTCTCGTCCCTACAAAATACGTAAAAAGTACTCTATATGTTTTCTTTGATCGTGAGAAAGATAAATTTCCTCAATATAGATACCGACACACAGGTCACCAATTGCATAATTTATTTATAGAATAAACATATCGATTGCCGGCCTGGATAACCGAGGTCACTAAAGCTGAAGAGCCGCAGCAGCCTCGTGCTTGAAGGGTCGCGGGTTCGAATCCCGCCCGGGGCATGGATGTTTGTGTGTTTGTCAGTACACCGTTACCATAATCGCCAACGTTCCTATATATGACCTTAGTAGTTGAAAAGCCAATTGAAATAAGTCAAATAAACATATCAATTTCCAAGGGGTGAGGGTGGCGCTGGCGGCTGGGGGCGCGCAAGCAAGGGACCCAATGTGGCGGGAGAGGCCTCGTGCGGCAGAGGCCCGGTCGGAAGCCGCCGTCATCGAAGCCGCGCAGCAGGGAAGCTGCGGCGGCGGGCGATCGCGCGAATCCGAAGGGCCGTCGTGTCGGTCCAGCCGACAGCTCGTGCGTTTCAGGGAGGCCGGCAACCCCGCCGCGCCCACCCCGCCCCGGCCACCCCGCCCAGCCCCGCTCTTCCCCGTTCGCTCCCCGCTTCGACGCCCCAGGCTCTCCGGCCTCGGCTCCTCGCCTCGCCTCACCCACGTCGCAACGCTCCAGTCGTTCTCAGGAAAGCGGCGGCGGCGGTGGCGGAGGACAAAAAAGCTCTGACGTCAGCGCGGGCGCGAGGGCTGCGGGGGCGGCGCGGGGTGAGGGTGGCGGCGGCGGTGGCGGTTGGGAGCGCGCGGAGAGCGCTCTGTGGGTGCCGCGTCGCGTCGCCATCATGCGAACGCGCCTTCCCACTGCCAGGAACGGGGAGCCGTGGGCGATCACTCCCAAGCCCCAGGGCGTTCGGACTGGCGCACTCGGCGTGATGGAACCATGGCTTTACTAATTTACTACAATTACTGGCTCTAATCCTGGGACACACCTGGAAGAATTATAAAGAGGAGGAAACGATGACATCCCGGCTTATCGTCTGTTGGAAGTATGATGTTTCACCATTGCCTAGTATCGATAAATTGCGAGGCCGCGAGCGCCCATCTGCTTGACTGAAGTTAGTAGCAGTTGGGCGGCGAACAGAGGCAGGGGGAATGGAGCCGTAGGCGGCAAAGCCAGCAGCAGCCTGCCCCGGTGGCTATGGCGTCGCTTACCGTTGCGACGCAATCGCCAGCGCTCGCTGCCACCGCCGCCGTCGCTGAATTCGCCGGAGAGACGCTCGCACGGAAAGTGCATTACGGACTCCCTGCTCCTCGGGCTGGCAGGGTTGCAGCTCGTGGAGTGATTTGTGAAAGTGACGTTTTAGGTAAATACGTTTCTTCGTACTTCGTGTTTGTTTCTATCTCCAAAGTAAATATGCGGGGAAAAGAGGATGTTAATGAAGAATATAATAAAAGAAGCGTCTAACCCGCGGTTAGTTGTCTTATGGTATTCCTGAAAATTCCTATTTTTTTCAGTCCGTTCAGTTTGTTCATGTCATTTCTAGTGTGTCCACGGTGTTCATCAGTGCGTCGGTGAACAATGAATAAACCCAATGAGCGCAGATTCGCTACGTATCCGGTAAATCCTTTTCAGAGCGATATTTTGATATACGATTACCCATTTTATGCTTTCGTGGTCTGAGGAATATTAAATTCGTTAGCATTGGCACTATTATAATGATATTTATGATTATTATCATTATTGTTATAAATGCTGTTTTGACTTGGAAGCCCCAACCAGGAATTACAGTCGGATCTCCGTGTATATGCCTAGTTGCTTTACTACTTGAACTACTGAGACAGTTAACAGTTCAAATAGCCTTCAAACGTTCAGAGCTCTTGTAATGATTATTCTCCATCTTCCACCATTCTGTCACAATTATAGGTTCAAGAATTGGGTGGGAATACGTTTCCCATTACGCAATAGTGAATCTCCAATGCGACGCCAAAGCTACTTTAAGTGACGTTATATATACATCTCAATTTGGCTGTTCAAAGAATTGGTATAATAATAATAATAATAAAATGTTGAAATAAGTGGAACACTGGATACACGTCGAGATCATGTTGGATCAGTCTTCATGGAAACCAGGAATTAATATTCCATGCTAATAATTTATTGCTGTTACAACTTAATAATAATAATAATAACAACAACAACAACATTATTATTATTTTCTTCTTGGGGCTTTTTCCCGCTTCAGGGGATGTCGATTTCGACTAACCGCGTGGAGTACTATGATCCTCATGGGGGAACATATTAACCTTTTACACTAGTCATGCGGTGTTTTCGGTCTGTAGTCAGCAGACTCATAAGGCCTTCCGCGATAACACACTTATATGATAAACAAGGGACAAACAACCACGCCCTCGGCGGGACTCGAAACCGTGACCCTTCAGACCGAGGCTCTGAGTCGGCAAACGCTCTAGCCACCTCAGCCACCCAGGTAGACATAAGATATTCTTAAAATAATTAGCATAAATAGCAAAACTTGGATAGAGAAGATATTTTATTTTACTACTTGCGGTTGTCAATGTATAAAAATTTGAGATGTCATGCGTTTTGGACATTCTTAGTACATCAAGTAATTGTGTTTCATTGATTGGTGCAGGTGTGCGACATGATCGATGTAGTCGTCAGAATATCAACTTCAAACATCACATTTGTTTTCTCGAAAGAAATCAGAGTGAACTTGGTGTACAAAGATTATAATTATTTCTTTGAGAGTAATTTAATGGATATTAACATTTAGGTTAAATTTTCGTATGTGAGTACAAAATTATAATTACTCGTCTGGTTACATATTTACAACATGAACTGACATTCCAAAAATACCATGTATTGTCAATTTTTTGCATCAGTATAAAGCGCAGAAGCCACAGCAGAATCTATAGACAGCAGCACATTAGGGTTTTTAATTAGTTTTATCCAAACTGCTTTATTTTAATAGAAAATGCTTGCAAATTTTCTTAAATATATCTATTACTAACTTTGCAATACGAATTATTGCTTAAAATTATTTTCCAAGGAGAGAAACACTACGTGATTTTGGCGAAAGTTACCTCTCCAAAGAAAAATATATTTTTTCTTTACTTACATTGCACACTCTTATCTATAACTGTATTCGGAAGTACTTTATCCCTTTTAATGATGAATAGTAAAATGCCCTTCAGTGGATTTGTAACACGTCGTGGTCACATACAATTTTTGCAATTGCGTTTGCTAAAAAACTTTGCTTTGTTTTACGAGCAACAATGAAATCACGTATTTACCTACCTCCAGAAAGTGATTTCACTCTTTCGAAAACCTGTATCAGCAGAAAAGAAAAAAATTACATAAGATATTTTTCTTCGTCCAATGCAAAATACATTTCACAAAATACAACAATTCACAAAATCGGAAAAGATCTTGAGATGCTTTCTTGTTAGAATGCAAAGTGAAGTTATAATTTATTCCGCTATTTTGTACTTCGATTTATTAATGCACATTGTAAAACTTCGTACTCACATCTGCTGATAACTGTTTCACATTCAGAAAGGTTGAATAAAAGTGCCGCCAATTTAGAATAGCCTTGAATTTAGACGTATCCAAACAATATCTAAGCATTTTTACGTTGCTCTTTTAAGTGAAAAATCTAAATTGTAAAACCTATTTTAAACATTAAAATTGATTATATACAATCGATTCTTTGTTTGTTGAGTTATATTTCTTTTTTAAAAGTCGTATTAATAGTATTCGTCTGCAAACAAACAAACAAAAATCTATGTAGTTTAGAATCATTATCATCATTGTTGAACTCAGTGGTTTTGTTCATTAAACCAAAAAGTACTTACACGATACATAAGTTATTATTTCAGTAATGTCCGGACACATTTTTATTGTTTTTATACACCCGGCACGACGTTAAACACCACTAGGCTGGTCTGTTACTATTGGTATTCTACTCGTATTTCTTCTTAATTTTTTACTATTCCTAAAGCCTTTATAGGAGTTTGTAATTGGGTGTCTATATCTTCCAATCCAATTCAGTCGAAATGAAAATAAGTTGAAATTCAAGCAATCGAGACGAAATTTATTGTTTGATTTTCTGTGGAAATATTTCTAATACGTACTTCTTATACTCTTCAACAACCTCTGTATTTTTTGTCTCCGATGCGAAGATTAGCCAAGAAAAAAAAGAAACATCAAATTCGACTTATTCTTTCGCCCGGCCCTCCCCATCGTACCAGGAGAAACAAATGTTCATGGACTACATTGCGAAGTCTTCGCCAATTAAATATTGTCAAGGGGTTTTAACATTGAGATCAAACATCAACATTTCTTCATGATTTTTGTGACTGAAGAAAAAATTCAGTGTAGCATAGTTGTAGAAACGTCGCTAATGCGCAACTAATAAATTTGATAAGGAAGTCTCTGACAGAATTGCGCCAAAATTTCCAGAGTGAAAACTTACACAATTCAATGACCTACGGAAATATTTTTGCAGATGCATTTATCGTATGATATTTTTTAAAAATTTGTTTTAATTAGCTTTAGCTTAATTAATATTGTATCGACCTACTATAAAACATATGTTAGATTTGCGAAATCATGGATAGATGAAATGTAACTATATTACAATAGTTAATGTTAAGAAATAATGTGGAAAACAATACAGAAAATTGTTAATTCGTTTGAGAGCTCAGCGTATATACGATTGTAGAATAACAATTCTCATACTAGGCAAGTGATTTAACGTGCTGCGTAAAAAATTATTGTCACGAAAATTTAAGGAGATTATATCATACACGATTTTAATTTATTCATATTACATTTCTATTGAAGGAACATTTCTTGAAAACTTTTTAATTCATTTTAAAAACAAATGAAAAAGGGAAAGAAATAGAGCTAGCAATCTCCAAGAGCGCAGTTTCTAGCTCTGAGAGAGCAGGTCAGCGAATGTCGTTTCTGCGGCCGCCGCTGGCAGACGGGACTAGCGGCGGCGGCGGCGGCGCCCGGAGGGATGGGCATAAAAACGCGGCGTGCGTCGTGGGGCGCGGCGGCGGCGGCGGCGGCTGGGACGCGAGGTGCGCGCTCGATCGAGCGTGGACGTGGCGGAGCGCCTGCCGCGCTGGTTTCCCCGACTCCGCACGCCGCGCCGCGCACGCCGCCGCGCTCGGGAAGCCCTCGCCGTTCTACCGACACTGCGGATGACCGGCATTGTGGATTCTCCTACCACCTCCAAACACACACACGTGAGATTCTGGTCGGCTTAGGTGGCCCAGGACATCAACTGACGTCACTGCAATGCTTCTGACCTGGAGGTCCAAGGGTTCGACTCCTGACGGAGGCAGAATTTTCAACATTAGTTAGATCGAAGTCAGGCGATGAGGGGAGGAGAATTCTAGTGGCCGGCTACTCAGTTCGGTAGTTTTCCGTTGTTTCTCCGTTCAACATTAGGCGAATGCCGGAGTAGTACCGTAACAAACGGGTCACAATCCGCATGCGATTTTCCTTCCTCTTCCTTTTTGTATCTTCACACCTTATTACACACACTTATACTTACATGCATTGTATTACTACACATGCTGGGGGACCAGTCGGAAACTTAGAGCTTGTCTTCGTTGGGACGGTGCTGGTCTGGTTGGGGATACCTAGCTGGGAAAACCCCCCGCAAGTCGACGTGTAGCACGACGCCAGATCTCATCATCCAATGGGAGAATATCCACCGCAACCTTCCGTGATAAAATATGCGCTACACATTCGGGTTTAATGACCTTAGCCGTTGACGCGCCCGGCGTCACTAATTAATGAATCAAAATCAAAATGTTCTCGCATATGTTCTCCCAAATGTTCCTACAAGTTCATCCAAATGTTCGCTTAAATTCTTTCCCAAATGGTCTTCCAAATTTTCCTCAAATGTTCTTCAGATTTTCCTCAAAAGTTCCCTTAAATGTTCCCAAATATTCCTGGAATATCCCGTGAAATGTTCTCCCAAATATTCCTCAGTTGGTCATCACATGTTCCTGCACTTGTTAATCTGGGAATTTAACGTGAAATTCTATATTTTCATTTTTTCATTACAATATTTATAAACACTATAGTGACGTATTATGCAGTGTCTCCCCTGGTACATTAAACGGAAAGTCTTAAATTGTTTCAGTACCCACAAGAGTAAAAACTGCAAAAATTGTAATAAAAGACCTCAAAGATTTTTCGCAAAAACTTGCTATCTCCAAAAACACAACTTTGTAATGATTGTTTTAAAAGTGAAAATAGCTTCGTAATGGAGCGTTCCAGACAATCTGTGCAAATGAGTGACGGAACCATAGAAACGGAATAGAACGACCAGAAAGGTCTCATATTGTAGTTAACGTTATAGAAAATATAACTTGTTTCTCTTGAAATGTCACAAAAAACTGGTTTTAAGGCTCTAGGACACACCGTTTCCGCGTCATGCATGGTGGTAACGTGTGCTGTGGCTTAGTCTGTTTTGTGGGTTGCATGTGCGCCTGAAAATCCAAATGTGCTACATTCTGCAACTTCCCAGTTGTTCGTCTTAAATCTCTTTGTTGCACCTCTGGAATAGGGAAAACACCATCCAAACTATCAGTACACTTTTGGGGGTTTGTGCCCATGGTTTGGAAGTTTTATTAAGAGGAGAATAATAATAATAATAATAATAATAATAATAATAATAATAATAATGTATTAATATATTATTTACTTATTAATAATAGTAATAATAATATTTTTGGAATAGATAATCTGGCCGGGTCTGTTACAATAGATAGCTTGGCACAGGTGGATTAGAATAAATAAGAAACTAGAACATGGAACGAAAAGCTAGAACGCTGCCTATAATGTGATTTTGCTAGAGACATTGCGAAGAAATCTATGAAAGATACGCAGACTAAGAAAGACACTGAACTGCCAATGCTACTTGACCTGCAATGTGTTAAAGAAATCATCAAGACACAGATCACTCAATGGAAAACACCTACAAAGAATTAAAACAATACACATAAACATTGACCAATCATTTATGTGGCTTAAATGTGGAAAGGAGAAGCCAAAATCGAATGCAGTGGTAATACCTGACTAAGGTAAGAAATTGAGAACAGAAATTAATATTACTCTGAAAATCTACACCTCATTACTGCAATTAACAACTCTTTTATCCAGAGAACTAATATGCTATTTACAACAGGAAAGCTATGTTACTTAAAATACTAAAGTAATAAAAAGAAAAAGCACATGACAGCCAACGACTTTGTCAAAAATTTGTATTCATGACCTAAAAACTAAAATGAACAAATTAGCCAATGAACCAACATCGCACTAACGCATTTATAATATCAAATATCCACTGGTCAAATTCTACCTAGCGGTACATCACTGTGGATAAGTATAAAAAAACTATGTAGAAAGACTAAATAAATTCTCATCCCAAAATATAGGCTTCGGTCATATTAAAAAAATGGCTTTAAAAGAACTACTCAAAACAACCCGAGACAATATATTAATCGGCATATTTAATTCCTAAAATTAGGCAGCTTCTCCACAGTTCGGAAAGCAACAATAATACTACTACGATGAAAACCAGGCAAAATAATAGATAAAGTATATTTGCAAAGATGTATGAACATTATATCAAGTAAAAAATGCAAAACCTACACGTAACACCAATTGTGACTTAACAAATGCTGCAAATCATACATAAGACCAATCCTCAAATACGCGTCCTCCATCTGCAAAAACGCAGCACGAACCACCCTGAATAAAACAGAAATAATTTAAAATAAATTATTCAAAAAAATGCCGTGAGACAGAAAGCAAATTCATAACAAACTCAATTTAATAGCATTCAACGCATACATAATTTATTTATTTAATAAATTTCTTTCAATACACCACTTATTTCCCAATATATCAATATTCGCACTTTGTAAAACATACATAACACGGAACAGAAAGAAATCACCTTCCCTAAACACTTCCCTCAACTAACTTAAATAATTTCTCTATCCTTCTTTGAGGATCCTCACAGAAATCCGTCCCACTAACATTACCTCCAAAACTAGCAAACGTTTATAATCGCCATTTAATTCTGCAGACAGGTGTTACTGGTTAATATTTAGATCCCCTTAAGCATATGAAATGAGGGTAACGCATGCCGATGTCCATCCATACAAATTAACGATAAAAATACAAATTATGAACCCCATGAAAAGTAAAAATTCCGAACATTTAGAAATAAATTTAAAACAAGGAGACCGAAATTCATCGTTTTCTGGCGCGCTATAACAACTTTCTCTTCTTAGGAAGTATTCGTAAAGCGAGAAAGTACAAATATCAGCACATTTAGTTATAATTCAGAATTTCGTGCAAAATTTTTGCGTAGGTAAAAAAGGATTCAAAATTGTCAATTAAAGTTTTGTAATGATCAAGAGTGTCATTTTATTCTTTTTAACAAAGTCAAAGCAAACTGGTTTGATGAACACAAGTGTATTTATACTACACGACAATTAAATTGTATATTCCTGGATCATCTTTATGGACTGTAACCTCTGAATCGTGACATTCTTCTACTTACACGTCTTGCATTAAAAATATGTTGAGAGAAATGCTTAATAATACCTTAATGAACGTTGGCATTTCATTACCGAATGAGGTATCTAATTGCCATATATTGTTTATATAGACAATGATTTTAAATTAATGGGACTATAAAATATAAATTCAAGAGTACATCGTTTGTTTTGTATCACGACACGATCACTTTTGTGATTATGAACGAAATGACATAAACATAACTAGCTATTTAACACTCGCCAATCTCAATACGCAAGTCACTCCTGTGATTGGTAGTAATGAGTGAGTTAAAAGTTAAGATTGCTTTATGATCATGTTGACTTTTAGATTTTTAGTACCAAATATACACTTTCGTTATTGCCCTTAGATTTATATTTTTGTATTTAGCCATTATATGTCCCATAAAGAGCAATTGGCCTAATTGCCGTTAGATCGGTCTCCCAACAAGGAACCCGTGACGTCTCTAATTCGCTTAACCTTGATGACATCACGTAGTTAAGGAATTCGGATAGCGACGCCGGTTTCGTGCGTGCCATTTCAGTAGATTCATCCCAGCATTCACCTGGATGACCGAGGAAAAATCTCGCTCAGCATGGCCGGCACAGGGATTGAACCCGGGCCTCCCGAATGCAAAGTCAGCGACCTACGCCCTGAGCCATTTCGCTATTAAACTATCACGCCTAAAGTGCAAATAGTGCTAAGTTCTCGCAATAATTACATATTATACCCGACAACAGAGCGCTTCTGCCACTCCAGCTCCATTTTTGTTCAGTTGATTTGGAGGTAAGTTTTATAGACAGTTTCACAGAAGCGTGATTTGCATTCTACATTCATACGCGTTACCCGCGCCAGTTCACTCGTGACGGTGTTCACGGCGCGCCCCGAGGGGCGGAGAACCGATCAGAGCTCCCAGAAATATGCGCCAGATACGGCAGGGGCAGCGAACCTTCCATCCATAGGTTCATTGATTTCATTGAAGGCAAGGAACGCATAAAAGTACGGGAGAGGCCGTTGGCAATGTGCAAATGTGGAAGCGGCCAACGACGCCGACGACCTTGCTCTAATGCCCATGAAGTCGGTGGCTTATTATGACAGCTGCGCGGGAAAGCGTCGCGTCGGGTAGGTCGCAGCAAGAGAGCGAACGCCATCGCGACCCCCGCTGCGCTCGCCGTACCACTCCCCTGGCCATGCCTCGCCCCTGCCCCCCCGCCCCACCCCGTCGGCCCGGCACCCGCGCCCGTGCCTGCCGTGCCTTCTGCCACGCTGAAATCGGAGGCGTTCACAGAAACGGGTCATTTACCCCAACTGTTAGCGGAGCCTCCAGTGAGTCACAGCATTAAGTTCCGAGGTTCGAGTCTCTGCTAAGCCTGACTGGTCAAGCTACAGGGGTTTTCCTTTGAGTTTTTCCTTCTCCAGCGAAGTATCTCAATGCAAATTTGTCTGTCAGTCGGTTTCTTGTTCGATTCCTTTCTGTCTTCCAGGTAACGGTCAACTGCCACGAACGGTTACTACAATGAACTTACTCCTCCGTAAAGCAAATTGTCTGTTCTATGATACATTTTAAATGATTTGAAGGATAAAACATGTCTTGAGAAAAAAGAAAAACTTGCTGACCTCAAATAAATAAATAATTCCACTTTAATGCACAGTCCAATATTTATATATAAGGTTAAGAAAAAACAAAAGAACATTTGAACAGAAGAATAAAAATGTTGAAAAGAAACAAAAACGAACAGAAAGGTTTTTTTTTGAAAGGAAACAAAATCAAACAGAAACATTCATTTAAAAAAGGGTCAATGAACTGTTTCAGGTGAAGTCGCTAACAGAAAAAAGTAATTGTTGACAAATAGGATAAAAAGAATGAAATAGAAGTTACGGAAGCAAATGAAACGGAAATAAATGGTAGAGATGCACAAATAAAAACAAATTAGGGAACGCCCCAGTGAATATAAATAATCTTCAGAGAACAAAACTATACTGCGGAAAAGTATGTACAAAATATTCATTACATGCTATTTTTCTTTAATAATATGACATGATTAAATTATTAATTACATTTCTGGTTCTTCTTCACAGCGTATCGATATTTTCCTAAAGAACCAGCACATAAATTGAAGGGTTAAAAAAAACAGCATTAGTGCAAAACGTGAGATTTTGATGTACTAGAACTGTTGCTAGAGCAATATAGCCGTCATTAGCTGAGTTGAGTGTTAGATGTGTGTGTTAGTGAGATATTAGAGAGAGAGAGAGAGAGAGAGAGAGAGAGAGAGAGAGAGAGTTAGTGAGAGATTAGAGTGTTATTGTGAAAAAATTAGCCCTTGCCCGTAGTTATTAACCGCGAAAGCTTGATTGATTTTCATAAAAGAACCATAATCCAAAGTCTTATTATATACAAATTTCTCAATTTTTTGAAAAGAAAAACACCGTATTCCAAAAACCACCCCATGCTTTTTCGCTCTCCAGAAAAAACTGTAACTGTACAAAACAAATTTTGAACTGTATTCAAAATTCCACTAGGGTAGTGATAACAGAATTACGAAAACGTGCACAGAATTCACTTCTCCTCGTAACACGTCACACACAGTTTTTAACTGTTTCTTGACGTAAAATAAATAAATAAAAACATATATAAATAAATAAATACTTCCAAATGCCGGTATCGTTTCATTCGTACGCCAAAGACTTACTATACGTTCATTGAGTCTGAACGCGCCTTATGAGAATATACGAAATAACACGGGATAAGTGTATTTTCAATAAAAATGGAAACTGTTTGATTGTTTTCGGATTTCACACGATTACCTGGATCTCTAACGAAATCACTGGCATCTCTCAAATGGCTGCAGGCAGCATAGTTTTATTTCAATTTCTGTGCGCATTGGAAATTAGTTAACATAGATAATTAGAAACACGCACATAATTTTACAAATATAGAATTTTCGCAAAAAATTTTTCCGTTATACATGCGAAATAAAATGTTCTATTGTGAAGAAAGAGGCAACTATTCAAGGACAAAACAGCTAATGACCATGTATTACCATTTCTAAGTATGTATGTTACTCGTAAGAATGTTAAGAAGTTTCAGTTCGGTTCGGACATTGTACGCAAATAATTACGTCAAATGACGACGGAGCAGGTGACAGGAAAATATTTATTGTTGTAGGACCCTGACATAAAGACTCGTTCCTATCAGATGGAGATAGAATTTTGAAACGAGTCTTAAATTGAACGCACCCGTAAAATAAATTCGTGTAATTTCATACGATCTGTACTCAAGGTAAACCTAGAAGTATTACAATTAAGTTCATTTTCTGTTTATTTTTATCAATAGAGACGAAAATAATCGACCAGAGACGGAAAAGTAGCAGCAAAAACAATATATTACGACCCTTAAATTAAAGTTTCGAACATATTGTTTCGCGAACATTACGATGTTACTCTATTCTCTATACTAATTTAATAAAATTAGAAGTGAAAATTGTAATGATGCGTCGCAGGTAACAAAGTTGAGAAAACTAACTAAAAACTAAGTAATAACGCAACGATGGCAACGTTGACAACATATAGGCTGAGGTGCGGCCGCAAGCGAAATTCCCTGGCCCTCAAAAACATTCGCACAGACGAGTGCTTCTCCTCATTACTACGAGAGCGATGTAAGCGTCGGTGGCGACCACAGATAATAGAAACCCCACCATCAGGTGACCTGTGGCATCGTGCATGGCTATAAATGCTTCCTTCGTCTCTTTGTATTCTGCGATCGTGAAATACGAAGACGGTAAAAACTCTAGACAGATGACCCGGTACGAGATGAAGGAAAAAAGACTCCACGCGAACCGCGAAAAAATGTTCAGCCAGAAATTATAAAGACAACAATGGAAATGAAACAAGACAACGTAGCATATTGATGCCTTCTTTGCATGCGAATTTTTTCAGCAGATAACTCTGTTCCATACTACTTACAGAAACGGTAAAGCGTTTGTCATGAAGTCCTCTTTTGAATTTTAAGGTTCCAAGAAAATATTCAAATTACTTATGTAGAATACAAACCTACAGTTACGATCTGAGAGCTTGATCTCACTACAAGCGAAAAATAGGAGGGAAAATGATTTTCATATTGAGGCGTTCTATACGTCCATATTTTCTTAGAAATGGTTTGGAATTCCACAATCACCTCAACACTAATCAGTAGGGGATGGATTTTAATGAAATGGCTTTTTTCTTTTCACGTTAGAAAAATGCTGTTTAGTATAGATATTCATTTTATGTTATGACAAAAGGAAATTACACATTTTTATACGTCATGTTTTGCATTTTTCGTCGATTTCAACTAATAAGTCATTATTTACCTTTTCCGTCATTTTTAATACATTTTCTCTGATTTAACCGATTTTAATATAATTTTAATAGCACTTGCTTCAAATAATTTACGAGGTGCAATAAATGTTTTCCTATTCCAGAATTCCTGAGTTCCTATACCTGGTAGCCATTTCGATTTCTTTGCTTAGAAGTTGTCATGTCATCCATTGTGTGTAATCAAAGGTTCCTGTGATGCCTGTCAGTGCCATTGGTGGTTCAGCCGATTTTGGGATAACTAAAGACAGAACAGTTCAAATCAATAAAACTACAAAAACATTTGAAACCAAAAGTTTCAAAGCTGAGTTCACTTGAATGAACAGAAGAAGCCTCGATTACATTAGTAACGTATCCAACAGCTTGAGTTGTTCAGCCGAACTGGTTTTGATCACATTCTTTACGTCATTTTTCTTTGCTTTTAGGGCATTTTAAAAACATTTTAAGAGCATTTTATTGATCAGTTTTGACGATATTTAATGCCATCAAAAGCCGCCATCTAGTGATCAGCTTCGATGTATTAGCAAAAAGAGATATAATATTATATGTTCTCCTTACAACAGAAAAGCTTCAATAGTACCGTCAGTCCCATTCCCTTCCGATGCAGGAATGTGGGCGCTAGTCCTCTGAGCGCCGCCCCCCCCCCGCCTCCCTGATGCTTCCCACAGAGCCGCTCGCTGAGCCACCGGTCGCCGCCACCGCCGCTGCCGCTGCTGGGTCGTCGTCGATAGTCGCGTCACCCGAGAGCTCCCCGTTCCGCGCCATTTCACGAAACCGTAGCGTGACGTTGCGCTTTGTCTTGCGTACGTCCACGGAACAAATCCCCTTCAAGACCTGTTCGAGTGCGCGTGGACCTCGACCTGCGGCGCGCCGTGGCCAATCCTTTCCGCGCGCTCGCCCGCCCCCTCGCTTCCTCGCCGTTGCCACTCTGATGATGGGAGTTGGAGCGGGGTGAAACGAGAGGTTGAAGGAGTGGAGGAGTCGGTGGTTTTGGACTCAGGGTTACAAGTATAAAATATATAGAAAAAAGGTAGCGGCTAGGCAGCTAGACTCTAGAGGAAAGAGGATTGAGAGGCTAGGAAATTGCAAGGCTTTTTGACTGAAAGCTGAGGACCTTGGGGCTTGGGGTGGCTGGGACAGTGAAGGGCTGGATGTTGCTGGTTGGAACAAAGGTGGTGATCTTGGCTGGGAAGGGAGCACAGAGCAAGGAACTGAGAACTGGAAGATGGAAACTTGAGGACTGAAGAGTTCGAAGATGTGTGTTGGGAGAGTGGAGAAACGGTGGCTAAGAGACTTGGAAGTGAGGAGAGTTTGACGGCTGATGGGATGGAGTTGGAGGGCAGGGCAACTGGCGAAGCGGGGTCGGATTACTGGAGCTAGAAGGTAGGGATCTCGAGGGGGAGCGGGGATATGAGGTGGGAATTTGAGGCGGGGCTTTGAGGCGTAGCTCTGAGCCGGGGCAGAGGGAGTGAAAAACGCGCGTTGCGCTCCGCTGCTGGCCACTGGCCGTTGGCAGCGCGGATGCCCCTTCGCCTCCGCCCCCGGCGCTACACTTTTCACGGATCATCGAATTACAATCTGAACTGCCGTTTTATGATGCGTTGTGGAAGAAACACCCACACTTCCCCTACATGGCGTGCCGTTCGGCACACACTCCATGCCGAGGCAGCTTCCTGTTATATCTTGTATCCTCCATGAGAATGCCGTTTTTTTCGTTTGAGCATCTTGGAAGGTTATTGCCATTGCTATTGTTCTCATATATGCCATGATCTACTCTTCCCGTTGCGAAGCAGAGCTTTCCGGATATCCGGTCTCATTTGTGGATTTAATAATCATTTTATCGCCCTTTGTCGGGGTTTACATAAATGTAAGGGTAGGATTTCATTTTTAACAAATTGAAGACCCGCAGACGTTAGCTACCGAGATCTTACTTTTCTCTCAAAGCAAAAGAAAAAAATATTATTCTTTAAATTTCTGTTTCGTTCATTAGTAACAATATGTTCGATTATAGGCATGTACTTCCGTCAAACGTGTAGTGGAGTAATCTTTCTTTAACCTACTCATTGTCAGACATTACCTTTTATCCCTTCCGTCAGAGGCTCGGCGCCGTTAGACCCCTGGATTTCCAGACGGTTACCCATCCAGGAACACACGATGCCTCGAGTTGCGTACCCTCCGTGACTTCACGGAGCGCAGTTATGTAATTAGGTTAGCGACGCCGACAATCTGTAAATCAATATATTATTTTATGAATCAATCTAGAAATCGAAACAATGTAGTCCCTCCTACAACGTGTCCCTCCGATTGATAAACTGTAGGTCAGAAATAATAACAATATGTGCATTGTGACCAAAGTTTTGCGGTCGCATTTCAGCTGCGAGAAAACTGACTGAATGGAGGAAATTTATGAATTCAGAACAACTAATTTGTAATTAATTTTGCATTAATTAGTATAATTGAAAATGATTAATGTCATGTATCATATCCATTCTTCATTCAAAATCTTCATTCTCGTTTCTTTCCAATTTCAAATGGAAACATTACTCGGAGTAAGTAGTTATTGCAGATGAAAATTTTGCGGTTCTACCACCGTTTATTTTCATATTACCAAAACGTAGTATAAGCATAAAATAAATGGAAGTGAGAACAAACACCTAAAGATAAAATGTGGTATGCAAGTACCTAAATTTCAAAATTCTTAGTTCTTTAGCACACTTCTCTGTTCCAATAATATCATTTATGGCTACTTCACGTAGAATTTAAGTGTGTGACGTATTAAATCATAACCACAATATGCCTTTACAAAATTGTATAGCGTATTGCCATTGCCGTCAGACCTAATTTCCTTCTTTATTTTATTAGAGCGAATTATTCTGGGAAAGGACACGAACCTCATTCAGTTCAATCGAATATTCAACGGGAGAAATATTTTTTAACAACTGCACTAAATGTAACTGTGGTTAACACGGGGGAAAATTTTATTTTAGGAGAGTACGGGGCTACTTGTCATCAAAGATTAGTTGGCACGCCACTTCTTTTTTTTTCATAGTGAGCACTGAGAGGTAGAGTTGCTACTGTCCATCGACCTGAAAGTATTGGAATATGCGTTGTAGTGTCATTGTGATGCGTTCTCTCAGAAAGGAAGAGCAACATGTTTCCTGATTTCCTGGCATATTTTTTTCTATTAAAGGGTTTGTTATTCTGGGAAGACTGAGAATATGTAAGACGTTTTCAAAAGTTGTGATGAGTTTTCAAAACTTGTGAGAGTGATCCATTAAGAATGAAAGTTCTGGAATGCTTCATAAAACATTTTTTGAACTGGGAGAGAGTCATTTTATCTAAAAACTAATCTTGGGGGAAGTTGACATACTAGCTGAAATGAACATTGGCATAAAAGACGTATCAAGTGAAAATTTATTGCAGTGAAAAGTGTTCGTATATTACATCCATCAGGTCAAGTGAGAGATCGACTTTGGTGGACATAAAACGATAAACTTTTATTTTTCACTTATTTATTTTTCTAAATATTCAAAGCTTAATATATTTTTTCTCACATTTGCATTTGGGTAACAGATTTGTGATCACTAAATTACACTTATTCTTCATATCCTATTAACCATCATAGTTTGCCATCTTACTTAAGAGGGTATGCCAAATTCTTCCACATTTCTAACCATTTGGCATCCTGGGGTAATTTACCCATACATCTGGGGTAAGTTTGTATTCTTGTAAAATACATTTGAAAATAATTTTCGAGGAATGGATTGCATAAAATTGTATGTGATGTTCCAGTATCTATTACGGAGTAACGATGGGAAAGCTCACTACTCAGGTTCAGAAGACCAGATTACGGCATAGGGATGTCTATGTGCTAACCACACGTACTCCTTAACCAATGTCCGTAAGGCCGGGACGCTGCTGGTAAGTCGTGGCTCCTTACGGAACTGTTGTCCCAAAGTGTGTGTGTGTGTATACCTTTTAACATCTTGAGAGTGTCACCAAATTGCTAGTTTTGTTGAAGTGAGAGTTTCGAGGCCCACAAACGGACAAGAATGCTGAATGGGAATCAGCGAAGCGCCTAAGGGATGTGGCAGGATAAAGGAGAGAAGTTAGCGACAATGGTAGGCCCATCAGCGTCACAGATCGTCACCGGCGGCGTGTAGGCGAGCAGTGAAGAAGCATATGATGAGAGGGATGCCACTGAGCTTTTGGAAAAGGAAAAAATTGATTGAAATATAAAAGATTGATGCAGTTACTGCTAAAAATATTTCAGTGGCATGAATAATTGAGGATCACGATAGCATTCAATCGTGAATGACACTGTAAGGAAGGTGATGGGGGAAACACAAATTGGAGAGGCAACGGTAACACAGTGCGTGTCATTAGCGGCAAAATTGATGAAGACAAGAAAAATATCAAGCTAGGAGAATAAGACAGCAATGAAAGCTCAAAGAAAGCAACAATAATCGACTTCCGGCGTGTATCTGATGTTACTCTTCTCCAACGCAAAGACATTTGAAACAACAGCGGCAACAGCGACACAGTAACATCAATTGTTTCCTCGCTGACTTGTTTAATAACGCGAAAGCAATAGAGAACAGACGGTGACAAGGGAGAGAATGATACTTTGTTGCCCAGATAAAAAAATGAGACAAAGTTTGAACGTTATAGACTGAAGTGAACCGAAATTGACAGGGGTTTCTGACGCGATGTTCATACAAATTTGTGAGAAACATAATGGATTGCATGTGCTTATCCGTCGCCGAGTGGCTTCCAGCAGCCTATTAGAAAAGACCCAAATCGGAAAAGAAGGGGCGGCGACGTTATCGAAAACAAAAAGACTCGTCAAGCCGTAGCAATATCGTTAACGGTGGCAGCGGCATTTGAAGCAACGTCAAAGGCAGCGCCGGGGGCGCCGGCACTGGCGGCGGTGGGGAATTGGAGGCGGCGCAGAGCGAGGGCGAGGGCGAGGACGAGGGCGAGGATGACGGCGAGGGCGCGCGGCGGTGGCTTGGGGGAAGCTGAGGGACGACGTGGGGTGCGCACTGGGTCAGTGGAACGCGCGCGGATACTGCGGCTTCTGCGGCTGCCTCCGCGCCCATGAGGACTGGCGCGCACAGCGGCTACGCCACGCCGCGCCGCTCCCCAAAGCAGCGGGGGGGAGCTTACTGGGGGTGGGATGTGAAGGACCCCTAAATTCGCAATTGAAAATTTTGAGAGCTGCTGACATGTTTTAATGGGTATGAATTAATAAATTTTCTTATGACATACACACACATAACAATAATGGGGGAAACACAACCTGGAAAGGCAACGGCACAACAGCGGTAATGTCAATGTCAATTGATGAAGACAAGAGAAAGATCAAGCTAGGAGAACAAGACAGCAATAAAAACTCAAAGAAAGCAACAATAGTGCACTTCTGCTGTGTATCTGACGGCACAACAGCGGCAATGTCAAAACAAAAAGGCAAGCATTCAATCGTGAATGGCACGGTAAGGAATGTGACCATTAGAAACGCCAACTATTAGAAAAGACCCAAGCATGAAATTATGTATGTATAATTTTAATTGCACCTATTTAACGGTAACACTAAAAAATAATAAACAAAAGAAAAGTTTGTATTTCTAAAGCGCGCTGGAATTTAAAGAAAATATGCAGCCTTCGTCCACGAGAAAGGTGCCTATGGTTTCGTTAAATATCCAAGAATTGCAAAAACAATGAAACGATTAAGATTTTGATTGAAAAATCCTAACAAATAATTGTGCTATTCCACATATCCTCTTACTGCGCATATTGACTGAATTCTCATATACAATGACGCTGTTCACCTCGTGCGGCAACAAAACGTCAAGAAAGAGGCAGCCCGCTATTCGCTATTCCCCATATTCCCCTTATACGCCCATATTCCCTGTTCGCATATTATGTTATGGATCAGCAACTTTTTGGATACACTTGTTTAAATAACTATTGTACTGTTTATTACTGTATACTATGTTATACAATGTTATATATTGAAACGAATTAATATAATAGAATTATTATAATACGTTTAGCATAATGAAGCGGCGGCCGACCCTGTTCAAATGGCGTGGCAGTTATGGCCGTTGCCGCCTGACCCGTTCCGAACGGGTCAGGAGGTGGCGTGAGCGAGAACGGGCTCGTGGTCACCCCGGGTAGCATACGACAGTGTGAGATAGAACTCGGTAAGAGATGGAGCGGATGCGTTGGGTCGAGTGATCTTGATAGGAGTCGAGGAACTGAGGAGACAATAAGAGTGATAACGGACAGTGGACATAGTGGTAACCAATGCGTGAATGAATACGATGAACAATATTCGACGTATAACCGGGATTTGCAATATAAAGAACTGAGCAAGTGCGAAATATCAATCGGGAAGCGAGTTTCACCACGTGTCGGAGCAAATGATGATAAAACATCCGGCGAGGACTGGAGATGTTTATGAGTAGCGTGTTCATCGAATAGACAGTGGTGGATGGAAATAGAACATTAATAGTGCCTGGAAGGAAATAGTGTCGAGAAAACATCGGCCGAAGGCGCGCGGGCCCTCGAGCTGCATGTAGCGGCGGTCGCCTTGGCTTCGGGAAACGACTGGGACCGAGGGCAACCGAGCAATGCCGAGCTGGTAGGAGACGCCGCTTCGCATGGGAGTTAGATGTATCGCCCATATAAATATCAAGTTTTCTTTTCCCTTTGTGTGTTGAATAGTGTATCAGAAAAGGGGGAAGTGTAGACGTGATTTATTAGCATTTAGTATTAGACAAGTGGAAAGTGATGCACGGGGTACTGAATCGTTGTGAAATAAAGTATTGTTCATGTTCTTTGTATTTCAATGTGTATTTCTGATGAATGTGCAAAACCCAGAGCTCATTCGCGAACAAAGATTACCTGTCCCACCCATATCTCATAAAATCAATGTTGAAATGAACCCAAAAGAGGAACGTTTCAATATATATATATATATATATATATATATATATATATATATAGTGTATATTATATATACATACACAATGTTATATACAATATACAATAGTGATTTTGCTAAAGTATTCGTTTTGTAGAAATGTTACACAAAATTATTTTATTTGTGTTTTTTAGGGAGCTTGCGTGCTCGTTTTTGTTGAAACATTTGCTGTGGTTTAGTTCAGCAGCTTTTTGGCTGCTACAGGCCAATAATTATTTTTAAAATGTATTAAATGAGCGGAGCGAATGAAATAAAAGCTGAATTTCTTTGTGTACCATGAAAATTACGACAGAGACCACCGGTTGCCAACCGTTTGCGCTAGCGCTTTGTAGCATACTGAAATGCAGGAATGTTCTAAAACAGCTGTATTAAAGACATACTCGGATGTATTTCTCCTGAATTTTTAGTGTTTTAATAAAACATCCAGAATAAAGTTGATATCGTGTTTTAAATTTTTCACAGTGTACAATTTCACACAAATGTTCTAGTGAATTTTCACTCTCAATTATTGACCTGAGTGGTATGTGAAGTTCTTTATATCTCAATAGATCGTATTATTCATTTTGGTCACGCTCAAAAAACCTTACCAGTTGATATTTATTTCCATTTAGGGCTCTGCAATGAATATTGGGTGACAAATTAAGTTGAAGACAAATGTGTCCAATATTACTTCACAGATTTCAATGATATATAAAAAATAAATGTAAGGATATATAACGCATACAGTGCTCGAAAACAAGTGAATCATCTGTGTGAATTTCCAACACTTCGAAAGGGCAAACATTAACATGTCATTCGATATTAAATTTCTATTTATGCTAATTTAGGTTCAAGAAATTGAATTTGACAATCATATTTTCTCGTTTCATTGATAATAATTTTATTTTCACTTTCACTTTCCACTTTCATAACACTTTCCAATGATCTGTTACATAAAACTGCAAGAAATGTTTTCTAATAACTTCCCCTTCATGTACTTAAGCGTATAAAAGGAAACAACGTTGCCATTTACCACCAATGCAGCTACACAGCTCATCAAAATGTCACCTAAAAGTATGGTAAACAAAAATATTTGGTTGAAAGAAATGAATCTTTAAGAACAGTAAATTATTACAATTCGATATAGTGATAAGAACATCATCTAATGCATTACACACAAATACCTTTTGTGAAAAATATTTTTGCCGCAGTTTTGGCCAGGTGATTGCAGTATGTTTCATCTGTAGGTTCTTAGATTTTAACCGCTGACTTTTAATATTGATATTTTTGTATGATATGCACTTTAATAGCTTTTAAACATTTAACAGACTTTTTAAAATCCTAGACTCACATTTTTTTCAAAAATTACCCCAAAAATGGGTCGAAACGTCAAAATAAATTGTTTGAAAAAAAGATTAAGGTGCCTGTTTTGCAAAAAAGGTCAGGAACTATTAAAATTAATATCGACGCTGCTGTATATTCGCGTCGCTACTGTAGTGTTAAGAACTTTCGTCACAATGGCTTGCGAGCATTTAGTCATCAGCAGCCTACCAATGGTTCTTTTACTTACTTCATGCTTCATGGTGGATATAACTTCTCGCTGAGTGTCATTTGTGGTAGTGGAGTTGTGCACGCATGCAGGACATTTCGCAGTCCTCCCTTCTTGTGGTTCGAAGAGGCCTTCCCTCCTCCGTGTCGTATGTGCGCGATCTCGGCTCGCTGTATCTACATACTATCAAAAATTGTGTGAGACCGATGTGGTGCGCGATATGGTCGAACGACCATTCAGTCTCCGTGATTTTCCCGACGAGCCCTTCTCAAATGCATTTACCTTGTTAAATTACTATCTTCCCTTTGTTAGGTGCGACTCGTATTGAAATGGTCAGAACTGGTTACCTTTGTGGTTACCGAGGTTCAAATCGCGGATGGTCCGTGTGGTATTTGTGATTGACAAGGGGGGTTTGCGGCAGTATTTCTCCGTACTATCCTGTTTTCCCTTTTAATCTTTATTTACATCACCATCAGTGATATCAACACATCCATCCATCAACATTTTTCATTCCATGTAAGGCTAAATAGGCCAGGTACTAATGATTATAATCAGAGGCGAAGAAATATAATTTTTTCTCCGATCATATTGTAACTTCAAGCAATTCTATCGGTACCTTGCTATACAAAGCACTTACATTGGGGTTATCTTATAGCCCCTTAAATCCAAAGATAAGCTCTAACCTCTAGACACCATGTGTGCAAACAAGCAGAAAAGAGTAATATTTGGCACTTCTGACCATCTGAAAGTTACCATCCAAGTTTTAATAATTTGCGTGTGTTTCTTTATACTCAACTTTCTTTTGTAGAAGAACATAACTTCGCTTTGTTTCAATAACATTATTCCAATTGAAGCTGAATGCAAACAACAAAGTGAGAACATAAATGTATAGGAGTATACTATTTATTTATTTAACGGCAAAAAAACAGTAGAAAACTGCATGTGACCTTTGAGGGATTACAATCTGCGCACGTTTTCTTGAGCTCCGTAATCCCTATCCCCTTCTCTTTGAGAGTACGTAGTTTAAATGCGAATACAAGTAGCAAGGGGTTAGCCGTTGCTATAAAAAATATTTGCTCCCCTGAAGCGAAACTATTTGCATCGGCAAACGAATTAAACCATCTTTGCCACGCAACAGCATGTATAAATAGGTGACTTTGGGGAGGAGTAAAGCTAAATTTACTATTGAGAATCTAACAAAAGACCATATCAGCATTCCCTTTCTGGATCGCTTAGAAACTTTATATCTTTACGGAAATGGGAGATCATACACTAGTAGCAACTTAAATAGACCAATGCTTGTTTAAAAACGCTGACTTTTTTATGTAAGCTCAGAGGGATGGATTTCGTTGATTGATTAAGTCGTGTTTTCGTGCGCGTAGACTGGACCACTATTTCCGTCACTGGTTACTAGTTCCGTAAGTGTGCTTCATGTTTTTATCACGAGAGGTGCTGGTGGTGGTGATAATTCTTCCTCCCAGGATGGTGAGATCCGGGGTCGATTTACTCGTTGTCTTGCAGGATTTTCCCCAACCAGGTATCTCCCACCAGCGAGGCACAACGGGATTACTGAGAATTCGACCCAGTTATGGAGCTTGTGTCGAAAATCTATCTACCATCGAGACTCCAATCCTACGACCTCCCAGTCAGAAGCACTGCAGTGCCATCAGTTGATGCCCTAAGGCGATCTGTTGTTACAAAATGTACGTTGTCGGAGGATAAACAAGAAATTTACTGACTAATGTGAAACGATGATAAATGTCCTTAAAGAAATATCTTGTTAATTGATGTAAAGATTACATATGTGAAATAGATATAGTAGAAACAATTACGCTTATATTGATTAAAAACCAATAAAAAAAATTTGAAAAATATCCATGTCGAATCTCATAGAAAATATTTGAATTTGTGTAAGAGAACATTGTCACAGATTCTAATGTCCAGCGACGCAGTAGAAAATAATTTACTTTTTAATCTCTCAATGTTTCTCTCTCTCTCTCTCTCTCTCTCTCTCTCTCTCTCTCTCCACACACACATATATATATATATATATATATATATATATATATATATATATATATGTTTCTGTCGATATATATGATGGTTTCTGTCAAAGAGTGCATATCATGATGAAAACCAAATGCTTGCCATAATGATAATTTTTTTATTTCAATTCTCAATTAATCATCACTGTACCGAATCACATTGGCTTCTTCACCTGCCAATGGGCCATGCAACCCGTGTGTCGAATCGGGGAACTCCCCTCCCCGCGGCGCCCACCATCGCCCCGGGCGTGCGGGCGAGCGAGCGCGGGGGTTTTGCAACGCGGCGCGCGGGTTTTGCGCCTGCCACGCCGGCCGCCACGCGGACGGACACGGGGCGCCAGCCGCGGCGATAACAGCGAAATAATGACGCCCGCCTCTCCCCCCACGCGCACGCCCCACGACGCCCGACGCCCAATGCCCGACGCCCGACCCCCGACGCCCGACGCCCGACGCCCGACGGCTGCTGCCCGCGCAATTAGGCAGCCCGGGCGGCCGGAAAGCGGGTAGCAGACACACCCGTGCTGGATGAGGGGCGGGAGGCGGGTAAACATGGCACAGGGCGATGGGCAAGGGCCAGTGGCCAGGCTGCGGTAGGCAAGCTCCAAGGGCGGATGTTAGCTTCAATGACCACTGCTGTGGATGGACAAACACGAGACATTGGGGTCTGAGCCGTCGGCTGCAGTCAGTGGGAAAGGCAATAATGGCATGAGGACAAATGGGGCTGTAAAGAACTGCTTGTCTGATCGCTTTACATTCTGGGTTCTGGGATCCAAATCCAGGCCATGTCGAATTTATGGCGGCTAATAAGTATTCTTGGCAGATTTCCTCTGAGAGATTTTTCGTTTCATCTTCAGCGTTTCCTATGTGTTCAATTTCATCATGATATTAACCTATTAGATTCTTTTCATTCATTAAATACATTAAACATATTTTCACTCTCACCATAATGAAGATAATTTGTTATCTATGCTGCGTTGAGGACAAAACCAGAGTGCAGGACAAGTAAACAGGTTATGGAACACGATTACTTTGACAATTTCCTTGCTCTTCATCCGAAGGTAAAATAAGAGGGAGGGGGCGATGGATGTCAGCGATAGCGAGAGGTAACAATCAGAACCACGGTCCTGGATGGCTGCGCGGACTGGGCTGTCGCAATTTCCAGGCGCGAACTTCAACTCATAGCAAAGGACATTGTAATTATAG
Organism: Acheta domesticus; assembly: GCA_031308135.1. Lineage (NCBI taxonomy): Eukaryota > Metazoa > Arthropoda > Insecta > Orthoptera > Gryllidae > Acheta > Acheta domesticus. The sequence goes on along the minus strand of JAHLJT010008446.1, from coordinate 91,607,417 downwards.
CTAGTGTTATGAAAGAATAAAACTGTTCCATCACAAACATTAAGGTATGACAGTTATTTGAATCAAATGGTCACTATCATGAAGACATAATTAAACTCAAATGAAGATAAGTGCATCTGGCAACGTTACGCCTCGTTCGTCGCTATATTCTAATTTATTGTAATTAATTTTTGTTTATTGTAAATCCCAAGACGACCTAGATAGCCGCGAGAAAGCCCAAGACCAGCTAAGAGAGACGGGTTAAAGCCCTAAGTATATTATGCCCTCACGAAAACAGAATGACTGTTTAAACATTCGTAAACATTACCTAGATCGCAACATCTCGCAAACAGCGTACCTCACACATATTGTAATTGTAAAAACTTGATATTTTTTTAAAATCATTTGCACTAAAACCTCTCCTCTGAGAGCTGTTCCACTTTCGAAGAAGCCCTCTACCTGTTTGCGACATCAGAGTTTTTCATACCCCTATTCTTCTTTAAAATTGAATCATCAACGGTAGCATAATTTATGTTAAAACGTGAAATGATGAACTACCGAAAGTGCAGCGGTTTGTGAATGTTGTGCTCTGAGGTACTGTATCTCTGATTTTCATATCACATATAACTTGTCATTGAATTTTGTTTCGTAATAAATTTCGTACAGTTTTAATATTTTTATAAAAGAGACGTGTGAGAAAGCATCTTAACACAAAACCCTCGAACGACAGAATGTGTAAACAATGAAAGCAAACTAGAAGACATCTGAGAGGAAGTGTGGGTAAGGCGTAGTAAGTGATCAGAATTTCAGCGTGGTTAGTGCTCGGATGTAGACCATTAACCAAATAGATATAGCTGAATTGGAGAGTCCAAACAGGTTATCTGTATTTGATAAGGCCATCAAAAGGTCACCTCATGTGCATCAAATAAAGGTTTCGGTGACACATTGCCTTTCAGTCATTGGCTGATATTGGCATGCGACCGTACAAATGGACCAGTGCTTCCTGTGGAATCCGAAGGTCAGACTAGAAACGAAGGATCCGATAGCCGTGAGTAGTCTGCGAGAGAAGTTCATCTCTGGAGGACTGATTGGAATGTCGTTCAGCACCTTCAACAACAGTATTGGCACTGTAGTGGTAAACTCTAGTGCGATTTCTTATGCTAGCTATCATCTCAGTACATCTCTTTACGAAGGCTACACTTTCAACCACATGGAAAAGCTCTATTTCACACCACACCATATGGCTGCTAGACTGCAGAGACACAATGAATGACATGACGGTGTAAGAAATTGAACAAGATTGTATTGCCGTTCAAATCACTTTACTATTTAGGTTCAACCGGGAAGAATTTTGTTCGGAGACGACAAGAAGAGACATCGGAACAGTTCTGCATTCTCACTCATGCTACTCTCCCCTGGCCTTCGGGTCGGTTTGCCGTCGTGCCGTGACGTCCGACCGGGCAGTAGAACGTCTCTTGCGAGTGTGCCAACAAACTTGTGCCTGGTACGTCAATGACACTCAGAATCTAGTCAACCTTTAACGGTTGCAAGGAATACTAGAGGCCATATTTCAGCAGGATAATGCTATAACTCACTCTGCTGCGTCAGTGTGTACTTTCATCTACCCAAATATTGTCCCACCACTGTCTTTGCCTACTAGATGGCCTGACATGTTGCATTGGAATTATATGGAACATTTTCATATGACAGTTGCAGCAGTAACAGAGACTATGAGGAAATCTTGAGAAATTTCGGCTGTGAGTGAAAACTGTTTCGATGGCTATCTCAAAAGACAAAACGCAAATGTTACTTAATTCTATCCAGTGGTGGCAGCAGATTACTTGTGATAGTTCATATAATATAATAACAATCAGGTGATAATCAAAAAAGTGTTTTAATAATATAAATATATATTTGATTCAATACCTCGGTACCTAGAGCAGAAAACTAGAGTACTAAAGATGACCACTTCCAGAAGATACTGAGTGTATTAGACAATAGCATAGTCTATAGGTTTATATCACAAATCATTTACTTAATTTTTCAACATGTATGCACTCACTCCCGTGAAAAGTAATAACTTAAACACTTCCCATGTTGTGATTTTTCTAGAGGAGTTGCGCAATTATTTTGATGATGTTCTTCTCAATTTAAGGACTTTTGTGTAGTACGCATCACAGTTCATTTCTTTTACCATTAATTTATATAGCAACAAATATTCTTTTAAATATTTTATCAATTATTACTTTATTCATACCTTCGCGTTTTATTCATTCACGGAATTTTCCGGCAAATATTTTCTTGATCAATTTAAATTCGTGAATGAACGTTGTTTCACTTAAAATTAATTCAAAAATCAGATCACATATTTCCCTTATATATTTAAGTTGACTTCTGTACTTCAGAAGAGAAAAAAATCAGTGCCAGTGTGTAATAAACACACATACCAAAATACAGTATGTTTTCAAGAACAAGCATACTGTGCACAGAATAAGACTTTTCTTCTCCTTTTCCATTCGGAATTAAAATTTAACGTAAATTGAATATGCACATTTTGAAGATTTGAATTATCATTTTAAATAATCATAAAGATTTCTATTTAAAAAAAGACGTTCAATTGCTGCCTGGAATGGTTAATTTTTGTATGTCTCAAAGTCTCGCTAGAAGCATTGGTTTAGTGGACCATACAATCCATGGTCATAGAAGGCGAAGGTGCTTGCAAGATCGTTAGGAGCACCGCGGATAGATATTTTAACTGCAAGTAGTGACTTCTAGACGACAGCATGGCATACTGGAATATAAGTAGTCTGTAAATCGCGGAAGATATTCCAAGCTTTCAGAGTGTGATAATTATAAGTTTTTATCAATTTTTACAAAAATAAAGAAATTAACGGATATTCATTAGCCTTACGTTTCTTTCTCCATGTTTCAGTGCATTCTTCGCACCATAAGAAACCTGTCACTCTGCGACATACCGTTTCGGCGAATGGCAATTGCTATAGAAATTTCAAAATTCGTGATGCAATTGAGTTGTTTTATTTGTCGACGTGCCCAGATATACTCTTACTTGCTAGACAAAAGTGAATAGATCGATTTAAAAATTAATCAATAGCTCTTTAGTAGAAAAAGCTGCGACTGATTTCTATTCGACCGTCTGCCATAGCTCAGAACAACAAGTATTGCCACAGCAGGGTCTCTGACCGGGAGGCTCTGCGGTTTGAATGGAGTACTTCGAAATATCTGTAAAATAAAAATGCTGCCAAAAACTAGTGGCTACACCTAATAAGCACTAGTTTCTTGTATCTTTTGATGAACATACCACCTCAATATCTTCAACGTTTCAGGTATAGCCAGGATGGAAGTTCTTACTCATTATCCAGTATAATGAAATCTGTTCAAGTAATCACTCGATGACACTCGTTTCAACACTATAATGATTTATTAAATAATTAATTAAAATATTCACATCTCTTACAATATTTTTGGTAAACACCATTCATTCATTCGTCTAAAGGAATAAGTAATAACGGAAGGTGAAAAAGTTTTGTTTTTTTTAAATACAACTTAACAATTGAGCTACGCAATGTTTATAAAAATTACTAGAAATCCTTTAAAGGACAAACACTTTTTTATTTCTACTTTAAGTGGTATTTAAAACATGAGACAATGATACCGAGATGTGTTATACGTTCGGGAAGCCTTTCAAGTTACGAGTGAAGACTTACGTATCTAGAAAACTTTCACGTTAACTGAACCTTGAAATCTCAATAATTTCCTTACTAATATCATTTTTGAATTTGATATGTACGATAAATATTTGTATTAGAATTTTGTGTTTCACAAATAAATGCTCGCGATTTAATAAGTACATACGTTTGTCATTTTTACGAAGAAAAATGTTAGCTAATGTAAAAACGAAATATAAATGCCCTTAACATATGTATATTTATTTAATGAACTCAAACACCCAATAATGTGAAACACACACCTGAAACACATTTTCGAATATATAATTAACTGTTGACATGGCTTCCTGGGAGTTGAATGTTTTTGCAAGATTTCGTTATTTCCGTCAAGCAGCGACATCCTTCCAGTCTTCAAGCAGGCAGATGTGGAAGTTTCTCCAGGAAGTGACACAGTACTTTTTTTGTTGCATAATCGACCAAAAACACATTTTTTCACTATTACAAATTTTAAGTAAATCCATTTTTTCGAAACACTCTTACCGGGAGAGATGGCTCAGTGCGTTAACTGATGTCACTGCAGTCCCTCTGACCAGGAGGTCCTAGGTCAGCTAGTTCTAATTCAGTCACTGTCTGGAGGAGAATTCTAGAGGCTGGCTGCTCTGATCGGTAGTTTTCCGTGATTTCTCCGATCAATACCAGACGAATGCGGGAGTGGTACCCTGACAAAAGGGCCACGGACCGCGGGCGAACTTTCCTTCCTCTTCCTTGTCCTATCCTCACCCGTTACCCACACACTTACAGTAACATGCACTACACCACCACACATGTCGGGAGACCGGTCAGAAGCTTAGAGCTTGTCCCGGCTGGGGCGGTGCTCCGCTGGTGGGAGATACCTGGTTGGGAAAACCCCCGCTAGTCGACAGTAGGTCGACGCCGCATCTCGCCATCCAGCGGAGAAAGATCACCGCCACCTCACAATGAAAAACACGCACTACACTTACGGAACTCATAACCTGAGTAGTTGACCCGCCCGGAATCACGAACAATCAACCAATCGAAACACTCCTACATTAGACATTAGTTCCCTTTTTCTTCGATATCAACTTTAAAACTGAAATATTTGTGTAGAGAATAAGTTTATTTGAGAAAGTATGTTGAGCTTACAATGCTACCTTAACGATAAGGGACAGTAAAGGAAATTATGAAAAGATGGAACAATTTCAGTATCAAAATTTAGTAAAAATGAAAAGCCCACTAATAAATTTGGTCAATTAACTTTTATTCTTTATTTTCAATTATTTAGGAAATATTAATATTTAGCAACAATGCCCAGAAAATTTTAAAAATCATTTAACACTAGCGTAAAATATTTTAATAATGAAACATTTAACAAAAAACTAAATCCATATTCCCTAAAATTGGCATACGCCTTAGAATTGTAAATTACAAGGAAGATTAAATTAGTGATAAAAATAGTATTACTAAGTAGAATCATTATCAACGTATAATTAATTGAAAACGCGATGGAAAACGTTAATTAGAAGACTTCCAATTTGTTTGATTAACAAGAATTTCTTTAAAGGAGAGGGCCGTATGGAAGCACATTGCTTTAAAAAATTCAGCATGTTATAAAGTTTTTGTCACCTTACATTTTTGAAGAATAATTGACAGGAATGTACACTTTTGGATATAAACATATTTGATACAATTTTACTTACATTCCGGCAATTACTTTGGAAAAATACTTCAATTCCAACAGAATAAAAGAAATGCACAGGAAAATCGTACATTATAAATTACACAAGACATTATTACAATAATTTGCCCCATTGTTGTGGTATTATTAAATAAATAAATAATTTTCTGAGGACACATTACATTTAATTGAAGCTCATTTCATCCTTAAGTTTCAAATATCTGTGCAAGTTGCAAAAAAGTGAATTGTTTTTCAAGATTCTTAAAATTCTCAAGATATTTAAAAATAATCTACTGGAGTTATACATATGCTTTCTTGTATTACGTGAAACGGTTATGTACTATTATAATTTTAGTTGAATCCTTGATAAAATTTCGTATATTTGAACTCTATTGCGTGTGTTATTGCTGTTAACGACGGCTTGATTCGATTCCCGGCTAGGGATCACGACAGTGTCTCAAATACACCTGTCTTTCCCACTTGTACAAATATTTTCCCGTGCTTGAATTTGAATTTGAGACTTACGTACCGCCGTCAACGAACTTTATTACCGCGCTTGTCACAAATATCAACTTTCGTGACGTCTCACAAAATGGTAAATTTTTACAATAGTAAAATAAGAGATGCTGTATTATTTTGCGAACTTTGCTCTGTTCGAGAAAAAAAAATGATGAAATGGAGCTGTTAAAGAAAATCTTTGTTAAGTACGTTCTTTAAAAAATTGTCTCGATTTCAGTCAACATTTCTGGGAGATTACTACTACTGAAGTTTGAAAAAATATATATCAAAAGATTTAATTTTTACGAACATATTTCACTAAAAAATAAATCTCTATCTCCAATAATGCAGTTGTAACAGGTATTACACAAAATTCAAAACTTTTGTGCTTTCGAAAATTCAGAGGAATTACTAATAGTAGGACCTGCGCCATTTTTATTGACCTTCTTTGCTCTATTCAAGCAAAAAATATGGAGTTGAGAAAATATGGAGTTATTTTTGAGAAAATGTTTATAATGTCCGCGGACTTCACGAAAGTATCTCAAAAGTAAAAAAAAATCCATTTGAAATTCGAAGGAGCGCGGACGTCACCCGTATCAATCGGGAAGTATCCAATTTAGAGACAACGCTGTGTATCGTTTAAGGGCTAGTGGCACATACGGGCGTTTAAAAACCGCTCTTTCGGTTTAGAGACACCCAAACATGTATTTCAGCCAAAATCTCCATATCCAGATTCAGAATTATTGAATATTCCCTACAATAGTATAAGAGAAAGTAAAAAAATATCATTCAATTCTCCAAGGAATAAAAAATAAAATGGTACAGAAGATGTTAATACAACATAATCGCTTCTGAAACAAGGGCCCCTCGAATACGGATGGCAATAAAAATTCTATTCTCATTCCGCCAATTCAAAAAGCTGCCGGAGAAACGCGTTGCATCCGCGTCGCATGCTGAGGAAGCCGAATAAATATCGCCCATTTAGCCCTCCCCTTTTCTTTCGGAGGGTCCGATGGGAAGAGAGCAAATTACAAGGGATATTATTTGGATTAGCAGCCACGTTTCTGACACTGACAAAATAATCTCCACCCCTTTCCAGGCCTGCTTCTTTCTCCGGGGCGTCTGCGCCGCCACCGCCGCCACCTCTGCTGTGGCTTGGTAACGCCACAAAAGGCGAGAAGGTAAGCAGGCGCGCGGGCGGCGAGGACAGCAGACTCGCCCGAAGCGGCAGGGGCGCCCCGCCGGCGCGCGGGGGTGGGGTGATGGGGCGGGGGCGGAGCGACGCGGAGCGTGCGTCACCCGCAGAGCGCCAGCGCTGGCCTCCCCTCCCACCCTCCCCCTCCCCAGCCACTCACGCACCTCGTGCGCCGCACTCCTTCACTGGCAAGGAGCCGCCCTCCCCCCGCGCAAACATTGTTCTGGCCCCCGCCCGCAAGGAGCGAAAAAACCTCCGTGTGACGTCGACATTATATATGAATTAGTGCGGCACGGAAGATTGGGGGAGAGAGGCCGGGGCATTGTGGGAAGAGGGAGTTTAAACTCGCCGACGCGATATGGGGCGCGGAGCGGTGCGGCGCGGCCGTGGGGCTGCGGCGAGTAGAGAGAGGCAGGGCGTGGAGCGACGGCGTGGCAGCAGGGGGCGGGAAGGGGGCGTGGCCGGCGGCGGGGGCGGAGGGGGCGGAGCCCGAGGGGTGGAGTGGGAGGGGCGGCGCGGGGAAGGACAACCGGCAAGACTGATGGCCGTGGCCGATGTGAAAAGCTGTTGATAATGATAACGTATAAGGGATCAGGCGACGGCGCGGGGAGCACAGAGAGGACCGAGGGCTGGGAAGAAACGCGCGCGCAGCGGAGGCGGAGGCCGAGAGGAGCGGAGGAACGCGGATAAGAGGGATATTAAGAAGACATTAAGAGTTGGAAGCCTCCACAGCCGCCTCTCTAAGACAGATTGAAAGAAAAGATAAAGTTAGGGAGGAGAGTACGCAGGGATTAGAGGAGAAGAGAAAGCGCGAGGAGGCGCGTTCCGGGGTGGCTTGCGTCCGTGGCACCACCTGCCCCGCGCCGCGCCAGTGCCAACCCCGCCCCCGCCACCGAGCGCCCCGCGCCTCTCTCGCTCCACGTCTCTCACCCCGCACCCTCACTCCACGCTCCCCAGGGAGTTCCTCCTTCGTGTGTCTTCCGATTCCGTCCGTCCCTGCAGTTTGGATTCCTCGAAACGTTTTCGCTAAGTTGTTGAGTGAGCCGTTCCTGCTTTACCGAATTGTTCTCCTGTCGAGGTACTTTGCCTTCTGGCGCAGTCTTCTGTATTTTCCGTCCTTTATCTTACAAGTTTTCTTTCTTACTCCCTCTTCCTCTTTCCATCATTCTCATTATTTTCTCATTCACTTGATTTGCCCCCTCCTCACGTTTCGCAAATTCTGGGCTCTGGCTTCGATATAATCAAATTACAAATCTTCAAATTATGCCCCCACGACCATTTTTGTCCGATCGCTTGTTTTCATATCAAATTCTAAGAAAATCGTCTTACACAAAAGTAACATTACATCTTTTCTAATCTTTACAGTTTCCTTGAGATCTTTTTAAAATTACTTCATATTTCAAGATTGCATTAAAACAATTTATAGCAACATATGAACATATTATTAAACTTTGGCAGATTATTCACATTCAATCTTACAATCTTATTTTATAGTCTCATCTATTACAGGTTTTCTTCGCGGTGTTCTCCCTCCGCGTCATACTTTTCAAACCAATATTGTATAGTTATTTCCTCTAAACAAATCCCTACGAGCATACGTCTGTTCTCACACGTTCGTTGTGTGAACGCAGCATCTCTGAAGTGCCGATACCTCGTCGTCGTTACATTCCACCTCCGTTACGCCTCCATTCCCTCGTGACCTTCCCGCAGCGTCTCGGGCCGAGTCCCCTCGCGTCCCCACGCGTCCCATCACGTCCCCTTCCGTCGCCCTCGTCGTCTTCGCCTGTCCCCTTCGTCTACTTGCGGCTCCGCCTCTCTTGCCGGGGCGCCTCTCTCCACCCTCTTCCTTCATTTAGGGGTGTATTTACATTCTTCGCAGACTCGTCAGGACACCGGAGGTAATGAATTGCGGGGCCCACCGGTGACTGGGGCGCCGCGCCGCTGTATCGTAGGGAAGCGGAAGCGACGGAGGAGGGGCGCGGGGTGCGGGCCAGGGGCGGAGGCAGACTTCACCGACCCTGCAATTTACTCTTGACACCCTTCTGCAAACTCGTTTTGCGTATTGACTCCCAATGGACTCCCTTCTGCTTGCACGGATGCGAACATTTCGCGAGCGCTTAAGTTGCTAACGCGCTTTGATTAACTGCGACCCCACAACTGGTTGGGAATAACGACTCCAGGAGACAAGTGCAGGCCTCTTTAATGTTTGGGAAGAATTTGTAAGCGCTCACAAGGGTAATAAATAGTTAAATTGTCGAATGCTTTCACATCCAAAGCACAATGTAATACATTATAGTTGCCTCTTTGAAAAATTACAGAAGTCACTAATGTGAACAGAAATGATTATATATAACTATGTATATATAATAGAAGAATGAATTGTATATTTTTGTAAATAAAGAGAATGAAGAATAAAAACTTAAATTCTAAAAATGTTGAAAACAAAAGGCATATATTTTTCGCAAAATATAAATATTACATGAGCACAAAACAACGAATAGAACAATTGAATAAAAAAAGAGGCATTTTTTAAAACGTAATATATAGGGAAAATGACCTGATATATTTGACTGCCAAATTGTAAAATAGTAATATAATATTGGCCAACAGGTGCTAAAATACTGCTGAACAAACCACACAAAAATTATTCCCGAGTTCCTAGGTATCTAACAAAATCATAAAATCATAATAATTAATTGAATATTGTAACATAATGGTTTAATCCAAATTATGTTTTCTGATTAATGTGTCTCGGTCTTCCATGTTGTGAGAAAAATTCCTCTCAAAAATTGTGGAAAAACAACCTCTAAATAGACTTTTTTATTATCCCAAAAATGTTGCAATAATTGTGTGCGCATTTATCTTCATGTAAAAGATTTAAGTCAAAGAATGAAATATTAGAGTTCTAATAAACCATAAACCATGATTGAAAATTACTTTTACTCAGAATGATGACTATGTAATTGCTGGTAATTGTTGTGATTTCACATGTCAACTGTATATATTCACGAACGGCTCTTATCCTCGTTTCATTCAATTCCTAATATCTGCATTGAGCAAACTTCATTCCCAGTGCGTCGAAAAAACATGCCCATAATTGTTTAATTTTCTTGGGTAAATTAATTGCATGACGATCCTTCAGATACTATCGCAAAAATATTGATGTTCTGACATTTTAGTGGAGGATGTAGAATTTTCCTCTCTTACTCCACAGTATTATAATAAAACCTTGTTGTTTTCAACCTGAAAAGCTATAAATTTATATAAACCTGTTCTTTAATATAATTAAATATTGTTTATCTTTCCCGAATTGTAATTTATTAATGGAAAAAATATTTTTAAATTCTGCTTACATTTTGTGCTTTTTTTTACTTCCTTAATTTAATCTTTGTATATTTATCTTTTCGATACAGCGGAGTAAACTCAAGATATTATATAATAAATGCATGTCTTAAATTTTGATTGCCAATTGAAACATTTAAAATTCATGAGAATACTAAAAGGAAAATTAAACATTTTAGTTTTTAATCATCCTTACTCTTGCTTCTCGCACTTTCTTATATTACCATCATAACTACTTTTTGCGAGATTCAAGACAATGAAATCAAGTTATAAATAAGCCTTCATGCAAGGTTAGAAGAAGAAAATCATACCCGTTCAAAGCGGCGATTCATCTATTGTGGCTCTCCGAGAGCAATGCAGAAATGCATGAGGACTTCATTATGACGGTAAAATACTGAATTCCTATAATTTGCAGGCAGCAGCGAGCGGAGTACAATAGATGAACTAAGATGTTTCCCAAGAAGTGGCGCTATAAACTGACACTACAATAAAATTTTGTTGAACAAGAAAATTCTAGAATATGACTTGACCATTTCGTAATAGAGGCTAAGTCAGTTTTTATAGAATGTCCTGAGAGGTTTGGTAGATACAGTACAATTGTCGATGATTATTAAAGTCACGTAGGCGTTATTTCTCGAGGTTACAGAAACTACGATTTGCGGAAGTTAAATGAAGTAAAACAAAACACAACAACAATGCGACTGCTGCAAATTACAGAAGGAAAAGTGAACTACAAGAAAGCCTAAAGGTTAAGACTGGTAAATGTTTCAAGACCGCTTTTTAAGTAGTTTAACAAAAGCATTTAATCCTGTGACAAGATGTGATCAATATCAAAGAAATTACATGGATTTCTAAAAACGTCTTTTACTTCAATGGTGTTAAAAATCAGCGAAAAATATTGTAGTACATAAATAAGTACCTACAAGTTCTTCAATAATTAAAAACATCAATACGTATGTAATCTTATGATATCTTGTATCTCCTTTAAAAACATATTTTTCACATTACCCTTAATGAAATTTGGTCAGCGTGCTCGCTTTCCATGACGCGACCCCGGGTTCGATTCCCGATCAGGCATTATACTGCGCGTTTTCCTTGCAATGTCCCAGTATATGTTGCCATGTGATGAGAAATTCCGTTTCTCAGGTCGAGAAGACCAGAATAAGGCGTGAAGATGTCTTCGTGCTAACAGCATGTACTCCTTAACCCATGGCCGCGAGGCCGCGTCGCTGGTGGTAGGCCCTGGCCCATAACGGGCTGTGGCGCCAAATACAGACAGACTTAATGAAATAATACATAAACAAATATTAAAACAAATCGTAATTACTGATTGTGGAAATAGCAATTCAAAGAATATGTTCACATATCGGGCTCATATTATTTATTGACCGCGTTAGCATAAGGCAGTCGCGCTATCGTACGTCGGAAATCCTACAGACGCTATTAAGTGTTGAAGAGTATAACACAAGGACACAATATGTATTGGAGTTACGGTAAGGATCCCAGAGCTCTTGAAAAACTGCAAAGACAGCACCTCTCTCCATAGGCCATAACACATAGTTTTTAACTGTTTTTAAAATTAAATATACAAATAAAAACAAACTTCGAGGTACAGTATCACAAATAATGTCGTTCAGGACGAACAATTCTTTTATTAATTCTCGTAAGAAGGCGATTAACCGGATCTGAGAAAGAAAGAGAGAGAGAAAGAGTAAAGCACCTTTCAGAAAATGAAGCAGGTTTCTCAAGCCCAAGAATCGCGAGCGAGTTCTTCCGCAATGAGTAACGATCACACAGGAGTGTGTATTCTCATGCAGGCGAGCATCTACAGCGCGGCCCGTCCCGCGAGGCGGTGACGAACCCCAGACGCGAAGAATGCGACGGAGCTGACGAGGACGGAGACGCTGGGCAGAGTCGGAGCCACCCGTCCTCAGCGGGCCCCACATCATTAGAGCCTAGGAGCTGGGAGCGGCAGGGCGGGTGAGGCGGTTATCAGGGCCGCCCACGTGTGAGGCCGCGTCCCTTGAGGCCTCTGGCGAAGGCGCGTGCGGGGCCGCCGTCCGCCCGACCCGGCCATCCGTCACACCATTGGCGGGGCGGGAGCAGCGGGGGGTGGGGCGGCGGGGCGGCGTGGGCGGCGGCGTGGGCGGCGGCGTGGGCGAGGTGGGGGGATCGGCGGGCGGGAGCGGGGCGTGGGCGGGGCGTGGGCGGGGCGTGGGCGGGGCGTGGGCGTGGCGTGGGCAGCGGGGGCGGCGGTGGGGACGGCCTCGGGGGCAGCAGCGGGGGCGGCGGCGGGATGCGGCGGAGGCGGCAGCGCAGAACCCGCGGCGTGGGATAAGACATCCAACGCTAGGAAATATGTCAGTTTCAAAATTGAGTTTTTTTCTTTTAAGGAATCACTGGTCCCCGTAAACCTGTGTCACTAATAATTCCTCGTCATCCATGAATCCATATTTACAAGGAGTCTCCGAAATCACCAAGTTCCCATCTTTTCATCACTCATAAGAGCTTAAAATCTCCTCCTTGTCACACTATTGAATTCTATCAGTTTTCACGGCCTGAGACAGCGCTTTTACTTCACTCTTGTAAGCTCTCAAATATCGCTGGTAGTCATTCCCGTTATTCCATTTTAATTATATTTTAATGTTATTACTGTATATTTCTGAATCTACTCCATATCATTAGCTTCGCCTGTTGTGCAACTTCACCAAAAGTATTGTTTCCATCATCCTGGTGAAACGTCTTGCCTCTGCTTCCGGCATCCTAAGGCCAGTGGCCGTGGCGGCGTGTGCCATCGCCCTCGTGCCATCCACAGCGCTCTCCGCAGCCGCTCCCCCGTTCTTCCCGGGCGCCCCCTCCGGCGTCGGCGAGGCGCCGGGGGCCGGCGGGGACACGCCGGGCGTCGCGGCGCCGGGCCCGGGAGGGCGGCTGCGACGCCGGCACCAACGCGCAAAACCCTCCTTACAAAGCCGGCGGGCGCCGCCGCAGTCGCAGTCGCCTCCGCCGCCTCCGCCTTCGCCTCCGCCGGCGCGACATCTTATGGCAACCTCGAAACCCCAATTACAGAAGCGGGCGGGCAGTGTATGGCGGGGCGCGGAGGAACTGCATTATCCCCGAACCCCGCGGAGAATAATAAAGCCGCCTATTATACGACAATGGCTGCGCGGGGACGCGGAGCTGGCGGCGTGAGGGCGGCGGCGCTCGGCAGCGGCGGGGGTGGCGGCGGGGGCGGCGGGGGCCGTGGCGGCAGGAGCCGCGGGGGCGGGGGAGGGGCGGGTGCGCAGCGAGAAACGGCTGCCACGCATCGATATGTTAATTTCCGCCGCATTTAAACATTACCGGAGGCGGTCCTGCGGGAGGAACATTGAACCCTGAGTTGTTGCGCGCTGCTCAGGGACTTCGCTTTATTTGTGGATTCTGATGCGAGCTATGACTTACAAGGATACCAATGTGTCAGATATTACTTAGTACTCTCAAGTGTGTTTCTTACATGAAGGCACGCCTTAATTAAATTTTGAAAACAATGAGCCAGCAGAAATGCAGAGATTCTTGTCAAATCTACCGCGTTGGTAGTGGCAATGATAAAAACAAAAGGTTTGTCGTGATTTTACGGAAAAGTTAAATCGTTTCTCACTTACCACGAATTACGTTCAGAGTTGCAGTGCAGAAATACCCAATGATATTACTACACTTCACAAAATTACATTGAAAGCAAAAATATTATCATACGACGAACTCAAATAATGGCTTTGAATTGAAACACTTCTATATAGCCAAAAAATTGAAGATGGGAGGCCAATTCCAGTTTACAGCAAAGCGGAAGTGTTGAAATTTTAAACGAAGATTTCATTCTTTGAAGTGGAGAAAGGCCTTGAATCATCCGCTCTGCGATCACCTAAATGAATAAGTATTAATGATGCGTGAATCAAAAAGTGTATAAAAAGTTACCGAGAAAGAAGAAAGAACAGTTACCGACCAGACCAGAAAAGTTGCCGAGAAAGAAAGGAAAGAAAATCAAAACATTTTTTTGATTCTGGTTAGGTATGCCAAAGCGCTTACTCATAACTACACAATTAGATTAAGCTAAAATAAAGTTAGTTTTAGTTAGTTATTAAGAAAATCCCCTCCCCTCTTAGCTGCTTAAGCGGTTAAGGCTGTACCATACAGTACACCTAAGTAGAAAATAAATCCCCGCCTCCGCAGGGGTGCTGAGGAGGGGAAAACGATCGCCCAAATCGGAAGTAGCTCCCTGCCGATGGGGAGCAAGAAAGCGGCTCGCGCGGGGCGCCAGAGAAAGTCGGCTTCTTGCGGCGCGCGGGCGGAGGCGGAGGCCGCGGCCAGGGGCGCCACCCAGCTACCCCATCACTCCCACCACCCCCACCACCCCCGCCACCCCCGCCACCCCCGCCACCGCCAGATCCGCGCTCTCTGCGGGCCGTGCTCCGAAACCGCCACGCCGATTAGCGGATATTATCCGGGTGCCGTCGACCAAGTCGCCACGTCAGGCACGAGGACGCAAAACGAGACAAAAAGTTCACGCCGGACTAGTCTCTGGAATTTGAACATGCAAGGTTTTACGGTTTCTTAGAGTTGCTACCGTAGGTTTAATGGCAATCAACAACCAGAACAATTCATGCAATGTTTTTGTGCTTGATTCATTAGCCTTACTTTTTTTAAAAATACAGAGTATGGAGAGTATTTAGCTCACACAATCTAGAAAAGAAAACGGACGAGTAAAAACGCGTTTAAATATACTAACTGATGTATATAATTTAGTACGTGAAATAAAAAAATGTAATAAATCTAATCTGAAGTAACTTCTCATCAAATGCTTTTTAAATGGAAGGTGATATTTCAACCGACCTTCATTGTTCAAAGCACGACCCAGGAGTAACCTGTTCTGAGTTCCTTCATTGTTCTATTTCCTATATTAATCACTGCAATGCCAGAGAACGGACCGCTCAGCCCTGGGGTTTCGCGCGGCTCCGTCATGGAGCCCCTCCTCGAGGTCACGGCGGAGACGGGCGCGGGGGCGCGCAGGGATTCTGCACTCTCTGTCCGCGGCGCGCCCTCTCGGAGGACGCCCCCCGAGGCGCTCGCTGCGAGGACAACGGGGGCGTGGCGGCGGCCGCCGAGGACGGGAGGGCGCCTACCCAGCGGGCGGCCGAGGGCGGCGCAACTGCTGAACTTGAGTCAATGCGAACGCTGCCCAACTTCGGGCGGACCGACGCCCAACTTAACGCGGTATGGCATCTCGAAGCCGTGCCTCGGACGGACGGGATGCAGGCAAAGGGGCTGGCGGGCGGACGGTGGTGAATGGGCGTCGCCAACTTCCCGATGGAGCCCAGCCGCGTGTCTCTCTGCTGCTCTGCGGTGCCTCCAATCTCTCCCTCCTCGCCAACATTCCTCTAAGGCAACTGCCACTTCCCCTCATATAACTTATTTTGACGATGCGCCGCAGTGATCAGTCTCAGTGCGTCACAGTTGCCACTGAATATCCAAATCATAGGTACAGGAACAACAGGGTTGAACTAAATACTGTCGTTGATAACCATTATGACAAAAGTAATGGTAGAGGTTTATAGCTACAAACAGTAATTTCTATTTTTCTGTGGTGAATAGTATTAAAAACCACGGTATCGTGGTTTCAATCAGTTTGATATACTGATGTGATAACCAGAAGGGGGTAGACATCCGCACAGAATACACGAGTTCGTATACAATTCGAGTCGTAATCTCAAGATCGTGGCGATTATATAATTTTCTTTGGAAATTTTACTTCTATGATTGAAAATCCTAATTTACTGATGGAAGCAATCTCTTCAGCAATACGTCACCTCAACGTCGCTTTACAATGCTAACAAGAAAATCCCTTTTTTTAAATTATAATTCTCCTTGATCGTCTGTTGTTGCCTTACAAAGGTTTTTAACAATATTTACAATAAGCTTATACATAATTTTTTGAGGGTCTTCCAAGGTGGGACCTCTTGTTAACTGCTTGTTAATTTAACACTGAATATAAAAAACAGTAAATGTACAAAACAATGAATATTTACAGCAAACAGTTTCTATTCTGACTTAATGTGGGAAGAAATGGTCTGTAGTAATAATTGGACTATTACGATTGCAAATTATGGAGGATGAAGGAGATCTTTGCTATGTCGAGTCTTAATTCTGAGAAAGGATTTGAAGTTTTGCCAAGCTTATATATTGTTGTAGCGGGGCAGGAGGGTAAGGATGAATAGAATCTTAAGGATAATTTGGAAATCCATTTCTTTAAGGGTTCAATAGAGTGTTTGTTTAGAATTTGATTGTTCCGTATGTACCATGGAGCTTTTAGTGCACTG
Source organism: Acheta domesticus (assembly GCA_031308135.1). Lineage (NCBI taxonomy): Eukaryota > Metazoa > Arthropoda > Insecta > Orthoptera > Gryllidae > Acheta > Acheta domesticus. The sequence goes on along the minus strand of JAHLJT010008446.1, from coordinate 91,590,674 downwards.
GGTAGAAATCTATTTTGAATAACTTCCAGTTTATGAAATGTGGATTTAGGTGTACCTCCCATATCTGGCAAGCATATGTTAGAGAGGGTCTGATTATACAGGGTGAGTCACATAACTTTAGCACCTCCTGTAACTTTTGGACGGTTGAAGATATTGCAATGAAGTTTTCACGAAAGTGAATGAGGGAATGGGACTAATTGAAATGTGTATTGATTTCTGTTCTATCACTTATATTTGATGATATATTTGAGGTAGCTTTGTTTTTTCAAATAGGACTATACATTATTAAGTTGGCTGTCCGGGTGACGCCGCGTCCATGGCAAAGGTGCCGACGTTTCGGTCGCCATTCTGCGACCTTCCTCAGGGCGTAATGCCCTGAAGGTCGCAGAATGGCGACCGAAACGTCGGCACCTTTGCCATGGACGCGGCGTCACCCGGACAGCCAACTTAATATTGACTCCGGCCGCGGAAGCCTACGCTCTCACAGGACTATACATATTTTTTCGGTCTATCATGACAAGCGTAAAAAGACAAATCCAAAGATATAAATATTGTCATATGTTAGATGAGCATTTTTTTAGTAATTTTGATTTTTTTGCGACTAGTGTTTAACGGATATTTTCATTGTAACTGTCAGCCCCACAAGGTCACGCAGCAAACGCCCAGCAAACCCCCAGCAAACGCGGTCTCGCGGAAGGGAAGGGATTTTTAGTATTTGAGGATACGAAACATATTCCAAATATTCCCAACACTGTTGCAATTTTTCCTGAACTCTGGTTTCCATCCTACTCCATTTCCAAATATTTTGTGTTTTCTAGGAATTGAAAATATGGATTTGTCATAAGTACTGTGTATTGAAATAAGATTGATTCTATCCCTAAGTTATTATTATATGCTTATTAACATTGAAATTGTTTGCTCAAAATATGCAATATTTTTCTACAGTTTTAATTATTTATTCTTATTGTGCTTTGTTTCAAGATCCCATTAATACGTACCTTATAAAACCCCATTAAATGAAGTTGAAGTTATAAACAATTTTATTACAATACATATGTCAAATCCTTACCTTCCATCCTTCAATCAAAGAAAGATAAAACTCTGAAAATGCGAAAGGATAGAAAGCACAGTTCAGGAAAAAACTGCAATGGTTTTGTGAATATTTGGAATATGTTTCGTATCTTCAAATCTCCCTTCCCTTGCCCGGGCGCGTTTTGCTGGTGAAGCGCTGCGTGACCTTGTGTGGTGGACAATTCAAAACGTCCGTTAAACCCCAATCGCAAAAATCAAAATTACTCAAAAAAATGCTTATCTAACATATGACAATATGTATATCATTGGATTTGTCTTCTTACGCTTGTCATGGTGGACTGAAAAAATATGCATAGTTTTATTTAAAAAAAACAAAGTTTCCTCAAAAATCTCGTAAAATGCATGTGATAAAATAGAAATTAATGCACGTATCAATTAGCCCCTTTCCCTCATGCAATTCCGTGAAAAATGCATTGCAATAACTTCAACCGTTCAAAAGTTACAGAAAGTGCTAAAGTTACGTGACTCATCCTGTATACGATTTTAAAAATGCATATCGTATTTAAAAATGCATATTGCAGTTTCAATGCTGGTGTTTGATTTTTTGTTGACAAAAGGGTACAATTTCAAAATCTTAATAAATGTTTGATTGGCTATTGAATTTATATGATTTTTCCAGGTGAGTCTCCGATCTATTTCTAGTCCTAGATATGTCACAGGAGCAGAAGGAGGCAGCCATGGAATAGGAGAATTGTTTAGTCTTAGATCATTAATTTATCGTAGTTTTCTTAGTGAAAAGATTTTAGCTTGACATTTGGATGCATTAATTTTTATTTTCCATTTGTTGAACCAGTTAGTTAAGATACTTAGATCCTCTTGAAGGTTGTTTCGTGCTATTAATAGGTCTTTATGGGCCGTGAATATACAAGTGTAATCTGCAAATAAGGATAATTCCAAGTTTAATAGGTTAGGCATATCTGAAATGAATATGTTAAATTAGCGTAGGAGCAAGAGGAGAACCTTGAGGGACGCCTGCCAATATGCAATGACCTGATGATTGTTCCACACTGATTTGCACTTTAAATTTACGACTAAGAAGGAAGCTCTTAATTAATCCTTGCAAATAGGAGGGGAATCCAAACTTTCGCATTTTAAATAGTAGTCCATCATGCCAAACTCTATCGAAAGCTTGTTCTATGTCTAAAAATAGACCTAAGGTATGTTTGAATTTTTGAAAATTAGGGCTATGTAATCAGTAAATCTTAGAAGTTGGTGGGTTGTGGAGTGATTGTTACGGAATCCCATTTGAACCGTGGGAAGAATATGGTTATCACCAATGAATTTCTATATTCTAGTTAAGATAGCTTTCTCGAATATTTTCGAAAGTGTTGGTAATAGACTAATGGGGCTAAACTTTTCCGGTTTTGAATGGTCATTTTCACGTTTAGGAATAGGCAGAATGTAGGCAGTTTTCCATTCGATGCGAAAGTAATTTAATCGTAGGCAGGCATTATAGATGGCTGTCAAAGAGCAAACTATTGGTTTTGGAAGTTTTTAATAACGAAATTAGGGATTTGATCAATACCTAGGGATTTTTTGTTTTTCAGTTTTGAAATTAAAAAGATAATTTCAGAAGGAGGAATGAATTTTATTCGTTCTGGCACTGTGTAGAAGGGGTTTGCTAATTCTTGAGTTATATTTGGGTAAAATTATCGTTTAAGGAAGAATTGGGTGTAAATGACTTCTCAAAATGTTTCCCTAGTAGTTCGGCTTTTTCTATATCTGAGGTAGCTAAAATATTGTTAGATTTTAAAGGTTTACAAGAAAAATGTTTTATATCTTTGGTTATTACTTTTATGGCTGACCAGAGTGAAGCAGAGTTTGGTTGCAATTGTGAAGTAAATTTTTTGAATTGTGAATATCTGAGTTCTTCTAGTTTATTTTTAACCTGACGCGTTAGCATATTGAGTTTGCGCTTAACTGAAGGGTTACGTGATATTTGCCGTTGCCTGCAAACTCGATGTTTCGAGTAATTAGTTCTAGGATATATTTTGGCAGGACGGGCAACACGTATTTTTTTGCGTGTAATTGGTTTATTAATCGATGAATGAATAGAATTAATTGTTATTTTGAAGATTAGTAATAGCTAGGTCTATCTCAGTTGTTTGTTTGTAGATTGTGAGGATATTCATTTGAGTTTAGGATATTAGCTTGGAATTTGATCCAATTTATTTTACCAGTTATAAGTGGATTTGAAAATTTAAATTCCGAGAGAATTTTATCGAAACTAATTAAAACAGGGTCATGATCAGAACTCAACGCTGGTACTGTGAGTTGATTAATAGGTAGGTTTATGTTTTTAAATATTACAATATCCAGTATGTCGGGATCGATTGCCTCTCTATATGGGTAATAAGTGGGTTGACGTGGGGCATGAATATTCCAGATATTACTGCTAATTGGATTAAACAGTATTTTTCCTTGAGGAGAAGAGGTTCGACATCCCCACGCTATATTCTTAGCATTTAAATCACCAACCAAAAGTATTTTGTTGTTTGTATTAAATATATGTTTTAAAATGTTTATTGGAAATTCTTTATTGGGGGGTTTATATGCTGAGATTATTATGATATCTCCAATAGAGAATTTGGCTTTAACTGCTACCATTTCTAAGCCTTTGGATGAGGGAATAAAGATATGAGAATTAATTATTTTCCTTTTAATTATTACTGCTACTCCTCCACTTGCTTGGTTTGAGGGTCTGTCTTCTCTGTAAGTAATATAACCAGGAATATTTAGTTTATTGTTAATATTAAGATGCGTTTCTGTTACACACGCTATGTCAATTTTTCTGTCATACAGGAAATGTTTGAATTCATTAATTTGTCTTATAAACCGTTGGCATCCCAGTTTAAAATTATTGTTTTTGGTTTATTATCCATTAGTTAGAATTCGAGGTAACATATTTTGCAGCATTTGCTGAACTTGGGAAATTATTGACTTAACAATCTGAGTAATGCTGTTTGTAATGAGAGGGTTTGAATTGAATGTGTTAAATGGGAGAGATGAAAAATTATTTCTCAAAAATTTTGTGATTTTTGTGGAGTTGGTAGCCCAGGAAGTTTCTTGCATCTCTTGCAATTCAAGGGAGTTGAGCAAGGCCATTGTTTATAGGAGCTGATTGAAAATGTGACTGATAGTAAGAGGGGGCCTGTTGGGTTGAAATTTTGATTAAAATTATTAGATGTTCTATTTTTATTAGTAGTAACTATAGTTTTAAAATAAGTACATCCTCTATAATTAGCGGTATGACCTTGGTGACAGTTGACACACGGAGGCTGTGAGCCTTTTGGTTTGTTACATTTGGTATAATGGTGTTTCTCAATACACCTAACACATCTGGGTTCCTGAGTACAATTGGCTTAAGTATGATTTAACTGTTGACAATTTTTACACTGAATGAAGTGATTTAATTTGTTTCTTGGTTTAATTTTAACAATGCTGTTAAACAATCTACCTCCGTTGAGTTCAGTATCAGGTTACTCAATGGCACACATTTCAAGTTTTTCTCTTTTTTTTACCATATAGTCTGTAGACAGAATTTATTGTATGTTTTTGAAAGTTCGCATTTAATTTCATCATTTGAGAAAGATAGAGGAACGTCATAGATCATAGCAGACAAAATTTTTTGGAAGAATCTCTGAACGTAAAGTATTGAATCATTTTGAAATCACAGTATTTCCTGTAATTTCTGAACTCATCAATACTGTTGAAGAATATCGAAATGTGGTAATTTTTAACTTAAGTGCTGAAATCTTTCTTGGCTACCTGTTTAACATGAAATATAAAGTTATTAAAATTTTTAAGAATGTCTTGGTTTTTGGAAATATTCATTGGAGGGATTTTAATACTAACTGAGTATCACCGTCCTCATCAGCAATTTCAGGTAAAGATTCAAATCTATTGGAAGTATTAATACCACAAGTTTGACCTACTTCATTACAGGAGTCTTCTTCATTTGTGGATGGCCGTTTCCTTTTGGAATTGGGCCACTCGTTTATTGGGGAAGCACAGTCTTGAGCACTCGCATTGGCAATGTTTGATGCTTCCATGGATGTACTTGGAAGTTGGGAACGTTGAAGGTCTTGTTGAATTTGAAGTTGGAGTTGCAGTTGTTGGCGTAGGAACACTACATCTTGTTCCATCGCGAACATTTTTGCTTCTAACGTTGGCGGTTGGGATTCTTGGTAATTAGTTGAACTGTTTAAACCCGTTGGTGGGGCTTCGCAATACTGGTTGTTCACCACATTTAATGCTTGCGATATGATAGACCCCGTAGCGGGGTCGGTATTACTTTCCATTGATCACTGAGCACTCCTGCACGATAATGGGACCAAAGACTGAATAAACACTACCAAAAAAATCTTATAACTGTGTTCCGCCGCTTGGGGCGGTTGCCCCGCGGGGCACAAGCCGATCACAACGGGGCGACCGGTAGAGTTAAACACTTTCACTAGTTGAAAACCGAGATAACTCGGGCGCGGCGGCCCTCATAGCACGACTGAGCTACTACAGCGGACTTGAACTTGGCACTTATCGCTGTCAGATCGCGCCGCCGAAAAAACCCAAGAAAATCCCTAAATGTATATAGCAGTTGAGTAATATATGAGACAAAAACGTAAAACTAACTTTTTCCGACGTATTCAAGAGCATAATTCAATATTAGTCTCAATTCAAATCTGATATTATAATTCAAGAAGTTCAAATGGATAGCATTGAATCTTATACCAATTACACTGGTAATTCACTAAAGTTTTCTAATATAATAGACATTTCATATTTTATGATGTAAAAAGATGTTTCTGATGCTAGTGATGCAATGTAATTCAATTCTGTCAGTCTAATGTAACTTTCATGTTTCATATGAATGAGATAATCTATGTAGGAAAAGTTAAAAAATGGAAGGTTAAAGAGTTAATCTATAAATGGTTCTTTCTAACGGCAAAAGTGCGATAACGCACCCAAACTGGGCTGTGATGGCATCGGAAAGAAAATAAATATTTTATCGGTCTTCTTTATTGTAATCCAATTGGTGAGCCGCTTTTGCTGCTTCAGACCGTTTTTGCTGCTTCAGACCTTAATATTGAAAACTATGGAAGGGGAATCTCATGGTCAGGTGAGAGTTGGTTCAAGTGGTAGGTAAACAACGTGGAGTAGGGAATAAAAGAAATGTTTTTATTCCAAAGAAAACTAAACCTAAACCTGATTTGATTTAATATATTTTTCGTAAAGAACAGTAAAACTATTCGGGGGAAAAGTACACTCTCCGTAGTATACTCTGCAGGAGAGATGGGAGAAGCATACTCTGCGCATGTTTTCTTCAGCTCCGGAATCAGTTCCTCATATTTTAACCATAAATAGTTGAATGATGAAAAGGGTACCAACAAAGCGAGCTTAGCAACTAATCCAGGCATTTTCGCTCCCGACTTATAGAAAACATTTTTGCATACAAAATGTAATTGCAACATATAGATTTTTTAGTATTGCTGACAAAATAGTAACCAATACCCCCGGCTCTACTTCTACCACAACTACCAAACCGTGGCGGTTCGTGCACAACCTCCAGATAATAGAAAAGAGATCTCATAATATCAGGAATACACATTTTCCTTTTAATGACATTCAATATTCACGATATTGCAGCAATATCGATGAATATGAAATCATTTTGAAACGAAAGAGCGTCCAAATGGCGCTCTCTCCGGTGTCTGGTGCCTTGCCACGAATTGCACCATCCTCTTGGCTTTCGTCTGTGTTGTTGGATTTACTGCATTTACTCTTGGGCCCTTTGATTTAACACTGCGAAAATAAGGCTGTTTGGTTGCCCAATCAGTGGGTGGCGTTGTCAGGCGCTGCGCGGCGAGCGAGGCAGTCTAAGGGGAATATCGATATTCTGTCTTCGTCTGACTTGCTGCAACGTAATTCTATGAATTTCTCTTATTATTGAATGTACACTAGATCAGTCAATTTTAACGGTATTTAAAGTATTATTTATGATGTTTAGAGAATGTGTTTCATTTGATATTAGATTTATTGATTCAAAAATGTACACATGATGAATTCTTATGAAGTTGGTCATTCTGGAAGGAAGTCCCTTCCTATCTCTCATGGTGTGGCTTCTTCGCGGTCTCGCGGCAGCCAGTTTGTCAGAAGTCTGCGAGCGCTTACGTGAATATAAATGTGTATGGACGATCTTTCATTATTGCAACATATACCAGAATAGTGAAGTTTTTCGAAAAAAATAATTTTATTTGTGTGAAACGTGTCGAAGCAATAGTGCTCTTTGCAATATGCTGGAGTCGAACTTAAGTGCCCAATGGAAATCAAAGCCAGAACCAAATTGCCAAATTTCGTAAGTACTAGTTTTCAATAGATTTTGTAGTTAGCATACCTTCTCTTTCTTGTATCGAATCTTAATTTTTAATTTATCGAATACACATAAATCTTACACTTTTAAAATATTAAGCTAGGTGACTGTTGCTTTTATCTGAGTTTTCTTGTATTTATTCCAATTTTATCACGTACTTTAACACGCATTCGTGACATGGCTACTGTTCGTTCTACTCTTTTTACTCTCTACACCTCAAAGCCGACCTTCTGAAAGCCTTCACACACGTAAACAGTAATTTAGATAAACATATCCGAAGGCTGGAAGAGGTCGTTCTCTACAATGACGGTTGGGCACAAGTAGGCAACACTGCGAATTTTCCCAACCGTGCAACCGTGACTGCACATAAGACACAGACACCACATCAGTCGCAATTCAAAACAGATTTAGTGTTTTAGATTATGAAACAGATTTTCCTCGCCTTCCTGATCCTCACAACCCTTCCCTTCCATCGACAAATACATGCACAAACCAACGCAAACAGGCTAGGAAGCGTGTCAAAACCAAAACACGTAAAGCTTCGCATCCTAGCCCACTGAAAACAAAGCCATTCCTACTGAGCCTAAAAAACAGGTACTTATTTTAGCTGACAGCCATGGTCGCCATCTTTCCTCCATTCTCAGTAGGAAGCTACCCCCCAACTACTCAGTCTCGTCTATTTTTAAACCTAACGGGAGGTTTGCAGACGTGACTGCCAGAGTTGGACACTCACACGAAGACAATGACCAATCAGGACACAGTCTTTATCATCGGAGGGCAGAATGACATTAATTTGGGCGGTAATTTTACACCTGAGCAACATGTAAACAAATTACAATGTGCCGCCCAAAATACTAACATTGTAATCTCGACTCTGCCCTTCTGGTACAACAGGCCAACACTCTGCAGCGAGATTAAGCACGCAAACCAACAACTAAAACTGCAACTGAGAGAAACAGATGTAACACTTTTGAAATGAATTTCCTCTCAGTAAACACTTCAACCGGCACGGTCTCCACATGAACCTTGCTGGAAAACATGCAGTCGGTGAAAAGCTTGCACAATACATCATCAACTCCAGTCCTACGCAGCCTCCTGCCAAAAATCCATCCCTTTCACCTTCCTTACGTTCCCCACCCCCCACCCTTACTCTGAACCCTCTTACCCCCTCCTGTGAACCTACTCCCGTTTCTTCCATTCCCACTACCAATGACGCCTCTATTTCCTCACAACCTGTGACTGCTGGTACACATTACAACCTTCGACCACGCACTCGAGGTAAAATGGAGTAGTAACTATATAGCAACTACAGTCAGATGCAGCAGAAAAACATTCGTGTAGGTACTTGCAAAAATAAAGATATTGCACCATAATGTTCAATCCCTTTCAAATAAAACTGAGTTTATCGAGGCAGCTCTACAGAGCGATTTAAATCAAATGGATGTTCTTTGCTTTACAGTAACATTGGTTATCCTCTAATGAACTTAGCATTTTCCAAATTCCAAACTTTTTACCTCGCAGGCTATTATTGTAGAAAAAGAGAATCTCATAAAAGTCCGGCATATGGAGGTTCTTGTATTTACGTTTAAAATAATATTGATTCTATCTCCTTGACGGAATTCAATGAGTATGCCGTTGAAAATGTTTTTGAAATTTCTGTTGTACATCTTCCTGTTGCTAAAAATGATATTGCTTTGCATCTACAGGCCTCCAACAAAGAGAGCTGCAGATTACATTTTGTTCTTAGAAAACTAGAGATAACACTTATCAAAGTCATCACTCGCTCTTTTGAATCCATTGTTGTATGTGGAGATTTTTAACATTGATTTTTCTGGTCGAATCTTGCGAGAAAGAGCAGTTTCTAACTTAATTAATTCCTTCAATTTAGATATTACAATAAAAGTACCTACACGGATCACAGTAAATTCAAAGAAGGCAATCGATCAAATTATAATTAACAAAACCACTACTCGACATGAATTGAACAAAAGATTTTAGGATACAGTGACCACGATGCACAAATCCTTACCATTATACGAAATGCGAACAATGACACAATAAATAATACACGTATGAGTAGAGTGTTTTCTAAAAGTAAAATAAAATTATTCATTGATTACTTGCTGCAGAGTCATGGGACGCAGTTATAATACTATTGATACAAACGATAAATATTATTCTTTTTTTTCAACGCTTCATTTCATTTTAACACTTGCTTTCCTCTTCAGAAAGAAAATTAAATATTTCACGCAAAAAAAATTCTTGGATAACACAAGGGATTAGAACATCATGTAAAAACAAACGAATTCTATCTTTCATTTCTAAGCATCATAACGTATCTCAAGATTTCCTCCTGTACTTTAAAAAATACAAATCATTGTTAGAAAAAGTCATAAGGCAGGCTAAAATCATGAAACACGATCAGGATATTTGAACTCAAATAACAAAACAAAATCAATGTGGGATATAGTAAAAAATGCGACCAAACCAACTAGAAACCATATAGAGAATGTTGTTTTAAAAGATAAACGATAGAGATGTGAACGATCCGGCAACAGTGGCTAGTCTCTTTAACCAATACTTTTCGAGAATTGCTGTCGATCTCACTAAGGGTTTTCAGCCACAAAAAATTCAACATCTGACGTTTCCCTAAAAGTCTTAGACACTATGTTCGTTTCCGAAACATCTTCCTATGAAATTCTCAAAATAATCGTAAATTAAAAAATAAATATTCGGCCGGTAGATGAATTCCGGATGTTGTTAAAGACGTTGCGCGCCAGCCATTATACACCGTAACTCACAATTTAATGCATCCTTATGCACCGGAATTTTCCAGATATTTTTAAAACAGCTAAGATTAAGGCGCTCTTCAAAAAAGGCAACAAAAATGAAGTTCAAAATTTATTCGGCCAATTCTCTTTTGTCAGTTTTTTCAAAAATATAGAGAGACTTTTCTATGTGCGAATGGAAACCTTCTTGAATAAACACGACGCGTTTTCAAATTGCCAACATGGATTCCGGAAATCAAATCTACGGAAACAGCCATTTTTTCTTTTCTTAAGGATGTTGCCTCATCATTGGATCAAAACGAAGCAAACTATTGGAATATTTTTAGATCTTTCAAAAGCTTTTGACGTCATTGATCATAACATTTTACTTTCAAAATTACCTTCGTATGGAATCCGTGGTATTGCTCTAGATTGGCTATGTTCGTACCTTAAACAACGATCTCAGAGAGTAGAAATACCTTACTGGAATGATGGAACTTTATGTACACACCTTTCCGGTTCTTTGCCAATTGTACGTGGAGTCCCGCAAGGATCGATTTTAGGCCCTATTCTCTTCCTATTATACGTAAATGACATGCCCTTAGCGATTCGAACGGAAGAACAGTTCTCTTTGCGGATGATACAAATATCTTTGCAACAAATAAACCGTAAATAGTACAATATCAGACGTTCAAATTGGTTCCGTAATAACAAATTAAAAGTAAATGAAAATAAAACAGTTTCAATGCAGTTTTCCATATCAAATAAAAAATTCTGTACTCCATTGAAAATGAACGGTGCCATTGACTGATGTTTAATGTAACAAAATTTTTAGGTCTATCAATTCAGTCAAACCTCAAATGGAATGCCCACTTAAATGAATTGAACACAAAATTAAGCTCATTATGCTACGCGTTCAGAATTCTTTCAAATTCCGTCAGCCTTCATACAGCTCGTTGTGTATATTTTGCAATGTTCACTCCCGCCTGAGATATGGCATAATATTTTGGGGAAACACATCTTATAGTTCACAGACTTTCAGATTACAAAAAGAATTGTACGATAATAAGCAAATCCAACCCACGTGATTCTTGTAAGTCACTCTTTATTAATCTAGGAATTTTACCATTACCTTGTCTCCTGATTTACGAATCAGTAGTTTTTGTCAAAAATGACTTACTTAAGGACGGGAATATATTTTCAGCAAACGCCGATGTCTATAAGTATAACACACGACGTAGTAATCATATTCACCAGGTGGCAGTATCAACAGCTCACTACAAAAATTCACATACAATTCATGTACATTACTCTACAACACTTTGCCAGAAGACATTAAACGATTAAATTCAATAGAAAAGTTTAAGTCCAAGTAAAATCTTTTCTGCTGCATAACTGTTTCTATACAATTCGAGACTATACCGAGCATCAAAAAGGAAAGTAGAATTAATTTTAACAATGATAGTTAATGTATTATTTATCATTTGGACTGTATAATTCTAAAGAACCTGTAACAAGTATTGTACCACAGTTTCTGGGTTGATGGCCCCATCTCGATCAGGTTTTTCGTCCAGTTTCCCTGATCCTTGAGCAAATGCTGAGATGGTCCCTTGTTTGCTTCTGGACATAAATGTAACTTCATTATTTGTGCACGTCTTCTGAATTTCAGTGGGAAATATAGTTATTCAAATTATCGTTTTTCATATTATCGCGGCAAAAAGTATTATTCTTTCATGAAGAAATGAGGGTTCAGGGCAGAAATTTATAGCTAATTTACCTTTGAAAATATATTTTATTATATAGGAGCGAATATTTTGTCAACAAAACTCGAAAAAAAACTCTCTTTTCTGTATTCAAAATTCGACTAGAATATGGTTTAGGATAGAGACCACAGAATTATGAAAACGTTGCACAAATTTCACTTCTCCCATAGCTCGTCATACGCAGTTTTTAACTGTTTTTGACGTAAATAAATAAATAATAAAATAAAACCACATGCGTATATACGTAAACACGAAACAATGGCATATAATTATTTAATATTTCAATATAGAACTTT
>JAHLJT010008446.1:91365789-91567476 GCA_031308135.1 Acheta domesticus | reverse complement strand
CCGTCTGAGCAAATATATTCATTTCTTTTATAAATAATAAATAATTAACATGTTTCTGGAGTGTTTCTATGCTTCCATAATGCATATTTTTGCCTAAAACTCATTTATTCGAACTAACGTTTGAGTGCTAATAGCGGCTCAACCATTCGGAATATCCACGTAGTTTATTAGACAAAATACGCAGAGAATTGTCTTAAGAGCTTATTTTCAAAGTTTCGACATTTCCTCCCCGGACACTCTGTATGTGTTCGTCTTTTCAACCCCTATAATCTCCATATCGTTTCATCCTCATACCATAACGTTACATCCAATAGTGGTCGCTAATGACCTAGTAGTTGATGAGAGCTTAAATTAAAAAAAATCTTTAGTGTTAAGAGTAATGGAATAGACACGTAAATATTACAATAACAAAAAAATAACAAATAGGAAAATAATAATAGGGAATTGGAGGAGAAGCGTTCTACTGTTTTATTTCCACAATAAATAACTGTAGAACTATTAGTTTGAAATATAAAATATATTGGATTGATATTATTATGTTTTATACATGTAATTTCTGTCAATACATGTCTATTCACTTACAGCAAACAAGGTTTACACCTAAAAACATAGGAGCAGATTACACATACAAATATTTTCAACAATCCCATTAAATCAGAAATGGCAAACATTGGTTATGTTTTGCTAGAACTACACGGCATGACACGTTCTAGGAGAAGCTTCTCGAAGAACGAACTCCTCGTTCTCGGGAAACATCCTCCTGCTGGAAGCTGCGACGTCAAGGACGCTCCCGAGAGGCACAAATCAGAAAAATGCGTACACTTGACGCCGAAACGAATTCACGGCGCGGTGGGGGCGCGGGGGCGCGGAGGGGCACGGGGCGGAGCGCGGTGTCCACGGCGCAGGAAAGGCGCATCACTTCTTCAGCTCCCCGAGAAGGAGCTGCGCCGTAAGATATACAGCGTGCGCGGGGCGAAAGAAGCGAGTGGATGGCCGGGACAGGCAACACGCGCGGGATAAGCGATCGCCCGCCCGCAGAGGCGGCGCTGCGAGCGACAGCGACAGCCGAGGCCGAGGACGGGGGCGAGGGCGAGGACGAGGCCGCCGCTGCCCAAGACGCGACGCGACGCACAAGACGCGATGCGCCAGACGCGCTTCCCGGAACACGCGCGCGGAGGGTCGGGGAGCAGACGACGAGGAAGAGGGCGACGAGGATGAGGGGAGGGGGAGGGGGTGGAGGTGCAGGGCAATGAGGTAATGGAAGCGGCGGAAGAAGAGTAGGGGTGCGACATCGACAACAAAACATCCACATTTCTAAATATCGATGCTCCAAATTGAAACATCGATGTTAATAAAACATCGACCCAAAATCAACGTTATTATTAAACATCGATGCTTTTAAAACTGAACAAGTAACCTTTGAATTTCACATGAAGGAGATGTAATTTGAAAGTGGTCTCATTTATTAATTTTTAATTGTGCTTTTTGTCACAAAACAATGTAAAAATCATCAGGATAATTAACATAACTTTAATTATTTATATCTGATTCGATAATTCAAAATAATACAGGATTCTTTATTGACGAAAAACTTATTTTATTTATTTTTCACCGTTGGTTACATTGGTCTGAAGGATATTCAATTTATGGACATCTACAAATTATTATAGAATTTTGTAATGCTGAGTACTTCATTTAAAAAAATCACTCACGTCAAAAAAATCGAACACACAGCATCGATATTAAGAAACATTGGCTTGAAAATATGGATGTTAAATACATCGATACTTATACAAAAAGCATCGATGTTTTGAAAACATTGAAAATTATGTCATATCCCTTATAAAGAGGAATCAAAAGGGGGGCAGATAGACGACGAATTTGTGTGAAGGCGAACACGAGGAGGGTGGCAAGGATAGAGGTGGGGTAGTGATAGGGCGTCGCCAGAAGAATGTTGGGAGTGATTGATTGATTATTAGTAATTCCGGGCGCCTGAACTACTGAGTCATCAGTAAGTGTATTGCAGGGTTTCATCTGGAGGTGGCGGTGATCTTGCTCCCCTGGATGGCGAGATCCGATGCCGACCTATCGTCGACTAGTGAGTTTTTCCCCAACCAGGTATCTCACACCAGCGCAGCACCGCCTCAGCCGGGCAAATTCTAAGCCCACAACCAGTCTCCTAGCATGTGTGATAGTGTAGTTTTTGCACTACAACTAGGGGGGTGAGAATAGGACAAGGAAGTGGAAGGAAAAGATAGCGCGCGGTCCTTGGCCCGTTTGTTAGAATACTGCCTCCGGCATACGCCTGTCTAGATAGGAAAAAACACGAAAAATTACCGATCAGAATAGCCGGCCGCTGAATTCTCCTCCAGACAAACGACTGAATTCGACCTAGCTGACAAGTTAGTGTCGAATGTCCTACCACCGTCGAGACTCCCGGTCATAGCACTGCAGTGCCATCAGTGGATGCACTGAGTTACCTCTCATGGTTGAATGTTTGGACTGATACTGAGTTGATGGATAAGAAAATAATGAAACGCACCAATACAGAATTGAAACGCTCTTCATTTCGAACAGAATTATCTCCTTGTTAAGTTCTAATCTGTTTCTACTTATCACCTAACGTCGACGACACAGAACTTTTATTACTGTCAGAGTTTCTATTGAATCTCAAGTCCGTAAAACTAAAATTCCAAACTGCAATGAATTCCAAAATGACTTAAAAAAAACTACATTTAAAAAACGGGGGATGGATGAAAATGTTGAAAAAGTGTACGTGGGTCTTTCAATTACGTTCTTTCAATCGTTGTTTACCGATACCAATTATTATTCAGAAATACACTTACTGCAGATTCTGGAGATTTTTTATTTTGCAGTACAAATATATTCTTCTTTGATTTTGTTTTAGTTTCGGCTCAATTCCCTACGAGAAGTAATTATTTTACTTTGGACGGATGCAGAATTTCCCGTTTATTGCCCGCGTCGCCTTCAATTTAATGAATCAGCTGTTCATAGGAAAATATGATATTCTACTCTTAATGGAATAAGGAAAATATGATGAAGCACACCAAGTGTTTTGGAAGCACTGTCACAATTATTGATTGTTCTGGAGAATTGTCCCAAGTTATTTAAATATTTACGAGGAAGACATACGAGGACATTTAGGCGTCTAAATATTTCTTTTAACAATTCGGACTTTGTAAAATTCAAATCATTATAAAGTTCAGAGATCACTGGATTAATACAATCAATCAAGAAAACATCCCGTATTATGTGATGAAATAATTATATTCATTTGGGAATATAATTATTTGATTTTACCAAAGATACCCTTTCCCATTGACTAAGGAAGGCTTTGAGGTTCCATATACTTTTAATTAAAATTGTTTAAAAATAATACAAGTTCTACGAAAAGTATTGTCATGTTTCATTATACAGGGTGGCCCATTTAACTTGACAAATCAAAATAACTCGAAAATATGCAACGTACAAAGTAAGGTCAAAGGCAAAAAAATAATATTTTGAAGGGGGACATTGTCAGGCCTAAAATCAAACTTCCCCGCTCGCCCCTTGAGAGTGAGGCGGGAGCCAACTTTGAAATCTTAAATACGAACCCCCACATTTTGTTCCAGATTCACATCCTACAATAAAATACATACGTTTGGTCTAAAACATTTTTTTATCGAGATTATTTTATTCGTGTACTTCCTGCGGCTATATTTTGCCTGCGCTGATTAACCACATAAATGAAAGAATGGGTGTTTCCATTTAAGATTTCAAAGTTGTCTCCCCCCACCCCTAGGGGGCGGGGGAAGATTTAATTTGAGGTCAAGCAGATTTTCCCATTGGAGATATTGTTTTTTTTGTCTGGAACGTGTCTGGATCGTCTCTCTCGATCAAAAAAATACTTTGAACCAAATGTATGTATTTTTTAGTAGAATTTCTTATAACACCTCATATAACAATAACGTGCGACTTCGCTTTATTTTAACTTGATTTATCACCCCATCTGCTTTATTTACCGTATGGGACTATTAGTGGGGAGACTGCCCTTAGGCAGTTGTTCCGCACCCGTGTTTTCGACCCAGTCGTCCTTGGAAGCCTACCCCCAATGAGGGTCTGGGGAACTTTATCAAGCAGGAGCACCTCTCGGGCGGTCGCTAATGGGCCTGGGATTTGACTCTCACTTTCTCCGCCAAACGTCGGTCTGAATTAACTATACTGAGCAGTCTGGTTGGGAGAAAGTGAAGTCTTGTTACGGCGGTGAAGTCTTGTTTGTCGGAGGGATTTAATTTTGCGGGGCATATCACCAGGGTTCTTTCACATGTCACAAATGTAATATGGCTACTGTGGATTTTCCGCCCTTCGAAAATCCGGACACATCGGCCGAGATCGAACCTGCGCACTGGGGGTTCAGAGGCCTGTAAGCTTACCCCTCACCCACCGAGGCTCACTGCTGCAATTGGGCATCGCAGATTTCTTGCTAGCGGCCTAGGAGCGTGAGCGCGGCCTTGCGTCGAGCGCTCCGGCACGGCCGCCGCGAGCGGCAAGTGTGAGAACGGAGGGTCTGTGGTTCGGCGCGAGTCGATCGTATCGCGCGGGGAGTGATCTTATTGCTCACTGTCGCGTGGGGTCTCGGCGTCGTCGTGGCCGGCGGTGGCAGCGGCGGCGTGGGCCGGCGTCACGACGCGCGCCCCGTCGCTCATTAGCCGGGGACGGCCCCGCCTCGCCCGCCCCGCCCTGCGCCTTCCCGTCTCGCCTCGCCTCGCCGCGCTTCGGCCGCAATATTTCATAGAGCGGCCGCGTGAGAGAGGCGGCGAGAGACCGCAGCGGCCGTGCCCTAGCGGACGGGCGTGCTTCGAAGACGGGGCGGAGGCGGGGCGGAGGCGATCGAGGTGACGGGAAGGTACTGGCGGCGGGAGGGCGGGGAAGGGGATGGTGGCAAAGGCGAGAGCGAAGACGGTGGTGGTGATAGGCGGGTTCAGGGAGGGAACCCGGACACATCGGAGGAGGGCCGAGAACTGCGGAGGGGTGGGGGCAGGGACAAGGGCGGAGACGAAGTTGCGACAGCGGGGGGTGAGTGTTGACGGTGGGCGCTGACAATGCTTGTGGTCGCGACAGTGATGATGGCAGTATCCTTAGTGTCTATTGCGACGATGTGAATGTTCATATTTGGGTCAGTAATGGTAAACGTGGTGGTGGAGCTAGAACTAGCAGCTATGGCGAGTGAACGTTGGCTAAAATGGCGGCTGTGTTCATGTCGGCGACTGCATGCCACAATTGTCATATTATTCCAAAGGAAATAAAGATCGGGTGTCGGAGGTAGACGCGGCTAGCCACGTATGGTAGATCGAGAACCAATATTTCCTTTGCTCTGATATCTGATTTTTTAATGTTTCCATTCTTAAATTGCATTTAATTACATTTCTCACCCTATTCTTTTGGGTAATAAATCATTATTTACTACCATGAAAGAATTCTAAATGACTCTTATACTTCAGGGTAAAAAAGGCATTGTAGCAGCCGGCAACTATCTCCAGTTTGAATAGAAACCACCACTTCAAAATTTTTAAACACGCTAAACTGGGAACTAAGTGCAATCAAATCACGATTATCATTGGTGATATTTAAATTATTTTGTTCGAAAAGTACTTCCTCTTTCACGAAATTTTCGGAAACATTAATTTGAGAAATTTATTAATAATGTAGACAAATGATAAAAAGTCAAATGAAAAAGTAATAAAACATTTTTGTTGAAACTTTCACAATTTTCGAAGAGCAAATACGAGAAAGATTTAGGAAAACGTCTTGAATTCTCATATGATTCATATGAATGACTCATATGATTCATAAATTGTGATCTGGAAAACTTAAAATGGACCATTTGTCGAGAAACAAAGTTTTTGCGTGAGACACAAGAAATCAACATGTTATTTCTTTTTCCATTGTATTTAGTTTTGTAAAGAACATTCCAAAAACTATTTGTAAGCTAATTTCATTTGTTTAATATGATTTTTAAATATTGTGATTTTTAAATTATGAAAGTTTGAAAGCGTTTTTCTTAAACTCCTTTTTCCGAAAACATACATTCAAACTACCATAACTTCATCAAAATTCCATATATTTTTGAAGATTTTGATACTAAACTGTTAGGAATTTAATTGTTTATAATTTGACATAAAATTCAATTTTGAAATTTTGCAACATATGGTTCCTTTTAGCTTTCCACATCACAATTAAATATTAGGTCGTCTTCTCCCTCATTTAAGAACATCAACGCGAGCTCGTATCTTTACGTGTGGATGACACTATTCATTGCAAGGATCTTCAACCTCACTACCATTTAGTGGTACGTTCGGGGCTGCTTTTTCTCTCGACCGGCGTATTCCGCCACCGCACGCCCGCATTATCTCCGGGGTCACGACGCCTTTCACCGAGCCGTGTCCCTCCTTTTCACGCGCGAGCGCTGCGCGTCCCCGCCCTCGCCCCCCTCTCGCCGCGGCGCCACTCCCGCCCGCTCGTGCGCCGCGGTGTCTTGGGCGCTGAGCGAGGCAGAGGGCTCCGCGGCGGTGACGAATGCGCCGCCTCGGAAGATCAGCCTCACCTCCATTTGAAGCATATTAGCGAAGCTAATATAGACCGGCGAGACACAATGGGCGGGCCGAGCCGGCAGTCGCGCCGCCCCTCGGCGCCGCCGCCGCCCCCGCGCCGCCCCGCGCCGCCTCGCGCCGCTTCGCGCCGCCTCGCGCCGCCTCCGCCGTGCTATCGTACGCACCGCCCACCGCCTGACAGTCCGCACTTAGTTATTCCATTGTTCCCGCGTCCGCTGAAAAGGGAGGAATCCCGATGCTACCTTGTTTTACCTCCGCAAGCCAAAACAAAATACAAGATAACGCCCAACGCCATTTCTCTTGGGCGGAGTGTATCTCCGCGCTACACAAGTGGAATAGAGATTAGCGCACTAATTAAGATGGCCGTGTAGACGCTTAATCATCGGCGGCCCGCTGTCTTATGCCGCGCAAAGGTGTGCGAGCACCAAAAGGCGGGCGACCCGTCCTGTGCCCCCGCCCCCGCCTCCGCCCTCGTCTTGTCGCCGCCCTCGCGCTGCCCCAGTGCCGCCCCCGCGTCGCCACCCGCCACCCGCCGCCCGCCGCCCGCCGCCCGCCGCCCGCCGCCCGCCGCCCGCCGCTCGCCGCCATCGTCCCGTCTCTGGTGCTCCCCCCAATTCTCCCGCGAGCCGCCATGAAAGCCGCTGATGAATCGTCTTCTTCGAGTCACTTAGCAATCTTTGTACATTGCGGCTTAATGATAATGCGCGCCAGAATTAGAATGATGGCGCCGTCGGCTGCGTGTTGTACTGCTCTCTCCTCATGCGCGAAAATAACGGCACTTGCACAGAGTAGCGTGAATGTTTTGTCGGAGTGCTTTACGATAATTAAATGCAATGAGCCCGTTAGAATGGGTTGCGAGAGATTTTCGAACATCTACTTCATTCCTTTAATTACTTATGAGAAAAATAAGAGCAGTCTCTCTATTTTAAACTCAACGGTTTTTTGTATACTAAAATCTCAACCATACGTGACATGCACTCTTTAAAATGTTTTTACGTTACGTAGATAAAACACCCGCAAACATTCATAAAAACCGAATATTGTTTGTGGTTTCTGCTACTGCATGTTTCTTAATAAGAACTATTACGTCAGAATGAATTTAAATGCCATGTTCTATCATTTGTATGCTAGTATTTATTCAATTAAAACATTATTACGTTAATTACATTCAATTAAAACATTATTATATGTATGTTTACCAACATCTAGCAATGCTGTAAATAAGATAAACTCCAAATAATAAAACAGACATTGATAACTGACTTCATCGCATAGTATGTATTTAATAATTGTTTAATACGTAGTCGTTAATGTGCATCAGAGCTACTAACACAAAAGTTCAATAGCGATCCTAAATTGAATTTCAACGTTCATTAATCTGTTGTCATTAATTCTATTGCAGACAACGTAATTGCGGCTGGCAACACAGCCCGTTTCAGCCTTCAACTACCGGTACTTCTCAGCGCATGATTTGCCCGAGCCGCTTCTCACTTTCGCGGGGGCGCAAGGGAGGAACGGCAAAAGGTAAATTGATAATGCTTTATTCCCAAAGCGAAATCCAATTAACAACGGCAGCGTCCCGCGCCGGGAGCCGCTTCAAAGGGCCTGGAGGCGGCGCGTCCACATCAAACATTCAGAGGGCGGGCGCGGGGGCGGCGCAGGGGCGGCGGCGCCCCAGCAAAGGGCACGGCCGCCGCGAGGCACGCGGCCTGCGAGGCGGAGAGGGCGCGGCGGGGTTGTGAGGGAGGGGGGAGGGCGGGGGAGGGAGAGGCGGCGTCGCGGAGGGAAGAAGTGGCAAAGCGTGTGGCGATGAAATCGCTGGATCTGGCCGTTACCTGAACGCGCTCACGCTCCCCGACGTTTCGATGACGCAACTCGCAAAGCAAATTTGCAAACGGACGGTTTTGTAGCGGAGAGCGTGTTGCTTTATTTCTGAATTCTTGTGCGGATAGTGCATACATTTGCATGACGACATGTCAATGACATTAACTGTGCATGTTTCCTTGTATTTCGTACGCGAATAACGTGACGTATCACGGATAATTATTACGGGAGTTATTACACCATATCGGTCCCTCATCCCCTATTTGGAATTATATTATAATTATAAGACCAGCCCATGATTTCAAGTCAAACCAGTACAAAACTGAATTGTTCACGAATCTGTAACAAAAAAGATAACTAAATTGATCTCAAAGGGTCGTGTGCCTGTCATACCATGAAAGAGGATTAATATAGTGATCTTCGGAATACAGCTATTAATTTCTTAGTGTATAAGGCACTAATACCTTTTAATAATTAAAAGAATTGTATTGGTCAATTTTCATGTGCTATCATCACTCAAGTATATCAGTTCCGACCATTATTGTTTTTCAATTTTGAATTTACAATCGAAGAAAATTCCAATAACCCTAATAATTGACATAACCGATAAGCCGAATTTATTTCCCTCTAAGGTCTCGTAGTGATGCATTGTACTAGATACTACAGCGTTAATGCAAAGACAATTATCGCAAATTGATTGTACATGCCTTAGAAAGTTAACATGCGAAACAGAATCTGCGTAATTGCACGCTAATCAATGAAAAGTATTCAAAACAATCATACATTGAATCTTTAGTAACTAAGGGGCATACATTTTGGAAAATCGTAAAAAAACACAAAAATGTATCTGTATGCTAAAATTATACAGATTTCTGTTTTTATGAGCTTCTGAGTATGTCATTTTTGACGCCTGATAATTAAAATGATATTTTGAAAATCACTCACTTCTTTTTAGGTTTTATTTATTTATTTGGTAAAAACAGTAAAAAACTGTATATGACGTATTGGGGATGAGATTATCTTGGTACATTTTCTTGAGGTCCAGAATTTAAAAAAAATTGCGTTTGCGGATTGGCGATAAAATTTTCAACGCTGGTGGAACATCGGTGTTGCACCGTTTTTCTCCGGCGTTTTACACAGGTCATTTGTACCGCTCCTTAGTTACAAGGGAATAGACTTTGATATTAAAAAATTCTTACTTTCCGCCGAAACATCACAAACTATTCTTAAGAGGAAGAGGAGAATATCTGCGTGATTCGTCTGTCACGTTCCTCCGCCGCCGGGCTGAGCCAGTAGTGAAATAGTCAAATGCGTCCTTCAGTGCCCTTCAGTACTTGGAAGATATTGATATTTACATTCATCAATCGGAAGGTTAATGTCACAGCAACAAATACAGGTAAAAAATGGTGCTATAAGCAACATACTTGAAGAGGTTAAAATTTAGCATTAAGTAAAATGCAGCGCCTTTGGTCACATTTTTAGATTTTTCAAAAGCAGTTTGACGCTACTGATTATAACATTTTGTTTTTCAGATTTTTTGCCAACACAATGCGGTATCAGATTTTCAAATTGGCTTCTTAGTAAAATAATTTTTATTAACAGTAAACGAATGGAAAACTGTTTAAAAGTAATTTTGAATTTTGAATAAATTGTTTCCTCTACTGAAAATGAACGATGTGCAATTGACTAATGTTAAAGTAAAATCATGTTTGGGCCAGAGTCTATTCAATTAAATCGCAAATGAAAAGTTCATATAAATGAAATGAATTCGAAACTAAGTTCATTGGAACACTCATTCAGAATTCTTTCAAATTCTTCAAATTCAAAGTCTTCATTTCTAATATACAGTAAACACTCGTTAGCACGAAGTCGCTTAACACGAAATTCGTCATTAAAACGAACAAAATTTCGATTTCGTCAAAGGAACGTAGTAATGAGGATATGTATGAAAATCGGATCGGATAACAAGTATTTTTATAAAAAGAACACCGATTCTTTCAATCCATTGGAATTAACATTGGTGTTAACTAAGTTTTACTGTAGTAAATTCCCGAAAGAGATATTGTATAATATTCTGCGAAAACCACCTCCGTACTTACATTACAGCAAAACAACCGTCCGAATAATAAGCACAGGCCATCCGCGTGAATTTTAAACTCTTGCAAACGTCTTTTTATTAAACGTATGTTACTACGTTTGCCTTGCCTTCTCATTCAGATGCAGTAGTTTTTCAAAACTAACTTAATCAAGGATGGGAATATATTATTATCTAATAAAGACATATACAACTGTAACACATAACATAATCATGTTCATCAGGCGTCAATACTAGCAGTTCGATAAAAAAATCATTATACGTGGATGTTATTTTACAACACATTATTGGATGACATTAGATGGAGAAAATCGATTTACAAAGTTTAAACGTATGTATTTTTTTCTGCTGTGTACGAATTTCTATTCAATTAGAGTGCACTATGGAAACGAAAACAATATTTATTTATTTTTGTTTTAATAATGATATAAATAATATTTGTAACGTATAATTCTAGAAGATTGAATCCTGTAACATTTATTATACTCAGTTTTTGGGTCCATGAATCCAGCTCAATGAGAACTTTTTCTTAGTTTCCCTCAATCTATTATGCAAATGCTAGAAGATGGTATCTAGTTTGTTTCGGGAGTGTAAATGCAGCTTCCATGTTTTTGTACTTTTTCTTAAGGTCTCATTTTCTTTCGAGAGATGGGAGGATTGAGTGTGTTAGTATTATCAAATTAAATCTGTAGCTTATTTGCTGTTGTAAATACGTAGTTTCTATTATAAGGGAGCAAACATTTATTGTTAAAAAATATCACCAACAACACTTATGCCTACCTTTATTTATAATTCAACTATCTACAGTAAAAGAGAAGCAGTGAGGACTGCGATGTTCAAGAAGTCTTGCGTGGAATGCATCCCATTCGTCTGATTCATTTTGAATATTTATTATTTTAATTAATTTATTTATTTAGCGAATACTCAAAAGTATTTATTTCATAATTCTTATACTCAAAATGGTCTGCCTGTATTAAAGGTTACTTAACATTCGGAATTTTGAATATTCTATCACATAATTCTCATGAAATGGCGTTTTAGTCACAAATTTTCCTTTCGTTTGTAAATGTATAAACGCTTATATAAAGCTGTTATATTGAAGTACGTTAATTCATCATGCACGCATGGTTTGAAATTGAACGGGCATATTCATACAAATTCAAAATATAAACCATGTCCAATTAACAATTTTTAAAATGGTCTAAAATGGTAAAAAACCACTACAAAAAGAATTGGATGAATCTCATATTTCTCTGGCTTTTGAAAAATCAGTTTCGGAACTCATTTATGATACATTGCACAAGCCTCTGAAAAGAAACAAGGCATTCTGAAAAGTTATATAATGCATTTTCTAGTAGAGTCTGTTACTCTGCTGGAATAATTATTTTGAAACGTAATTGGCTCATGGCATTAAGTGTAACTAAATTAGGCTTAAGCAGATTGGCCGTACTTAACTCGCTTAATCTAATCACACTCTATTGTGTTACATCCCCAGAACAAACAGTAGTTCTCGTAAATCGTCACTGAAATTTCTGCGACATTATGATGAACGCGGCGGATTCTCCACTGTCAGTGAACAGTACTTGACTTCATTCCCACTTTCCCTCCTGAATCTATTTCATCTAAGGTGACTCCCATACATTCTCCTGCAGTGCAGAGCACCGCAAATCCATTCCAACAAACGGTGCCACGCCGCGAGAGTAAGCTATAAAGCGTTGCGGCATTAAATCGCTTGATCTCGCAACTACTCGAAAGCGCCGATCTAATGGCTGCTCTCGCTACGCACATCTGCCAGTAAACGGGTTCCTCAAATTGCTTGAGGAAGTATGAAAGCGAGTGTTATTTCATCTGAGATTCTATTAATTTCTGGCAACAGAAAATTACGTGCGCCGTACGATCGCTTAAAAAATAATTACGGCGGAAGGAAATAAGAAGACGTGAAGAGTTGTAAAGTTTGCCGAAGCCATATTTCAGCGGTGGGCGATGTGAGGCGCGGGTGGGCGGAACCAGCAGCGGAGATCTTTTTAGGGGGGCCATGCCATCCAGAGGCCAGAAGTGGAAGAGCCAGAGTTCTTCCAACGAGGAAGTGGGAGGGTGTGTGAACTAACGTGAAGTCTGAGTGATAAGGGAGTGGAGGGAATGTGATGAGATGTCAAGGCAGAATGTAAGAGTGAACGAATTAACGAATTATTGCAATTAAAGAGATGGTAAACTGGGGTCTTGAGGTGTTGTGAAGAAAACATGAAAGAGTGAAAAAGAAGTAGGCGGAAAGAAGAGGGTTGAAAACGCTGAGAATGTAGGCTTTAGAAAATCGACTAGGGAGGTCAAGAGAATTGCTAAATAGAGTAATGGTGCTGAGTAGTTGAGTAATTGACAGCCACTAGCATTACTATGACGTAATGAATTGTGACGCTTTTTCTGACGGCCATGAAAAGTGATGGTACGCCAGTAAGATTGTAGCGCAGGACTAGAAAGGGTGGCCGAATGCAATTGACAAGGCACATACTAGGTACGCACTTGACGATCTAACCAGGCTAAATAAAATTAAGGAAGCGAAATTACAATTGATTAGAAAGGATGCGAAAGGAAGGGTTGGGTAAATGAGAATGGCTCCAATGCTTATTATAACTCACTAGCATGAATATAGGGGATCCGTAGAACAGAGATGGATAGGAGGTGGAGATAGGATACTGAGGGATGTGGAAAGCGCAAGGCCGATGCGAATAAGACGTATGTGCATGCAAAATAGCCATCGACTGTTCTGGCGTCTCTGGCAGAGTAAGTTTGGCGAGGCGATTCCCCCAGCTGGGGAGTGCGAGGGGAACGGGGGGCGGGAGGGAGGACGGAGGCGCCAGGCGGGGCTGTGTTGGGCCCGGCGCGGGCAGGGCGGGGGCGGTGCCGGGAGCGGGCAGCCACGCCGAGACGTGCGCGGAGAAAGAGGTCACTGCAAGCACGTTCCAGGGCCCCCGGCTCCTTCCACATCGCTACGTCGTGATTCACGCGTTTCAAGGGCGTGAAAATTAGTGAAGCATTGAACACGGAAGGCCCGAGCGAGCGGGCGGCCGAGCCGCGGCCCGGGCGCAGGCGGGCGGGCGCGGAGCGGAGCGTGGCGGGGCGGAGCGTGGCGGGGCGGAGCGGAGCGGGGCGGAGCGGAGAGGGGCGGAGCGGAGCGGCGCAGCGCCGCCGCAGTACAGCGCTCGTAACGGGACCGCGCAGCGCCAGGAATGCCACCGCCACCACTGCAACCGCCTACTTACACGGATAACCGTCCCGGCACGAGCGAGGAGGCGTCGATATCCCGTGAAATTAACAACGCGCAAATGCAAGAGAGCTCCTGGATGGAAAGCGTTGTGACCCGCCGCCTCGGCAGGCAGCGGCTTTTCTTGGGGGTTGGCGGTTGCCAAGCGGAGAAACCGTCTTTTCTTCTCGACTCGTGGCCGTGCGATACAAGCCTTTCAATTCGGAAGCGCGGGCGATAGAGGAGATAAATCTCGGCGATTATTAAAGGGCGGCGGGCCGAGCAGTCGTTTTTCAACCGACAGTATCCATTATAATCACAGATATCTTTATTGAATAGCCATCGATGAAATAAAATACATCCCGCCATAATGCTTCCACGAACAGGTGGATGGTCCGATGCTATACAATCTATAACACAAAAAATATAAACGTGAGAACAAGAGAAACCGTAACTTTAAGATATTTTAAAACAGAATTTTGTCGTAGAATTTTTATACTATACAAATGAAATTTGTAACATAGAATTAATACTAATATGCTAATCGTTCCATCCCTAGTGTTATTATGTCAAATAATCACTTTTGAATTAATTTACCAGTTATCATACTGCCATTTAATATCTCAGATGGGATCCTGCCCTCCTCACTACTCGGATTTCCTCCCCTCTCGCCGAGAACCTTGAGACGTGACACTGGGCACGCGTGCGACGAGATCGCCACTTCCATTATCTTGGTTGATCCGCCACTTGTTCCTCTGCCTCCCCGCGTTTATCAAAGGATCTTGGGCTCCTGCAGGGACAACTCTGGCAAGGAGTTCTCCTCGGAGCAGGCGAGGGCGCGCAGGTGGCGACCGGGAAGACGGGGGCGAGGGCAGCTCCGGGCGAACAGTGTGTGCGCAGAGCTCAACGGAAGGGGCGCGATGGTCGCTCTCGTGCCTAGATACACGCCGCTCGAAAGTGTTCTAGAAAGCAAGCACGCCCCCCCCCACATGAAACGCGGCGCCTTTCGTTTTATTTGAATTACTTAGTCAACGAACAGTAAAAACTGTATGTGACGTATGGGGGAGAAGGACCATCTGCGTAGGTTTTCTTGAGATCCAGAATCTCTTGCCAACATTGTAACTATAAATAGTTGAAAGATGAATAAAAGTTAAAAAATAAATAAAAAGCGAGGTTAGCAACGTTTAAAAACTAGACATTTTCTCACTCGGGATATGGAAAACTTATTTGCATTGGTAAACGAATTGCTGATTTAATTTTTTTGTATTGCTAACAAAATAGTTTTTCGATTGATTATGTTTGATTGATCCTGATGGGATCCTGCCCTCCCCTCTTGCTTGATTATTTCGTATCCAGGCGCGTCAACTGCTATGGTCACTAGTCCCGGGAGTTTAGTAAATGTTTTTATCACGGGAGGTACTGGAGGCTTGCGGAATATTCCCCAAGCAGGTGTCTCCCACCAGCAGGGCGCCGCCCCAGCCCAGACAAGCACTAAGCTCCCGACATGTGTGATAGTGCAGTGCATGTAAGTGTAGGGGCATGTAAGTAAGAAAAGTGTACAGGAAGAGGAAAGAAAGATCGTACGCGGTCCGTGGACCGTTTGTAAGGGTAGTGCTCCGGCATTCGCCTGGTATTTATCGGAGAAGCCACAACAAACTACCGATCAGAGCAGCCGGCCACTAAAATTCTCCTCTAGACAGCGACTGAACTCGACCTAGCTCCCTAGCTAGTGTCAAAAATCTTACCGCCATGTGGACTCGAATCTTAAGTCCTGCCACTCAGAGCACGCCTTTCAAAGTATACCAAGCCTTGCGAATATAAAAACCAGTTTTTTTTTAAATTATCAGAGTTAACATTCATCTTCTTTCGGTTGGCGTAAGACCCACCTGTTCTTCTAAATATTATCACTAGATGTTCAACATTTCATACAGCTGCCATACGAGCGCGGCCTAGAAAAAATTGCGATATAGATTAAATATTCAATGATGGTGAAATGCTCCCAAATATGGTGTGTGGCAGCACTATTTAATAAAATTGAGTTTAAATCTTATCAATAACATGACCCTTGATATTTTGTCGTGACACGAACACTTTGAAATGGCCAAGAAATAGACGAAGGGACTATGTCGGAACTGGGCGCTAGTGAATTTTAAAAAACAATCGATAGATTGAGAGTAAAGCAAAAATGGAACTTGTGACGGCATGTTTTATTTTGTAAGTTGGTTCATTCGAAACTATGTAAGTGCAAACATATGTCCAAGAGAGCGCAAACTGAACAGCGGTCGAGAGGATTTGCAAGGCTGACGGGGAGGCTTAAGGGATCCGGTGGGGCGCAACTGCTTCCCAGTACAGAAGGTGCAGGTGGGAAGGTTCCTGAGAGGTAGTCGGTGTACCCAGGCCACCCAAACAGGCGGTGCGCACCTCCGCCAGTGACCCCGCCCTCGCCGGGCCCTCGCCCTCGCCGCCGGGCTCCTGCATTATTGGCGAAGCCGGGAGGATTTGCCGCCAAGACGAGGCGCCAACGCGGCCTAAGCCGGCGCCTGCTGCCGCTGCTAATCCTCCGGAGGCGAGCGCGCGACGCGACGCCCTAATGGGATTCCTGGCTCCGGATGGCCAATTATTCACTGCCCACTTACGAAAAGTATCAATGCGTTTTACGTTGTCTTTCACAAATTACTAGCTACTACCCACTGTTCGATAAACTCAGGAATTTTTGTGCATAATTTATACAAGCATATAATTTGAGGTGAACATTGTATTGTGCTTATAATTGCCAGATTTCAATTAGGCATGTTACATCTATAACACTCG
The DNA here is from genome assembly GCA_031308135.1 of Acheta domesticus. Classification (NCBI taxonomy): domain Eukaryota; kingdom Metazoa; phylum Arthropoda; class Insecta; order Orthoptera; family Gryllidae; genus Acheta; species Acheta domesticus. The sequence goes on along the minus strand of JAHLJT010008446.1, from coordinate 91,550,897 downwards.
TACCAACGTGACCTTCGTGCTGAAATTCAGTTGATTTAATTTTATTTTTTGGGGGCTTTCATCCTGCCAACAGCCGGTTACATCCCGATGGTACGCATATTCGACCACACACTAGACACCAACATACATGCGGGCTCCTGTGATCTGAGGTCAGCAGAACGCGAGGCCCTCCGCGACAACGCATACTTGGGAGACAAAAGGGGCAAACAACTTTGCCCAAGGCGGGACTCGAACCCGCGACCCTTCGGACCGAAGCGCTGAGTCGGTACACGCTCATATCCTTCCCGACTATCCAGGTCGGCAATTTATTGAATTAAAACAGCAAATCTACAATTTAATATAACTAAGTGTATAATAATATAATTCATAATAACATTTACATTTTATAACAAAAATGCTATAATTATTTAGTATAATATCAGAGTGAATCAAAAAGAAATCCGCACTAATTTATGTAGGAGGAAGTATAATAGGTAACCCACTAAATATAGGTCCAAAGGAAATCTCTTTTTACGCTGTTTTTCAACATAGCCGCCAAGCTGCTTAACACATTTCTCCCTTGTGGGACAAGCGATTCGAGCCATCATTGTACAACCTATATGACTGGAATCGAGAGTGAAATATTTGTCAGCGAAGAATTGAAATATTTGGGGGCGGATGATAATCGGACAGTCGCAGATCCGAGCTCTAGTGTGCATGCTGGATCACCTCTCACCCAAACGTCTCCAATTGGCAGATGCTCGTCATTTGGACGTCCGTGAGATTCTTTGCCTTTGGGCATTCATTTGATAAAAGTTCAGTTCTATCATCTCGTGGCATTTGGACGTGGGCATGGCATTCAGTTCGCTGGGTGCTGTTACGGGACCCCAACACATGGCATGTCCTCCAGGGTCACGCGGCCCACGGCAAAAAATGGAACTCAAGGAGATGATGCTGCGGTCCATAATCTTCCTCATATAGGCACATCGCCTCCATGTGAATTTCACTCGAGTTTCTGCATTCTGCCCGAAAAAATAATTCCTTTCTCTTCAGACGTAGAGAACTCTAAAACATCTTTGCTCAGCAGTTCACACTTCTGGGTGCAGGAGGTTCATCTGAGGAAAAAACTACTATGGCGAGAAGTTCAAAATAGTTTCTGTGCATGTTTCACGCCGATCACTAATTTACAGTGAAAACGTGTTGTGCTTTACTCATTGATCTGCTCTCGAATTTAATAAGTTAAAGAGATAATACAGAAATAACTGAGAAAATTATAAAGAAATCTAAATATATAATTAAACAATGGACTTAGTCGCAGCATAAAACAGAACCAAATGAAACAGCCACAAATACCGACCAAAGGAGAATAGTAAAATGGAACATTGGTGGCCATGCACACAGATTTACCTGTCCTTCCGTAAATATAATTCTAGCTATTTATAAAATTCTTTACATTCACAGTTTTCCTGAACTCGGGAATAGCGCACCCGGCAACAGAGAACGCTGACACAAACGTGACGCAGAAACGACACGCTTCATGACCTGGAAAATGCAAAATAGAAGGGGTAATGAGCGGCGTTTTTAACGCAATGCGGAACTGCAATAAGCAGTATCGCACACGTGGAGGGACGCGGGCGGTTGGCTGCAGTTTTTGCGGGCGCCGCGGCGGCAGCGGCTGCGGCTGGGGCTGCGGCTGGGGCTGCGTCGCCGGCTGCGGCCGCCGGCTGTCATTTAACGTCGCAAGGCGACGCCGCGGCACAGGCCACGCTGGGACAACGACGCCCTGCCACGCCGTAATTAAGGGTTCCAAGATTTTAAGCGTTTTAATTACGTTGGTCATTACAACGGTATAAATATGGCTGATGTTTGGTGGAGGGTAGTAGCCACTTTTCTAAGGAGAGGGAGACGTGATATCGTCCCAGAACTTTCTCTTAGTTCACGGAGGTCCCATAAAAGCCGGTGTCGGGCGTTGACCTATAAGCATCATTGACTGGGTATATTAAAGATAAAATTACAAATATATGCTTATTAGCATTGTTATATTATGTTTCAAAAGAACGTAATATTACGGTAGGGTTAGATTCGGACAGTTTTTAAATCACAGCACTTTGCGATGGATATGGATGTATATGAAGAACTTCTTTTCAGGAATGTGAATAATTGAACTTAATTTCTTTTGTAAAATGTATGTGAAAATAACAATGCCATTATTGTTCATAAACCCCAAATGAATTATCCTTAGATTTTTTATTTAGGTAGTTGTGGGTTCCAACTGATTTTAAAATGTAGAAGCGAGTAAATAGGTACCATGTGTTTTAAGCAGTTTTTCGGATCTTTTCAATTCATGAAAGTAAGTAAATGTTATTTCATTTCAGTTAAGTAATTCGAATAACTTAATAATTGAATATGATCTACAAGCTGTGGAACAATATTTTTTTTTACATTATTTTACATCGTGTAGTTAGTTATTGTGCATGCAAGAATTTGCTCATATGCTGATCCTTAAAAATGTTTTTAGTATTCTTGTGCTTGAAAACATTGAAACTTTCAAAATTATTACGCACGTCTATTTATATGTTGATTAGAATTATTTATGTGGGGGAAAGTTGCATATTTTAATGAGTGAAAAGAAAAGTTTTTGAAAGGTGTTTGAATAAAAAAGTATTCAATTTTTTTAAATAGCATAAAATAACGACAAAAAATATTGCACACGCGTTCTTTTAACACTTTTACACCAGGCATTTAAAAACATATGTTTCATTGTTTGTAATTAATTTACTACTGAATACACGTATTTATGTAGTCCATCCGTGTATGGTAAAGATTGTGCTATTATTTTTCAAAATGTAAAGCATACAATTTTTTCACTGGATCTCAAGCAATGCTATTCACTATATCATTTAAGGAGGTACGCACAGAATAAACGATGAAATAGAAGTTTCTTTTATTTTTATTAACCAAATTTATTTTAAAGAAATATAATTAATTATTACTATTAAAATGAATTTTTGACTCTTTTTTCAGAAAATATTTTTTGCAATAATGTTGTAGGTAATATTTTTAAGATATATCATTGTATATTTTATTTAATTTTTTAAATTAATCTTCAATTGGGAGCGAAGGATGAGCAACATAAAAAAATTCAGTATGAAAAGAATTCCGTTCGGTTATCATGATTATCGAAATCCGTATCTAAAACTGACAGATCTACATCCAAAGAAGTTCTAAATTTTGGAATTTATTTTTTCTCCATAAAATTTTTATCGTAATCATTGAAGCGAGTATTAGGAAAGATACGATGAAATTATTCAAAAAATAAAAATATAATACTTTACATTTGTATTAGCAAAAAGATATTAGTCTTTGTATGAAATTTATCGAAACGAATTACTAACATACGTAGGAACCCAGTGGAGATGTTTGTGTACATCAACTTTCTATACAATTTACAATTAAAATGAATGTATTACTTTAAGTGGTTTCCTAAAGGTATACCTAGAATCAAATGACTTGAAAATAAAGGAATAAGAGGAAAATAAAAAAAATCAAATAAACAATCAACAATCAGTCTGTACCAGAGGAAATGCACCACTAATTTTGAAATACGACGCTCAACAGGAAAAAATATGGCAATCACATGAAATATTTTACAATAAACAACTGATATTATACGAGGCGGGATCATTGTTTAATTGAGTTCAGGTTAACATCTACAACGATTAGAAATTCGTGTACACAACTGTAGTCACTTGATTGGAAAGAGTTAGTATTTGACAATGGTATATGTAATTTGTAATACATTTACATATATAATATTACATATAACTTTTAAATAAGAAATTTAAAAGTTCAATTGTAATTATCTTTAAAAAATATATGGAAGGTGACGACTCTTTCCAATACCAGTCTTTTCTGCGACCTTTCATCATCGTTACTGAAGAATTTAATTTTATGTCGATGTGCCAAACAGACTGGCTACATATTGCCCCTTCGTCAACAAGAAGCATGATTCGCACTCTGCATGATCGCTGTACTTCGACGAAAGGAGTTTCACTCTAACAAGAAGAGGGGACTCCCTACTTGTCTAGTCACTCTTCTACTTTCCGCACTTTCTCTACGATCGTTCGGGCATACAGTACAAGAACCGTTGTGGTAAAGCAAAAATACTTGAACTATATTGATATTCTGCACAAATATATTGTATTGAGAATTTTCTTCGGTAGAAACAATGGGTTAAATAAGAAAAGGAAGCAATTGCTTCAGAATTTTTATATGATACTCATGGGGTCTCTAAATGGAATCAATTGTGAAACAATAGCTTAAAGAATCTGGAATTATTTACTCACAGATATACACTGCACTAATTGATAAATATAAGCCAAAATATATGGTAAATATATCTCAACGAAATATTTTCTCTTGAGAAATAATATTTTCAGCGATTATCAAAACAAAACAAGTCAAACTTTAATTTACCGCCTGTGCTCCGAACTTTGAACGGGTAAATCCACTGGTATGGAAGATCTTGATTGCAGCAGCAGACTGTAAGCTTGTTTTCTTCGGAAAGGTGTTAGAATCTCGTTATTCTTCTCATCTGGAGTAACTATCTCGTGGCGAGGCTATAAAACGCAGATAAAGTTTCTTTGGGCGTGAGAATCAGCTCTTGGGTATGTAACGGCCGCGGGCGAAGATGCCGGTCCTCGTCTGCGGGCTAGGGCGCGCTTCGGAGCACGGCCCAGCGCTCGTAAAAGAGGTGACCGCGGCGCGGGAGCCAACGCCAATTGATTGATTATGAGCGATTCCGGGCGCGTCAAGTACGAGGTCAATAGTCCCGTAAGTGTAGTGCATGTCCTCCCCGCGGAAGGTGGTGTTGATCTTCCCCCGCTGGATGGCGAGATTCGGCGCCGACCTACCGTCAACTAGCGGGGTTTTCCTCTAACAGGTATCTCCCACAAGAGGGGCACCACCCCAGCCGGGACCGACTCTAAGCCCCCGATCGGTCTCCCGGCATCTGTGGTAGTGTAGTGCATGCTACCGTGTGTGTGTGTGTGTAAGGTCTGCTCCGGCATTCGCCTGGTGTTGATCGGAGAAACCACCAAAAAATACCGATTAGTGTAGCCGGCTGCTAGAATTCTCCTCCAGATAGCGACTGAATTCGACCTAGCTTCCTGGCTAGTGCCGAAAATCCTGCTGCCGTCGGGACCCGAACCAAGGACCTCACGGCCAGAGGCACTGCAGTGACATCTGATGCACTGTGCCACCTCTCCCGGCGCGAACGCCAAGGGGGACGAGGGTTCCACCGGGTGAAGTAGACAGAACGGCCAGGGGCGTAACACCTGATCAAATATTCTCAACTGACCATCTGACGATGGGTTCTCCATACATTTTGTTAATGTCCAATTCATCAAACATATGCGGATCAAAAGGTAGTTTATTTTACACCCCAGACCATGGAAGTAATTTCAAAGTCTCGTTGATACTTACGGCAAAGAAATATTTAGATTATATATTTACCCGCAAAGGGACACATACCTATTTAAGATGTGTCAACTATTACACGAAATCCATACTTTTTAAATTAATTTTGAAACACCGCGTCTATTACTATATTCAGATAATTCCGACAGATTGAAAAAACGCGATTAACTTCAACTGATTGTTCATTTATCATCACAGATCTGAACAACAATATATAACAATACTGTAAGTTAGTTTTCTTAGGCTGGTGTTCCCCTTCAATATTTTCCCAAGCCACCACTGTTCCGCGGTTTTCATCCTATAGTGAGACCGAATGAAACGAATACCAGGATTTGAATTGTTAGGATAATGTCGATTGTAGACATTGCACTAGCTTAAAGGCCTGAAGTCTAACCACACAGAATAGGTTATTGTTTGACACATTTGAAGTAAATGGCGTACCAAATTTAAAAAAAGTTCTTGTTATCAGAATCAAATGAAAATAGTCGTGTAATTAACAGGTAATATAGTCTGTAAAAACAAGGTAAATTAATTCCTCTTTTAAAACTAGGGGCAACTTTGAGATTTAATTAATAATTCACATCACACTAGTACTAAACAAAAAATATAAATGTAGCTTTTACAATACACCTATACATGTAGTTTTTACAATATGTTATAGAGAAAAGATGTAACCAAACCAATCTACACGTACATTACGTTCTTAGTCAAGATGGGGCTTGATGCATCAGAGCACCTTTTGAATATTCGATTGGTGTATTTAGGGATACAACATTTTTTTCGATAACTAAGAGGCCAAAATCGGCAGTGTTCATGTGATTGAAGAAGAGGCGGCGAAAGAAGTACTTCAGCCTCCAGAAAGGACTCATTACGTGGGACGAAGGAAATTTCAAAGAATGTCAACTAGTGGACAAGGTGCTTCGTCAGAGGCCTCCTCGCTCGCAGCAACCCGCACCAGAAACTTGGCCTGTTGCGGCGGGGGTGAGCGCGGAGGGCGGAGACCGCTGGGTAGTGGGCAGAGGACGTTTCGTGCGGTGCGGGGAGGCGGGCTTGGCGGGCTTGGCGGGCTGGGCGGGCTTGGCGGGGCTGGGCGGGCTTGGCGGGCTGGGCGGGCTGGGAGGGCTGGGCGGGCAGCGCGGGCAGCGCGGGCGGCGCGGGCGGGGTGGGCGGGGCGAGGGTCGCGGGCGGCGCGGGCAGCGTGAGCAGCGAGGGCGGGGTGGGCGGGGTCGGCGGGCGGCGCGGGCGGCGCGGGCGGCGCGGGCGGCGCGGGCGGCGCGGGCGGCGCGGGCGGCGAGGGCGGCAGGGGCGGTGAGGGTGACAAGGGTGGCGCGGGCGGGGCGAGCGGGACGAGCGGGACGGGCGAGGCGGGCGGCGCGGGCGCCGCGGGCGGCCGCCCCGAGTTTCATCAGCCGCCGCGTGCCTTTTTTCTGCGCGCTTCCTCCTTTGTGTGTCGCCGGCGGCCACAGCTCGGCGACATTCCGCGCACAGCACTGTCCGCCGCCGGCTCGTCAGCCCTCGACGCCGCCGCCCTCGCTGCCCGCCGCCGCCGGTGCCTCGGCTCCTCCTAACGCGGCCGCCGTCACAACGAACGCTGTTGTCATCTTCACTGGCGTCACATGCACTGCCGTCTTCTGTCACCGTTCATGGAGCCTCCGTCACATACGATGTGGTCGTTGTCATCGCGAACACAAATTTCATTCGCGCCACTACCGACATAATCGTTAACGACCCTCGTATCATCCCTTGACCATTCTCGCTGAACATTTGAATCTTGTGACGTGAATATATAATGATAATAGGGTGAAAAATATTTATACATTTATAATTGTTTAATTCAGCGTACTTAATAATTAACATGTATTAATATTGAAATTATTGAATTTTCATAAAAAAAACAGCTTTTAATACGTAGTGTGCAAAACACAGTCTGCCGTGTTTTTCGTGAGCGAAACGGCTATTACTTCCATTCTAACTAATAATGAGCAAAACGTTATGAAGTGTGCGCCAAACGTGGCGAAGTGTAGAGGAAACATCTTTCGCACGCGGCGTGTTATAAAGTAGTATATGCAACACATGAGGGATGTGATTTATTCTTTATTGTATTATTATACGTCAAAAGCATTTAAAAACTGTGCGTGACGTGCTACGGGAGGAGTGTATTCTGAGCACGTTTTCTTAATTCTGGGATCCCTTCGATTCGGGTATTTGTTACATAACTTACTATTTCAAGTGTATACTTTACGAAATACTAAAATCGCAGATGTCAACAATCTTCATTGTAAATATTCAAGGAACCACAATGTTTGCAATGTGCATGTGAGTTTTCTCAATAGTTTACTTTAACAAAATCGTAAGTTGTCTGCATTCCCACATAATCTCCAATTAACTTCATGCATTTTCCGTAACTGTGATAAAACTTTATCGAGAAGGAAATATTTTGTCCTAAGACGTCCGTTTTGCAAAAAAAGTTTCTTCTAGATCCTTATCAACTAAAAGTGTTTTACATTGTTTCTGTTTCAACAATTTCTGATTAAACAATTGTTCAACATTTGTTTGTTCAACCCATCAATTACCTCCCTAGTTGATCCCGCGGGTTCCATATGTGCAAACTCGCACCCTTCACATATCTCCAAACCATTGTAACGATTCTACATACATTTTTGCATCTATTGTCTCAAATACATTTGACACACTCTGCTTCATCACTACCGTGAGTATGGCATCTATATTTCCACCGACGGCAGAACGTCCCAGACTTTCATATCTAGGTCATCGACGCACAAGAAAAAACGACAATAGAAGGGACGCGTCCGTACTGACCTGCATTCAGAATTTATTGTCTTCAATATTGGACTGCGTATCCGCGATCGTTTTAAATTTGATGACACGTTCCCAGGCCCATTGCAGCATTCGATGAAGACGGTGGGCTGGCTGTTCTCCGTGAGCGTGCCCGCGGGGGCGGTGGTTAGGCGGGGGCAGGGCGGGGGCGGGTGCAGGCGACGCGCGACGTGTGAACGCCCCGCGGGGAGCTCGCGGCGTGCACGCGCGCCCTCGCCGCTCAGCTGCGCGCTGTCGCTTGATTTACGCGGCTCGGCCCCGCCGCTGTAGCGCCGACTCCAAGATTTGTCAGACAGACAGAAACACGGCCGCCCATTTGTTTCAACTTTTCAGGCGTCCACAGCGCGCGAGGTCCCGCGCTGCCCGTCGCCCGTCGCCGGCCGCTCCCTCGGGGGCGGCGCGGGGGCGGCGCGGGGGCGGCGCGGGGGCGGCGCGGGGGCGGCGCGGGGGCGGCGCGGGGGCGGCGCGGGGGCGGCGCGGGGGCGGCGCGGGGGCGGCGCGGGGGGCGGCGCGGGGGCGGCGCGGGGGCGGCGCGGGGGCGGCGCGGGGCGGCGCGGGGGCGGCGCGGGTTAAGCGTGACGGAGCGGGACGAGGGCGAGGTGCGCGCAGATCGTCGGGTGACGCAAAGTTTGGGCGGAGACTCAACTAACGCCGTTGTTTAGCTCATCGATCTATTGCACGAAATAGTGCATTTCCTAATCTTAAGCCAGCATCATTATGGGTAAGGAAGTAATGCGTCCTGGATGATATTTCTTTATTTTCAGGGAAATTTTCACAATCTCACCTTGAGTTTTCGAGTGATGTAGTATTCTTACGCAGAAATACATTTTTAATGTAGAATTGTATTACACTGAAATTTGTATCCGTTTAACCCATTCAATAACGTACAACAAATGTAAATCTCGCATCGGCAAACAGGTTTTGTCATATAATTTTATAAATTGACTACCTTTATGATCAAAAGACGCCGCTTCCATTTGGATATTGTCGCGACGAGATCATTTTGCAGTAGATGCTGCACGTAATTATACCTGTTTGAAATGTATTAGCCATTGTTTATTTTATTGTGTGAAAACGATTGAATCGTACAACATAATCATGATCACAATCACTGATTCCACATTTAAATTACGGACAATCTAGATAGATATTTATTATTTCTGCAGGTAGGTTTACAACCTGTTGGCTGAACACTACAATTTACATATTAGATTAATTTTAAGACAATAATAATAATAATATGATAACAATAAAGGCAATAATAACAGTAAAAGAATTAACTACATTTTATGGCTGTCCTGCACAGATATTCTAACTAATAAATACATTGCACTTCACTTCACTTCACTTGCACTTCGCTTTCTACATCTCTATTTCACTACACTTCACAACACGTCACGACACTCCAATTCAAATACTTTGAATATAATTATATATTTTATTAAGCAATGCATTTAATAGTAATTATCACAATACTAATAATAACAATTACAATAAAATAACTGTTTTAAATTATGTTTAAGCATATCTTACTAATTAAAAAAGTTTACAAATATCATTAGTTAATTTACTTTTAAATTTTTGTACACCTAGAGGAAAGCGTTCCAAGGCTGTCGCAGGCAACTTATTCCAGTCCGTTATTGTTCTTCTTCTGAAGGAAAATTTTCCAACATCTATTCTTTGTGGTCTGAACTGAATTTTGTTTGTGATCCCCTCTAACTAAAGTACGTGGGTCTATCGAGTCGAATGTCGATACTTTTCCAAGCTGGATAACCGGCATACTCTTTGTACAAGCACAGAGTCTTGCCTTAACCTTTCTGATTTCTAGAGACTCCCACTCTACTTTCTTCCTATTGTTTCAGAAAGTAAATTTACACGCACTTCTTTGTACTCTATTCAAATATTCCTTTTTTGAATTTTTATAAGGATCCCAACAAATCGCCCCGTATTCCATTAATGGACGAACTAGATGTAAGGAAGATAATTCTCACGCTTTCGCAGTTCTCCTTTTTTAGTATTCGCACAGTAAAATGCAAAGACCTCTAGGCTTTCCCTACGACAAAGTTTACCTGATTTTCCCAACTCAATTTGCTATCAAGAATTATTCTCAGGTACTTACAAGACAAGACTCTTGGAATATTTTCGTTGCCTAAACGGTATTGAGTTTCACTATGTTGCGGCCCCTACCAAACGTGATGGTTTTGCTTTTCGAACAATTTATTGTCATGCATTTTTTTCCGCCCAGAAATGTAGTCTGTCTAGATTACCCTGCAAAATGTCCTCGTCTACTTTTGATTGTATAACCCGATGTATTATACAGTCATCTGCAATAGTCGTGCCTTTGAAACTGAATTGTCTGGCAGGACATTCACAAACACGAGACACAGGAGAGGTCCAATAACGCTTCATTGAGGTATCCCTGAAGTTACCTTTGCTATAGTTGAAAATTTTGTCCAACTCGGACTTTGTTTCCTATCTTGAAGAAACTCATTAATCCATGCCACAACCCTAGTGTCAATACCCGAATGCATTAATTTATGAACAAGTTTATCGTGTGGGGCAATATCAAATGCCTTCGCAAAATCTATTATTGCGGCGTCCACCCTCCCACTATCATCAACTTCATCTGCTATATCCTGAAACAAGAATACTATCTGACTCTCGCAAGAGAACCTTTCCTTAAACCATGGTGTCCCTGATATAGGCATTTTTTTTCTTCCTGTTCTTGTCTAATATAGCTAGTTATCAAATGTTCCATTATCCTAGCGCGAGATTGCAGCGGGTATCATTAGCTTAGCGCATACCTAAAGAAATGCTGTAAATCGTATGTACTTTCTTTGCACGCAATGATGTGAGGACAATTGCATGTCAACTTAAGAAATATTTATAACTGACATTGACAACATGCATTTGAAGAAACAATGCAAATAACTACATACTATAGTGATAAGCATACTTGATCAATATTGTGGAATAACACCATTAAAAGTGACTTTCCATTTATAAATTCACTCTTATGAATTGCATGCACATATTCCTAATACAATGTGGTCGGGAAAGAGAGGACATAATGAGAACTGCACGTCGATGAACAGTGTGTAATATGTCTTTATGTATTTGTATTACACATTGAAGCAGGTGTGCAAGAGGTGTACGGCCTTAAACAGCGGCAACCCCATTCTGTAAGTCAAGTACATTAAACGTAAAGTTCACATCCCGCGACTGACTGTGATTTTCTATCTCCAGAGCGTCTGCAGGTGTGAGCAGCGCTAGTGGTTGCGAGAGGTGTAATGCTCGTCTGCGGCGTGGGGCGGCGCGTGGAGCAACGGCGACGAGCGGCCAAGGCAGCGCGGCGGGGCGGGGCGCGGCGGGGGCGGGGCGCGGCGGGGCGGGGCGCGGCGGGGCGGGGCGCGGCGTGAGCGGGCGTCGCCATCCCGGATGCACGCGTTCGCCGCCGGAGAGTCTCGGCGCCCGCCACCAGCCCTCCTCCAGCCACCTCCAGCCGCCTCCAGCCGCCTCCAGCCCGTCCCTGCCGCCTCCAGCCGCCTCGACGGCTCCGCGCGGGGAAGCCGAGATGCCGTGCGCGCGAGGAGATCCGGGGCGAGCGACGCGGCGCACCAGCCAAAGGCGCAGCTGTCGCAGATGTCCCATCTGTCCGTGCGCTGCCGAGCGGGTGGGGGTTGGGCGGGGCGGAGCGGGACGAACTCGCGGAACGGCGGGGACGGCGGGAGCAGGGGCGGGGAACGACGCCACATGCGCGTGTTGCGCGTCCACTCGACCCTCCCTGAATTTGAAAAAGAGCAACAAGGCATCGCGGTGCGAACATGCTTCCGCTCAATCACCCTTGCGGCGCGGGACGGGAGGGTGCGCGAGCGAGTGGGTGGGTGGGTGAGTGGGTGGGTGGATGAGTGGGTGGGTGGGTGAGTGGGTGGTGAGTGGGTGCAGGGGCGGGGCGCTCAAATCGCCGCTCGTTTGAGCAGCGCAGAGGTGTGGGACCCTGCGGCCGCCGCAAAATTACACGTCGCGCGGCACTCCGTCGCCACCGCCGGCCCGGGCCGGGTTCCGAGAACGCCGCGGGGCGGTGGACGGTCGCCTGCGCACCGCGGCCCCCGCGGCCCGGGGCCCTGGCCCGAGCCCGGCCTCTACGCCGGTCGCTTACACGGGACGCGCCTTCCAGGTGCGCGGCACTGGGAACCGCTTGGCCGAGAGGCTGGCGGACGGGGGGGACGATTAGCCGGTAACCCTCTGTTGGGCGAGATTAAAGAAGGTTGTTCAAGTATTACCTGAATCATTGATCTTGGTTAGCCGAGTGTCACTCAAATTGGCTTGTTTGAATTCTATTCCCAATAACGTTTGTAAAACTTTAAATAACGTTTTGGAATATTTTATATTCGTTAATTGTTAATCGATCCTGGGCGCAACGTCAATTTTTCACGCCTGATCTTTCAATCAAATACATCAACTTTCAAGTATTGAAAAAAAGAAGTCTTCCTAGATTACCAGCTGTAACGAAAAATATCTATTTCGAGACGCTACATCTGTGAATCAAACAAACCTGATTTTTTTACCAGAAACATGACGAGAAGAAATATTGCTCTATTACTTTTTGATATATTTTTGGCGGCTTACTCTTCTTTGCAGTGGAAATGGTCCAGACTTATCGGGTATCGATAAAAGCATGTGTTTATGAAATATTGTGAGCATTTAGAATTAAATTAAAGAAGTAGACGCTCGCTTCACGGATGTAAATTGAAAAAATTTATAAACTTACGGTTAGTAATTATCATTTTACACAAAATCTAATCTCTCCTTCTTTTATATGATTTAGAGGAGTTAACTTAGGCCCTCTGTAGAACAATCAATCTTTCTCTTATTTTTAACGCCCCTTTAAACATTTTAGTTTGCCCTTCCCTAAGAAACTTCTAAATATAATTAAATGTATACTCAATAAGATTTAGCAAACTTTCGCCGCTAAGTTACTAAAAGAAAAAAAATTCAAACTTGTTAGAACAATACGATCACACCTATAACTAATGAGATTAACGAATACAGGAATCAAACTTTTCAACTTTATCCTGATAGTAGTCATCAATGGTTTACAGCTAAGACTCACTCGAGCAAAATCAGTAATTTCGACACTTGTTACCCTTTATGGTACTGTCAATTCAGACGCCGAGAAACGAATGCTTTAGCACGCCATCTACCTTTTATTCATTCCAATTTCAATCATCAATCCCTAATTCAATGGCACTATTACCGTAGTGGTAATAAATACTCCTGTCTTAAAACTTTTGCAATTTTGAGTTTTTTTCTGAAAATCTGACCTCAGCTCGTTTTGTAAATGTACATTGTTCTATTTGAATAAAACGTACAGAAGAAAAAATGGATAATTTATTGAGGAAATTTCGAAAATATCCTAGTGTGTCTATGAAAAGTACGTACAAAAATCGAAGATTCTATTCAAATTTGAGAGCCGCGACATAAGCTAGATCGATAGAGGAATATTTATCTTGGTGAAAATCCAGGATGTCGTGTAGACGCTTTTGACATACGAGCAGACGATCGGAGAAGCGCACTGATAATACGTGATTCGAAAATAACTTTTTCGGTATAAGGAACCCCTAAAACGTGTTCTTCCTACAAAACATTGTCATAGATTTCTCTCATTATATAAAGCTCTCTACATTCAAAACAGTAAACAAATGTGAATTTAGATCTATCTTTGAATTTGCTCTGGAGAACCAAAAATTGCACGAAATGGCCTTTGAGCTCAGTTATATCAATATTTTTCAAAATGACTTTATTGTTGTGGAAAGAAGAAATCATGTTAAAATGCGGTGCTTTTAAGCTCCTCGTTAAGGGAAATGCGTAAAGTGCTATTTTGACAATGGAGAAAACCGTTTTACTCCAGCAAATAAGTTTTAATGCGATTTGTTTTCTGAGTCGAGCGCACTTCAACCAGTTATTATGGTATTGCCCCTGGTATATTTTTAAGGAATAATGAGTCATTATTCACTGCAATAAAAGAAAATATAATTTACTGATAATTATTTTAATAATAATATCTCGGTTTTCTTCATCATTTAAATAATTCCTTGGTAAATCTATTGATGATTAGATGCCACACCAATGTTACCGACGTGAATACTAAGGAAAATGTAGCAGATCACGTGAGTTACCGGAATTGTTACGATAGCAGTCGAAAAACAAGCCAAAAATTAACTAAGAGAACAAAAAGTATCGATCAAGGAAAGTTACTAGCGTGGCAAGAAAAACTGAAAATGGCCCCCAAGCAAATACTTTGAGATAAGAAACAAACGAGGGCCCTTTGAATTGAGGTCACTGAGGAGCAATTCAGCAAACTGTTAACTAAAACATCGTTTGTTAGAAATGGTAACTAATTAGAAAACGTTATGTGTACTCACCAAGATTTTTGAAGTGTTGCTCTTGGAGGTGAGGTTTAATCTTACTGATCGTTGGGAAAAGACTGAGGATGCAACAGACAGGACCATCTCTACCTCAGTACATTTCACTCACACCCAACTTAAATAGTGCTGTAACATTACGGTAACTAATTGAACATATCACTGGTGACCGACTTGAGGATCAAGTATATTTTTCGTCAAATGGCGTCCTTAACTTATGAATTAAATGCCCAAAATTGTATGTAAAAGGAAATAACTTATGCTGATTTAAAAATCTATATTTGGAAATTTAAAGGATGCTTATTATAAAAATGTAATATTAATTACTTGTAACAATGTGGAGGGTCATACCAATGGTGATGCTTTTGAATCTTTTAACTCTTAAAAAACTACGTTATGTAAAAGTGTTTCTAAACTTTTCACTATAGAAGTCAAAATTACGTTCTTCTTTACACTTCAGAAAGTACTGTACTGTTCACGAGACATGTGTCTTTTGTTTACATGGCTCATATAGATGATATTTTTGTTTTTGGTAGATGTGGAATATCAGAGAAGTACAGCTAAAGAGAGTCGGGGAAAGTACGGATGTAGGAGGGTCTAGTGTGGGGATCTGATAAGAGTTTTTTTCATTCTAGTTTCTCTTGTTAAGAACGTTGCGTGTTATATTCTTTAGGTTCTGAGGCAGTTGTAACTGTGAAAATTTAAATAAAAGTCCTTGATGCCAGACCCTGCCAAATGCCTGAGCTATGTTTAAAAATATGGTCATTGTGTGTTCCTTTCTAAGAAATCGGTTTGTAATTTTTTAGTGAGGTGATGCAGTTGAAATGAAGTTCAATGTTGTGGTCTAAACTTGAATAACAGCATTTATTGTGTTGAGATGCTATGTTAATCTGTTGCAAATCAATTTTCCAAATACTTTTCCTCAAGTTGAGAGAAAAAAAATGGCCAATATTAGTGAAAATTACAAGTCTTTCTCAAGTTTAAGAAAGAGGAAAATTATTTGCCTTCCTCATAGCAACAAACAGTAATCAAGCCTCAAAATATTCATTAGACATTTCTTTTATTGATACTACCGTTCTGATACTTAATTTTTGTAGCAACTTATTTGAAATAAGGTTACAGCCGGAGACTAAACTGAGCGTTAAGAGTTTTATGAAATGCAGTTTGAGAAGAAGAATAAATTTGATTTTTAAAGGAACTGTGAGGTTGTTATTCATCATTACATCACAAGCTTTTAATTTCGGCATCATAAAAAGTGTTGGTTGTAAATGGATATCTGATATCTCAAATGCATATCTCAATTTGATATTCAATTAGTCGAAGTTGTTCTACACGTGATCTGTAAATTGTAGTAACCTTGTTCACAATTTTAATTTTCTGCCTACGCAACAATTAGCAATATCGTCCTAAATAATATGTAAATTTTTTTACATTGAATAATTACTACGGTAAAGATTTATATTTTTTAAAAGACGTCATAATGGTATTTGTTAACTGAAGTACATTGAATAGACGGGGTTAAAGCTAAGAGATTTTTACAAAGAATCAACCAAAGACAATTGTGCTCTTGTGCCATGAAATACTTATGCAAAATGGATTTAGAAGCAAGGCGGGGCCCATTTTATCAGAGACTGTGGTAGCAGGGGCACGGAGAGGTGATGTTCTGGCCTCGCCCAAAGGAGAAAATCAATTACAGTATCAGATATTGGTCTATTGACCAACAATGTTACAAATTCATTAATTGTTCGTTTTATTTGTTTTTAATACACATGGTCTGTTACACTTAGATACAAGTGAAATGAAATGCATCCTAACGCTGCGTCGAAGCCGCTATTCAAAAGAGGGCCCACTGCGAGAGACGATGCCGAAGAAAATAGCGTAGTAAACTTCCGTGTCCAAGAAATATTTAATAATCGAAATAATCGGGCGATTAAATAATTTCTTCAATTTTTTGTCGAATAGAGCAAAGTACGATTATCAAAATTTCTCAAGTTTGTACATTATCGGTGAACTGTATTTTCGAGAATTGCAAAAAACTGAACATTATAAAGTACAATATTGATGTTAGGGTTTTTCCCTTATAAAATATGTTCTAAAAATAAATCTTTAAAAAAAGTTGTGTAGAATTTTCTGGAAAAAAAACAGTAACTTTTTGAGTAATTTTTGCTTGAATTAAGGCAAATTTTTCAAAAAAGTAGGCTCAAATATGTTTCTTTACATCTTTTCTTCAGATACAAGCAAGAGCGGTTAAAATATGACGTAGGCTTCGTTTTCGTTGAATTTAATGAATTTACGAAAACTGCGAAAGTTACAAATAATTAGAGTATATGCTGTTGTAGCACCACTAACTTTTTAATGGAAGAATTTTACGGAGGGGGGGTCTACAGCAATTTGCAGGGCATGTTTGAGCTTCCAAGAGGGGAAAGTGAGAACACATACATAGTTCGTTTCGTTCCATTTTTAGCGTGACGTTAGTGTTCATTTTATCCCATTTCTTTGCAATCCCTCCGGTACTTCGATTTGTCAATTGCTTTCTTGACTTTCTATTCTTTGCAGTTTTGTGTAAACCTCGCCTCAATGCAGGTATGTCACCTGGAAGGGCGAACAAAATGCGAGAAGGCGCTGTTGTTTCCATTTTTTGCTTCCACTTCCATGGAAGCTGTGTGATGTTTTGGAATGCATCAACTGTTTTGTCTCTGTTAACTCGGAATTTAACATTAGGCTTCAATAATATACATAGACTTAATATTTGAATATGGCGTAGTCAGAACATTATATGGTAAATATTATGAAGCGGAAAAAAATATGTAAACATAATATGCATGAGGGAAGTAGGGGTGCTTGATCCATTTGTGTAATTAGGTTAAACGCATAGATAGAAGGGAGATTGTACATGAAAAATAGAATAACGACAATGCACAAAAGTTGGGAAGAGAATTTTTACTTTACCGTATGAAATTAAGAACACTTTGTTGCCACGTTTCTGGTATATACCAAAAAAGATCAATAAACAATATTTTTATATTATAAAAATATATTTAATATTAACATAAATAGATAATATTAATCATTCTTGTTCTTCAGTAACTGGTAAGAACCCTCCCGGTTGCTTGTAGTTTGTTCATCAGTTTTAATACACCATAAATTGGGAACAATATTCACGTTGACTCATACTAAATAAAAACAAAACAAATAATTCGATATTAATAAAATATCTGAAAACCTCACATTAAATAAACATTGATACGACTTACAAGTATCATCGTTACGAAAAATACCAACAGATTATGCAGAACAGTATAATCGGTACTGTGCAAAACTGTAGAAGAGGCAAATACTGAATGAAGTCATTTACATAATTTATAAAATAAGTCGTGTCGTAATTGCTCTATTACTGAACTGAAATTGCAAATTCGTAAAGTTGAACCGGCATGAAAATTCATCGAACCCGAGATGAGAACACAACAAAATGCAAGAAAGCTCTATAAGAAGCTGAGTTATAGTCGCAGTACCTTTTCCTCGAGGAGCAAGAGGTGCCGCCGTCATTCTCTCCAACGATCGCCTCGCCTCGCCCCGCCAGCTATCTCCCGGCAAGGATGCAATAAATGTTCCTGCAGGATAGCGCATCTCTGCGCGCGGAAAAAAGCCAGGAGCTGCAAGGGTACAGCGCCACAAGTAACGAGCGCCGTCGGTGTGGCTAACGGTTAGTGCGGTACAATGTCATCAGAGATGTAAATTCAGGAACGGCAGAGCGCGCGCAGGAGCCCGCTATTTACCGCAGAGAAAATGCATAAAAATACGTCGGCTCGACACTCCCCCTCACCGCGCACTCGTCGCGGAAAACCTGCAACAAGGTATCAGATACTAACTAACCCATGTACGGGTAATTTCATGTTTCACGTTAAGAGAGTGTCCAGCGACATCTGTTTTTGTGGCGGCGCGCGCAGCGCATGCACGGCGGCTAATGAGTCTCTGTACACAGGCTCGTGTTTTAATGCGATGCAACGCCGCGCAGCGCAGCGTTCTGCGAGGCAACGCGCCCCTTGCGACTTCGTTCCGTGGGTCACACCGGCTGAGGTGGCTCAGGGCATCAATTGATGGATGGCACTGCCGTGTCTCTGACCGGCAGGTCCTAGGGTTCGAGTACCGACGGCGACAAGAGATTCGACCGCCAAGAGCCACATAGCTAGATCCAATTCAGCTGTCTTCAGAATACTAGCGACCGGCTGCTCTGATCACAAGTTACCCTTGGTTTCTCCGGACAATACCAAGCGAATGCCGGAGCAGTACTCCATCAAACGAGCCATGGACCTCGCGCTAACATTCCTTCCTCTTACTTGTCCTATCCTCAATCTATTTACACATACTTACATCTACATGCATTACACTACAGCACATGCTTAGAGCTTATCCCGGCCGGGGCGGTGCCCCACTGAAGGGAAATGCCTGGTTAGGAAAATCGCCGCAAGCCAACGGGTAGGCCGGCGCCAGATCTCGCCATTCAGCGGGGATGATCACCCTCAATGATAAAACATGCACTACACTTACGGGAATAATTACCTTAGACGTTGACGCGCCCAGAATCACAATAAAAAAAATAAAAAAATAAATACTTAAATAAATAAATCGTGGGTTACCGAAGGCTGGGCCGCGCGCCGCCTGTAGGAACAACCACGGATCCCAGTGAGGACATGTGTAAGGGCGCGTGTGAAGTCAAGGAGGGTGCGAGTGCGAGGACGTGTGTGCGGGCGTGCGTGAGCATGAGGAAGAGTGCGAGCGGGAGCGCCAGCTGACACGCGCTTCTCCACTGTTGGCGTCCGAAGCGCCACCGTGCCGCGCCGTGTGCGAGCGCCGGCCAGCTGCCGCGATAGAGATGGCGGGGAGAGCGCGGCGTCTGCGTCCTATGGTGCCTTAGGGCACCGTCTACAACTCTTTTTGATGCCTCTTCCCGTTTGTTTTCGGCTTGCGGTTTCTACAATTTTTCTCCTTTTAATCTCGTCTCGCGTGGTTTTCATTTTCCTATTTTATTATTTGATCTATATTCTGCCACCAAGTTCTCAAACTTTTTTGCAGAATTAGCAATAGATCTAATCTAAAGTGACTTACTACATTAAAATACAGTAATTCCTCGACATCCGCGAATTCGCTATTCCCTAGTTCCGAACATTCGCGATTACAGAAATGCTACCAGTTTTTTACATTCGCGACTTCAACATTCGCGAGTGCGTCTTTTGGTCGTAGAACATTTTTTTTGAAAGCCTTTATCAGCGTCACCTCCGAACCGAACTCGGAAGACACCGGAGTATCACGCAAATCTGTCAAAGAGGGAATGTCATAAGAAAAATAAAACTGTAAAATTATTCAATTCAGTTTCGTCAAGCTCGAGAAAAGGGTTTTGGCCACACGAACAGAAAAGGTATTCAGGATCTGTGCATTTCTCATCGTAATGATTTCCCTCACTGAAGAGGGAAATAAACGGCGAAGAAAATCCTCGAACGTAATGATGAACTAAAGGAATCAAAATGGCGTCATGGAGCAATTTCAATGTCAAACCTGTTAATTGCGTTATAAAACTTCAACAAACTCCGAGGGAAAGGGTATTTTAATATGATCTGAACCCGGAAATTACTTCGAAATTTAAGAGAGAAATAGAAGCAGCAACTGTTCCACATTTGGATATTAGGATGCCGAAGGTGATAAAAAAATCCTATATCCAATCACTTTCAACATTGAAATAAGTTTCAAATATTCTTTCATTTCTTACCTTTGGAATGTTAATTGTGAATTCTGTTTGTAGTAGTGCTTAGTTACTTCTATTACAATTGTTTGTCATTTTTTCTTCCTCTTTTTAAACAGTTTTTTGATATCCAGGAACCTCACCCACCTTTTTTTCATTAGAAGTTTGACACAACATTCGCAGATTTGACTTTCGCGATGTTTTTTAGGAATCTAACTCTCGCGAATATTGAGGGATTACTGTACATTTTTTCTTATTCATCAATTATCTATTCTTCTATGTTTGATTACATCATCTAATTATCTTTGTATCTTGCATTTTTCTGCCATAGACTCCGTTTTCTTCATTCTTATTTCTTACCATCGTCGTTCCCTACTTCGTTTCTTTCTTTTTTCTCCCTTCTCACTCACATCTTTTTCAGTTTTCTTGCACATTCTTCTTCATTCTTTCATTTATTTCGTTTTATTTCGTTTTCCATCCTTTCTTCCCTTCCGTTCATTTCATCTGAATCATCGTGACTCTTCCTCCCCATATTGTCATCTTCTATACTTTTTATCACTAGATTTTTCTACATTCCCCCTGTAGTGACCTTTCATAAATTTTCTTTCTTTCCCTCTTTCCTTTTCTTTTTCAATTGTATATCCCTAAGTCTATTTTGTACCGTCGCAACCGTCAGCGATGCCAAGGTCAGACATAGGTCAGCTGACATGGGTCAACTCTTCTCCCGAAATTAAATCTCTTTCTGAACAAAACACTTTTATTACTTACGCTCCAGTACATCAAGCACTTATGGATATGTTTAGAAACTATCTATAGCCCATCTACTGTAGCTTCGTGGATCTTCTAAACAGGTCTACTTACTTTGACCTCTCAAAGATTTCTGGTTATTTATGTTCTATTCCCAAACAACTTCTCCTGTTGCTAGGCAGGAACAAATACGTTAGAATTTGCATTTAGTTTCCCCACTTAAGTCCCCTTTCTCGATCTCTTCTCTTTTCTCCCCGTTGTGTTTCACTTCTCCGCGCGAGCTCGCCCTCCGTTGGGCGTCCCTCGGCGACTAGGGCAACATCGCCGGGCGCGCCGCGCCGCGCGGGCCCTCGGGTAGCTCGGCCGCCTTGGAGGCCCTGACTCCGGAAGCGGCGGCAGCGGCGCGGCCTCCAGGGGGCGCCGAACAATGAGCGATCGGGGGATCGGGCGGGGCCTTTGAAGCGCGGCCTACGCGGGATTGACATTGCGGGCCGGCCCTTGGCCCAACCCATAAAAGCAAAGAAAAAGACGCAAAAATTCGCCTTTCAGAATTCAATGTATTGACGTGTAATGGAATGTTAATTGTTGGGATTGACTTACAGAATGGATAGTATTGCATGATGCCATTAAATAATGTTCAAATGCATTCTACGACAAATATAGCATGGAGTGAGCAAACTAAAGAATCCAAATTGAAGGGGATGACGTCAAAATTCATTAAGCCAACGAAAATAAGACCAATGCCATTTTTATAAGCATATTTTTCTCATTCTGAGAAAAAAATCCAAATCTTTGGAACCATTTTTGAAAATATTGTTAGGCCCGTAATTAGAATATGTCCGTTACCAGGAAATAAGTTATCTAGACAGCATTTTCAAATTAATAAATGAGGATCGTGCAAGAATTTAACCTTCTATAATCTACATTACTAATTTTCAATGTGTGCAGAAATTCAAAGTGAAACTCTACAGCGGTTTTTAAGACGAGTCTATGGTTTGGTTAGATACTCAGAAAATGGGAAAACTCCAAAAGCAATGAAACAGTCGATTTTTACAGAAAAGGGCAAATATTTTATTGTGTAATTCCGCCTACTTTCACATTGCGCAAATCGATTGAATTGTCATACTCACTGCGTCTCTGCTTACAACACAGCTGACGTAATGCGACAGTATGGCTCCAAGGAGGAGCTTCCCGCCAATAAATCATTGCTATTCACTGCTGGTGTTAGGGAACAGCGACTTTTTTGTATTATTTGTACATAAAGAACAGTTTAATATATATCTGTATATATTCTACTCTATTATTGAAATATTGGGAAGGACTTTTATACTTAAATATTTAATTTATTATAGTGTTATACCAGAGTATTTTATTTGTTGTTCTTGAGGAGAGTGAGTGCTATTTTTGGGAAAACCACTAAGTGTGCTTTGTTCAACAGCATATTTGTTGCTGCAGGCCACTAGTTAAAAATAAACTCTTTATATGTGCAGTAGTGATACACATGACACCACATGAATGATAATCATGATATATAGAGGATGTCCGGGGAGGAAACGTCGAAACTTCGAAAATAAGCCCTTAAGATAATTCTAAGCGTATTTTGTCTAATAAACTACGTGGATATTCCGAAAGGTTGAGCCGCTATTAGCAGTCAAAAGTTGGTTCGAAAAAATTATTTTTAGGCAAAAATATGCATTATGGAAGCATAGAAACACTCAAGAAACATGTAAATTGTTTATTTTTTCAAAAGAAATTAATATATTTGCTCAGACAGAAAAATTAAGCGAGAAATAAAAAAAGCAGTCGAATTGTATAAATTGAGTTCTTTTTTTATTTCTCGCTTAATTTTTTCTTTCTGAACAAATATTTTAATTTCTTTTGTAAATATTAAGCAATTTACATGTTTCTGGAGTGTTTCAATGTTTCTACAATGCAAATTTTTGCCTAGAAATACTTTTTTCGAAACAACTTTTGAGTGCTTATTGCGGCTCAACCATTCGGAATATCCACGTAGTTTATTAGACAAAATATGCTTAGAATTGTCTTAGGAGCTTATTTTCCAAGTTTCGACGTTTCCTCTCCGGACATCCTGTATATAGTAATTTTGAGTAAATACTATTAACGCAGTTTTTTCTTTATTGTCGTTAGAGATCTCTATTATTTAGGCTTAGTTATCCAGAATTCTGAGTCCTAGAAACAAAGCATAAGTTGTGACCCGCAAAGGCATTACCAGTCACAAACATTCACTCTATCAGATATTTCTTCATCTCACTCTAAGTAAACAATTGTACTCCTATCAGAGTTTGTCAAGAAAAATTGAAATCGAGAATCCGGATGGAGTGGATGTAAGATCTATAAGGTATTTAAATGATAGTTTTAATGATTATTCACTGAATTACGAGCTTCTCAGTTCTAATCTAAAATAATATCGCATGAAACACAGAATGTCAGCAATTTAATTTAATAAAATACACATATAAGAATAATGACAGTTTAATGGACTTTCTAGAATTTCATTCTCCCTAAATTTACACCATTTCTAAATGAGTTGTGTTGTCACAACGACCACTAGCGAGCACAAGCAACGAGCTTGAATCCATTGCTCAAATATTACTCACATGCCACTAAAGATGTTGTGTGTAAAAAAGACTTGCGTTCAATTCATCATTTTCTGTCGTTCAGCAAAACTCCCAGCACGCTTTATTTACCATTGAACAATTTTTTTCAACTATTCACGCGCGTCTATTTTTCAAAATGCCTTGCCGTTCGAATTTTCACACATATCACACCTACACCATTCCTAAAATAATTTTCTGAATAACAAGCAAAACGTCTGAGTGACAATGAGATCTTGTATTTGATAGATGTGTACAATAGCGTGAACAGATTTATGATAAGCAGTGCCAACACTTTTTGCTTTAATGTGAGAATGAACCCATGAAATGCAACACCGTCAGAACTAGAATATCGTTTGACAGGGTTCGTGTATCTTCTTTATTTCATTCATCTTTCTAGTTAACTTTTCATGTCCTACAGTAAATACATAATAGATTCCCATGACAACTACTCTTATAATACATTTTATATCTATTACTCCATCGTTAATATATTACCATTATGCATACAAACCACTATATGTACTTATATATGCATTGCTATGCATACTATGCACGCATTGGTAGGTACTCAGAATGAATGGTAACATGCAAAATACTTGTATTTATTTTCAATTAAGTTCCCTCCTTTCAATAAAGAAGATGAAACACCGCGTGCTGGCGCCAACATCCATTTCCTTCGAAGAGTCTATGATGGCCGAAACAATCAAACGAATTCAATACCCCAGCTAATTTTTATCCGCCACCTAATCTTCTGCCTCCAATCATTTACTCCGATGACCACCACCACAATTCCGCCCCGCCTTAACCTCCTGCATCGCCATTGCAGCCATCGCCGTCGTACCCGCTGTCCCCCCCCCCGCTCCCAACACGCGCCGCGTGACTGCCCCGGCCCGGGCGCGCGCGAACGCTTGCTGCCGATTTTTGTGGCGGCGGAAAAAGCCCCAGGGGTTTCGCCGGAGGGGGCTGAGGGGCCAGCGGCAGGGGAGCGGGGTGAGTGGCGGGGGTGGAGAAGGCGGGGAAATGCCGGGCCGGCGACACCGCGGCCTGGCGCCGCGGCCGGCTTTCGCCGCGGCCCGCTCCCGCTCCCCGCCTTCGCAGCGCCCCCGTGGATAGTGGACAGCCACGGCCGCATGGCCCACCTCCGCGGTCATGGCAATACCCGCCGCTTCCGGCCCTGCGCTCGCAATGCTTTCTTAATAGCCAGCACCCGCTCCTGCTCCACCGCCAACCCTCACGCAATGGCGCATCCAACACCCCTCTTCCCAATCAGGCTGACATATCCATTGGACTTCTTCAAGGAAATGATTTTGCCATCGCTGAGCCACAATCCACAATTTTACCCACTATATACCCTCCACCCAAATGCACCTAAAAATAGCGTTAAGTATTTTCTCTAATACTTTTGAAGTTAACAAGTTACAACTTGTCATCGACATAAATTAGGGTTTCGTACACACATACAACTCTCCATTTTCATGAAACGATTCTTATTCGTTTTACACATTTTTCAAAGCGTAGTATTTTTTTACACATTTTCTTGACATATTTGTGTTAATATACCTATAACTTACATACATTGAAAATAATGGTACAGTGTAAATATAATTACTTAAATAGCGGTTCTTAATAAATTCAACTTTATATCTTTCTTAGTTTTCGAGAAAATGTTCCTTATGAACATTTTGAATTTAATAGACTTCAAATTTTCTGAAAAAAGGGCCCTCTGGGAGTCTGGGTTTAATTCTTATCGAAAAAACAACTACTTGGTATGTACGTAATACAACAACGTCGGGCTGGTTTGAAACATTAAAGTACATAGAATTTGTTAATATAAAATCCTAAAAACAAAATTTTCGAATCCTAAACATCCTTCAGCCCTCATTTCTTTAGAGACACGCCCCTCCGTATAGCGTTCAATTCTTATTGAAAAAACAACTTAAAAACCGATGAAAGATAATTAAAATTGGGTTGAAAAATAAAAGAATACATAACTACATAAAGTAAAAAATCGAAGATTCGAAAACAGGCACCCCCTCCTGCTGCCTCTAAGAACAGTTAATAAACCATTCAAATTACGTTCTAATCCATTTATAAATAATAGGGGGTCGTCCACAAATTACTTAGCGCTAAAGTGGGTGGGAGGGAGGGAGCGGGTCTGAGGCAGAGTCACGCTGCGTTACATAGGGGTAGAGGGTTGTTACGTAATATTGATATTTATTTTTTTACATTTTTCAATATTTGCTGAAATCATTCCTTTTTCGAAGCCTGTACTAAAATTTAAAAATATTAACTAATTTGTTTTAGAAACAAATAAACCAATGTTATTGGTTGCAAATTTTTACAATAAATGAAAATACTTTTTCAACTTTTTTCGAATCTGTAAGATTACGAAGAAAATATTCAAAACTGATTTGAAGTGTATTTTAGAATCCATTTAAATGGACGCTGTACTCTCGCTCTTGCATCACCCACAACAGCCAGTGCATAGCTGATCAACCATTTCTCGCCGAAGCATTCTTCTTTCACTTACAACTTGCCCCATTGTTATTGCTAGGTGCAGCCAGTGCAGCGCCGCCAACTAATTTCTGCTTTATCATTAATTTTAATATTCAACACAAGTAAAATAAATACAAATTGTTTTATAATGTGCTATAATTTCATTTCACTTCTTGCTTTAAATGGGGGAGCTTGTCGCAAGCGTTACATAATTAATTAGGGGGTTCAAGATCGCGTTACGGGTGCGTTGCAGGGGGGGGGAGGAGAAGGTATAGGAAATACTCGAAATTTGCGTTACGTGATTTATGGACGGCCACTAAACCAATACAGTTTTCATATTTGATTACAAATATATTCCGCCACAAATAGTATTCAGGATATATAAATATATCCTGGATACCATTCAATGAAACAGTTTAATTTTCTATCAATTTCAAGATATTCCGGCACCGAAGTGAAAGTTTCCTTTCGCTTGTACGGCTTGACCCAGACTGCATCCTACAAACACATCTGAGATAATTTCTTTTCTCATTTCACATACAATTGCGGAAACGGCCGCCGCCAATGCTCCGTCGGGCGCGCGCCGAGGGGTCAGCCGGCGGCCGGCGAGCGGCGCGGCGGGGACTTTTTGCAGGGAGCGCTGACCCGGAGAGGGCTCTCTTCCGGCGAACCACGTCGAATTTGCGTCGAACGCCTCGGCCTGCGGGCGGCGCAACGGGACCGGGGCCGAGGACGCTGACCATGCGGACCACGCGCCGGCGCCGGCGCACGTGGACGCGGGCGACGCCCCGGCAGGGCCGTCGCGATGTTCGGACGTGGTCCCGGGCGCGGAATTAGAAAAGAGCCACCGCGCGGCGCCGTGCGCCGTCGTGCAGTCGGACGGGCCGTCGGACGTGCCGCCCGGACGGATGAGTCACCGCTCCACTTCTCTCGCGCATTGTGCAGCCTCCGCGGCAGATACCGTTCGTGACGGAAGCACAAGGCACCACAATTTCAAAAACCCATCTACATTTATATATGTTATAAATGTATAAAACGTAACTATATAGATCAAATGTCACAAGGAGTGGATTAAAGCAAATGTAGACTAGACACGTGCTTGTGATCCTCTTTGAATAGGGAACCTCTCTGGATCCCAATAATTTTTAAATATATTTCACAATAGCTGAGAAATACGTAAAAATATTTTAATAGTACATTTCAAATTGTAAAGGTCATATTTTATTTTCGCATATATTTTGATTACATACGTTTAATATATCGAAGTGATTAGGGGGTCCCCTAATTCGGTAATGCTTAGGATCTCTTGATCTATGAATCTTACTCTAAGTGTATCTAACAACTTCTATGCAGAATTATTAATACAAATATTTAACATACTGTAGTGTACAAAATGATTTGTCTCTCATGTAGTTGTTTTTAAATCGGAGAAATACATTATATTTCCCCAGATATACTCAAGCAAGTCTCAAACCAATTAATAGAAATTCACGTGCAAACTTTGTTCCTCTCTAACTGAAGAAAAAATAAGTACACTTATTTATATTTCTTTGTTATGGCAGTACAATTAAGCCACTCGTTCGACACGAATTTTCCTTATTTTCAGATGAAACAAATGAGTACGTGCGTTCTAAAAATTTTGTATTTTATACACCACTTTTCTCCCTGAGTTTGCCTCTTGAAGACTAGTTATCTACGTTGCTTCACTTTGGGGAAACATCTAACTTTAATTCTGGTCATATTTAGTGGTCTAGTCAAACAGGAAACCATTGTACGAGAATTAAACGAATAAAGAAAATTAAACGAATTTTTAACAAAATAAAATTAATTTATTGCGTTTTAATCAAATGAAATGTAGAGATCACTGTTGATGGAATACAATGACCCCCTGAGAATTCAAACACTGCATCATCATATGTCTTCATATGTCTTCCAAAGTCATATATATCATCATATGTCTTCCAAAGAACAAAGATTTTTCGAAAGGGGTGGGCCCACTGTTTTTTCAAGTTCACAGATGAAATGAAGAAAAGAGTCAAGTCATTTTATCTTGCAGACAACATACTTTGCTTCTGAGTAGCACTTTTCAGTTCATGGTGTTCCATGTTAGAGTCTAGGAATTAAAATAGCAAAAGCAAAAGCATTAATACGAATCTCAAAATCTGTAAAGACTAATTGATGATTTATGATGACCTCAATTAACGACACGTGGCAAGAAATTGGTTAACGAACTCAGTTGGAAAAGTCATAGATAACAACTTACAAGTAATATTCAGAGTGCTGAAGCACGAAATATCGGACTAGGAAAATTCTGTAGTAAGTCACCCATTTACGTATCTGCCTCTGACACGAGTTCCTGGAAAACCACTTGACCACCATGAAAGAGATAATTTCAATCGAGTAGTAAAGTGTACCACAGGGAAGATAGGTGACGATTAATATCGAATGAATCACACGTTGATTCATAAATGTTTTCATTAACACACTTTTATAATAAATTAAATATCTAAGTTATGAAGGATATAGTTTTATGAAACGCCAAATATTAATCTTCAATACATTTAACTGTAAAAGTCATACACATGAGTGCAATGTTGAATTGAAAAGTAACACATTTTGTTTTTTCTCGTTATATACGAATGAACAGATGCTTGATATGTTCAAATTAAACATTGAAATATTTATTATGTATTTTCATTATATTGTTAAAATTAAATAACTCATTTTTACCGTTTTTATTAAGAAAATGTATTAAGCAGAATTTGGTATATTGTTAATATTAGAAGTTTCCTACATAATTAACAGGATATCGAATTATCGAATTTAACATTTAGAAGTCTTTAGAATAAAAAGTTATCAAAAGAATTTCCAAGAACTATACTAATTGAGTCACTTTCATATTTTTGAAAACAATCTGTATGTATTACATATACAATAATTAGCCTATGATAGTGTGATTTTTTTTCAGTTTCAACGAAGAATCATATGAACTACAATAGTCACACGGCATAATTCATTACTGTCAGTTTACTAAAGAATACGGTGATTAAACAAACTGCCACTAGACCGCAACAGAACTTAAGTATAAAATTATTCATATTGGTCTTGAAATGAAAATGTGGATGTTTTATTCAAGAATATGATAGAATGGAAGGAAATATTGTTTTCGATAGGTTTTACTTATATGTTCTGTACTTACTGTTGTTAACCCAATATTTTTGAGTGCAAATTCCAATGCCAAGCAAAATATCGAAGATGAGGACATGCATTTGGCATGGGGCAGCGTGCAGTGGTGCGGAGAGAAGGGCGAGAGTGAAAGGGGCAAGCGCAGCGCGCCGGGGTGACGCAGTTCACACGCAGCGAAGGCGTGGCCGAACGGCCGCGAGGTGCTGGCGGCGGGTCAGCTCAGGCGAGGCAGGGCTGCGGTGACCAGCTGCCGCGGCCACGGCGATGGGGGCGTGAGCCGACGCGGGGGTGGAGTGGGGGCGGCGGCGGGTCGTTAGGGGCCTCCGCCGGCCCAAGAGGCTACGGCCGCCGTCTCCGCGTGTCTTTGGCGAATCTCACGGCAGCCCCGTCGCCATGTGTGCCACCATTAAAAAACAAGTTAAGAAATGTTGCCTCTTCGAGGCGACCGGGTACGAGCTCGCCCCCTCCCCTTTGAGCGCCCTCCTCCGAGTCACTAACCTTCCTGATGACCTCAACACTTTTCTTCTCCCCCTTTTCCTCACGTAATCTACTTAGCTGTTTTTACTCGTGGGTCGTGGGCGAGCTCGCGCTCCACCCGCGTTGCACCCTTCCTCCCTCTCCCCTTCCCTCTCCCACCCCACCCACCTCCTACTATCCACCACCTTGCACTCGTCACCCTTCCCCATTACTGACCACTACGGGGACGCCGGCGACGTGGCGTCGGGGTTCCAGTGTCCACGACCCGAGTTCGCGCTCCGTCGGACTTCTGTCCCTCGTTCTCCTTTCATCTCCTCTATAAAAATCTTGTAGTTACGAAAGAAAAATTATGCTGACAAAGAGTTCTGAAAATTTTTGGAAGGTTGGGTATTGGGCTAGAAATAGGGAAAAGTGACATTTCTAGATAGTGGAGATGAAGTAGAATTGGTGCATGGAGCTTATTTATGGAATAAAATGCGGATGGGAATGCGGTTTATTTGTCTGAGGCGCATAGAGTAGAAGAGAGGTGTAAATAATAAGGTAACGAGACGAAAGCTAAGTGAGAATGACGGGGTTGAGAGTGACGAATCGGCAATGTGAAGTGAAATTGAGAAGGAATGATAAAAGAAATATCCAGAAAAGTTATGCAAGACTAAAACATTTGGAGGACGTTAGTTGACAGTTGAGATAGAATTCTGAAAAGCTAATGCAAGAAAAAAGAGAAAGGGAATGAATGCAATATAAGAAAATTTTCTTGAAGATAGAAAACTACATGTTTTGCAATAACACGTACTTTTTTGGATTATTTGAAACGGATACGTAATATTATAATATTATTGTAACTGCCCAGGTGAAAATTCAGCACACTTGATCACGATTGAACGTTTTTGTTGCGGCGTGACATGGATTCATCACATGCCTCTGCGAGAGATCCTAATCCTCAAAAATAAGTATTTTAAGGAAAGTACCGGGCAGTGATTTGCACATAAGGGCGTGAGTCTCTTCTTTCACACCGGTAACCATTAGTCCGCTCCAATAGTTGCAATATTTAGAGGAGCAGACGAATCCACCAAAAATAATATATTTTTAATTTTTGAAAATTCAAAAGTTTTAATCAAAATCGTTTTACGCTTAAGACTTCAGTTGTACTGTGCTTTAGACATACAAAAGTTGATAGAAAAAAAATTGGAACAGTTTTTTAATGTAGTTTGTTTTTGTAGAAAATTCCCACAATTTGACTCGCAAACTGTTGGATCAATTCTGTCAATTTTTACCAATACATAAAGAATATTTTAACCAAAAACGTACAATTTCTTTATACACATATTTTGTTTACCTTAGAAGTCAATCCGCTGAATTATGTAGACCAAGTGCCATTGTCATTCAAACCTTTGAATTTTCAAAAATAGATATTTCTTTTTTAAAATCCCACTCTCTGTCTGGCGAGGAGATTTTCCTCAAGAAATGGCTAAAGTATGATAAAGAACATTATTAACTTTTTTTATAAAATTACGTAACCGTTACAAATAACGCAAGAAAGTATGTACTGTTACGTTATGTTGTACATGGAATTGAGAAAAAAACCATAAAACATATTATACGGAACGTTAATTATTTTTCCTTAAGTGAACCTCCCTCGAACCTGTTCGTTAGGAGTGATGATTAAATATTTATGCTCAATCTTTCTGAATTAATCTTTCATTGGACTGGGTGGATGAATTTCGGTGGTTGTTTGATATAAAAAAAAGTGCTTCATCTTAACTGGCCCGCAATGATTTTGACACTCTAGAAATTAGTCACTGAATCTGAACTGTTGTGAACTGCACTATGCTTTCCCCTCTGGGCAGGGTTGCAAATAATCTGATCCACACCTAGCTCCATGGGTTTGTGTATAGCAAGCGGGCTTTGGGACGTCGGCAATACAGGAAGTATCAGGGTGCAATTGAAGCAAGGGGCTTGAGCAAAGTCGGTGCCATGGCGAATAAAATTGTGTAAATAGTGCAGTGAAATGCTGAGTGCTTGTGTAATCGAATGTGCTTAAAATATAGTTAAAAATGAATGAGAGCGCGTTTGATATAAAGCAAAAAGAAGAAAAGATAACAATATTAAGAACTTCTCAAATATAATATAAACCTAGTGAAAGTAAGAAAGACTAAAGAGGCATTTGTATTAGTTTCAAGTTGATTTAGTTATTTTATTTAAGATAGGCCCCGAACATTTCTGCAAAAGCCTAATCAGCTGCAGCGCATTCTGTACCCCCAAATATGAATAAACACCCGCCTATCCAGAATAACTGAAGAGGGGAAATCTGAAAAACAGGCAGGCGGAAGCGGCGGAGGGCGGGCTGGGAGCGTCGCTTAAACGAAGGCGAGGCGCGTGAGGTCGGCAGCAACGGTGCCCTCCCTCGCAGCGCTGGCCGCGCCCCGCTCCCGCAACCCACCCCGCCTCCGCGGGATGCCCCCCCGCGCCCCGCCCCCCCACCCCGCGCCAGGCCCTCGCGCCCACCCCTGCGCCCGCCACCGCTCTGTGCCTCGCTTCGTGCCCCGCTCCGAGCCCCGCCCACCCCGCCCCCTGCACCCCGCGCCCCAGCCCCCGCGCTCCCCTCCCGCGCCCCGCTTCCGCCCCCGCGCCTACGCGCCACTACCCTGCGCCCGGCCCCGCCGCGGCCGACGAGTTAACAGTTTCAGAGGCCCGTGAAGTCATCCGTGAGGCGCGATCAACTCGTGAAATTCGTACATGACTCCGCGCTCTCCGCGGCCAACGAGAGCAGCGCGAATGACAGCACAACGGGCGCGGTGCCGCGCCGCGGCGGCCACGCGCGCACGAGGATTCAACTGCTCCTCTCCGGGCAAAAACGCTCTGTGGAACCAGGAACGAACGTACAAAGGAAACGCCCTTTCTTAAGCAACTCCCCGCGACCTATGGCCGTGGTATGATATCACGCGAACTCAATTGCAACGAAATTTGCACAATGCTCCGTTAAGGTTTTAGACGTCCAAAATATCAAACATGTAAACAAAGAACAAATAAATAAATTGACCTACCAAAAATATTCATATCCATTAAAATTTTAATACGTAAATCCAAAAGGGAAGAAGCTGCCAAGAAAAACTGTTGTTCTAAAATGCTGTTTTATTATTGATTTTCTTATTGAATGAAAGTTGAATTTTAATTTTTCTTTCCGTATGCGTACGTATATACGGAGTAATATACGTAGTATAGGGAAAGTTATTGTAAAGCTGCGCGAAAAAATGGCGAATTTGCGGCGAGAAAAATTCGTTGCCGGCCCCTGATAACGAAGAAGTGGATAAATTCAGTTGCTAAATTAAGAAAAAACAATCCCTGCAAGTCGTTGATACCGAAAAACCCATTGAAAGCAAAACGTCCGTCTGTCTGTCTGTCTGTCCGTCGCCGTCCCGTCCGTCCGTCCGTTTCGTCCGTCCGTCCGTTCAGTCGTAGTACGTCCGTCCGTACGTCCGTCCGTCCGTCCGTCCGTCCGTACGTACGTACGTACGTCCGTCCGTACGTCCGTCGTCCGTCCGTCCGTCTGTCTGTGAACACTACTAGCGCCTAAACCATACGACGATTGTTTTTCAAATTGAAGAAACCCCCTGTCGATCTGGCTCGAATCGAAAAGCTTTGAAATTTTTGAAAAAGATTCTGGAAAATTTGGGGGTACTTTACATGAAGCCCCAACGTTTTCAAAATTTTCTCAAAAAGCGGTCCAATTTTTTCTTCAAATTCTTGAAAGAATACAGTAACATACACTTATTACAGGTGGCATAGGTCCGAATTTCGTGATTAACTGGGATTTTCGAAAATTGCAAAAGTGAATTTTTCGGCTTCTCCGACAACTACAAAATTTAAAGATTGAATTTTTTTCTTCAAATAAAAGTGTTCTCCATTAGGGTGAGTTATTTCTTTAAGGTCATGTAGATTTTTTGAAAATATTAGTAGTTTTCGCGGAAACATTGCGTGCAATATGTGCATGTTTTAAAAAATTACAAAAAACAAAATTTTCTCAAAAAACGGCTCCCAATTTTTTCTTTAACTTCCGGTAAGGATAGTGACTAATGTATTCTATGAGATGGCGTAAACGCCATATTGCTCTATTCTTTTTGTTTTATTCTTTTGCTCTATTCTTTTGTACACTGCCACTGTCAAATTGTTCAGGAAGACCGGAAGCGTTAAAATTATGTTCAACTGCAGTTCTTGAAATCATTCAACTTGAAAAAAGGAAATGTCCTTGCTGTAGAAGAAAGAATAGGAAATGTCATATTGGGTATATAGCACACTGTATTGTTTGACAAGCATTTCGTTATTAAACAATTTTTTATTTTGTTAACAAATAAAATGCTATTATACGCTGAAAAAATATCACAGTTTAAAAGATTTATTTATTTTCATATATTTTACCCGCAAAAAGTTAAAAACTGTGGGTGACATACTATGGAGAGACATGCATTCTGTGAAGTTTTCTTAAATTCTGGGATCCCTATCCTAATCCATACAACATGTAAGTTGAATCCGAAAATAGATGGAGATGAGCGTTTTGGGCCAGAATTGATAAGAAAATATTCGCTCCCGTATAATAAAAACTATTTACAACGGCAAATAGTTTTACTACAGAATTTTGCTATTATTCCTCATCATGCCCTTCACGAACAAAATGACTAACCTCCGCCACACATGGAGAACGATGATTTGAATAAACAATGAACTCTCGAAAACGTAAACCAATATTGCAATTACATTCATGTCCAGAAGCAAAACAAGGGGGCCATCTGAGCTGGCAAATTGGCACCTGAGATAGCGTTGATGGGAAGATGTTTTATTATATTGTCATCGACACAAAACCCGTAAATTTACAACCCGTAAATGTACTCCTGAGTAGGGAAGTCCCCTTCAGGATACCTCGAGCAGGTTTAAGACGAAAGATGCAGAATTTTGTAGATTATGGCATGACGGAATCAGCAGTAGATGCAATCTGCAACACACGTCATGGAGCAACCAACTTTAAAACTGCCCGTAGATCGAAAGCTGTGGGTCCCAGATCGTAGAGAGTTTTTGTGCCCTCAGGGAGAAGCAGCTGTTTCTTACACCGTAATCGAGTAAATAAAGCATTTTGGGGGGTTCTATTACATATGGTGGTTTAGCTGATTTGAGTGACCCCATTCTTAACGTACATTTAAGTAAAACTGAATTGACTATTTGACATTCTTGGCATATTAATTGCAAAAGACTTTCTCATCATTTTTTAACGCTTAGTAATATTAGAATGTTTATATGCGCACCTTACTGGATCTACATGATTTAACGTACAGTAATTACAATAAGTATTAACTTTTAAAACAATAATTGAGTAAGTGAGGAATGTAGGCAGGGGGTTCCAACTTGAACCATTATGTATCATTAACATTTTAATTATTTTCAGGTTTTGTCTGAAAATCCAAAAGCAAATTTCCTGTTTTCCAAATCTTTTAAGTAATTCTGTGGACGTAATCGTTGATTTTAATCGTTATTTTAATTGATAACCTACTTCATCATGAACCGATTAGAAAAAATAGACGTTTGGTTACAAGAAAGAAGATAAATATTTTGTGTTTCATTTTGAGACAGTTAATTATTTTAAAAGCAAAAGTCATAAGAAGTAGCATTTCTCTTTATTTTCAGGAGTTCGTTTTTTTAATTTTTTGTTTATCATTAAGGAAAGGTGGTTGTACACCGAACCTTCTTTTGGCTTTTAATTTTTTACTGGTGTGTTTTTGAATTTCAAATAATAAGGATGAAATTTGGTATAACTCCTTGATTTTCTTACGCTGGAAGAAGAGATCCAACGCCGACCTACACGACGGCCTATATGAATTTCCCGTTCCAGGTATCACCTCCTCCAGCGTGTGCAATTAAGTGTGAATACATGTTCAGGGAAAGGAGGGAACATGGAGGAGGAAGGTAATATGGCGGCGCGGTCCGTGACTCGTTTGTAAGGTGCTGATCCGACTTTCGCCTGCTATTGATCGGGTAAACTACGGTCAATACTACGATCATAGCAGCCGGACGCTGTATTTCTCCTCCAGTGTTTCGAATTCGACCTAGCTTTAATCTTGGATGTCAATAATTCATTACCGTCGGAACACGCACTCTAGGGCCACCCGGCCAGCGACGCTGTTGAATGCTGCCACTGAACCAAGGCAACCGTTGTACAGAAGCAGAATGAGAAAAAATCAAATCGCCAATTAATGCTAAAAATCACCACTCTATTGAATTTACTTCAAACCAGTACCTAAACACTCCTGACACCAATACTAGCTCTGCTATTTGCAGCTAAGTCGTTCGAGAAGATTTGAGTATAGGTATAGGCGAAACACATACGGCCATTTTATTCATACTGATTGAACAATTTGACTATGTCCAAACTACAGTACTTGGTCATATTCACAAGAACTACAATTAGCCATTTTTAGGTTAGGCTTAATTTCGAAAAACTCTGTTGTTAAAATAATGTTATAATTGACTGTGATGTCATTATACAATAAATACAAAATGTGGTGGTTAGAGAAGAAAATAAGTAGAGGAAAAATACTTTCAAAAGGTGAAAATAGTTTTATGGATATTAGGAAATCTGCAGCTCTTATTAACTACAAGTTAGTTTGTGCCTCTACTATTAAGACAACAAACTACTGTGAGTGGTTTTAAAATACACAAGTGAGCCTAAATCACCGTAAGTTCAAGTTAAACATATGGCGACCGGTACGACACCTTTCCCTACAAAATAGTTGCAAATATGCTATTTTATTTTGCTATTATACATGACAAACATCAAAATAACACCCTAGAACTATTATAAAGAAAATAAAGAACTTCAAGTGTAATTAGACACATCAGGTTGAAAGAAATAAAAAGAGAAACTGAGAACGAACGGCCTGGCAAAATTGATAAGGAAAATGCCTTTTGAGGTATAGGT
Organism: Acheta domesticus; assembly: GCA_031308135.1. Classification (NCBI taxonomy): domain Eukaryota; kingdom Metazoa; phylum Arthropoda; class Insecta; order Orthoptera; family Gryllidae; genus Acheta; species Acheta domesticus. The sequence goes on along the minus strand of JAHLJT010008446.1, from coordinate 91,513,952 downwards.
AGAAACTTGTAAATAGTAGCAAAACTGCATTAATTTTATTCAAAACTTATATTCGTGCATGGGCGGGGCAAGCAAAACTAAATTATGTATACGTAGCCAACCGCATGTTTTCACCAAAAAGCATTCGATAAGTCATCGAATCTGAAGTGGTTTTACTTCGGAAAGGGAATTTAGGTGTAAAAATGTGGATCGTTCAAAAATAACTCACATTTTCTCTGCCCCAATACCAGACTGTCTCATTGCAAACATCTAGTGATGTACGAGTTTCGCAACTTCATTCAAAGCGGGTCGCGATCACGTTGTTCCACAATCGAAGCACGACTCCAATGCGGGAGGTTTCATGTAATGTGCTCATAACAGTTTTCAAGAACTATTGAAAAGCAAGTTTCACTTTGCACAAGTGGTTTTTGAGAATGCAGTTTGAGTAGAAGTGCGGAAGTCAGAAACGAATTATGCACTTCAATTGTTTCTATACTGTCTGCGTTCTTTGCTTTATTCGTATTCGACCTTCCATCCTCCAGTAATATTCTACTACAATGGATAACGTAAAGACCACACCCTTCGTGGTCAGTAATTCGCTGTTAGGGAGGTTCAATAACAAAAACTTCTTTATAAAAACAGTGTAATTGCGATTGGAGAAGACATTAAACGATATGTACAATACCACGGAAATATTACGAGATATTGGGTCTTTAATTGAAACAATTCAAGAAAAAGAAACCATCTCATTGTTACAAACATATTCCATTCTTCAGTATTTACGAACAAACACTTAAAAGCAGGAAATGAGGAAATTATAAGTATGAGATGCATCCCTTCCGTATTAATACAAAGTGAAATAGTTGATTCTCTATTGTCACTTTTAATAAGAAACTATATATTTTACAATAAGAGTTTAGAATACTTCTTCTGTCTAAAAATGTTTGTTGCTGAGCGAAATAGTGATTATAATTTCAAGTAGCGAGTTGAAAGACGAAAAAAAAGCGAAAAAACATCTTAATTAATTACAAGAACACAAATGTAGTTTAATGATTAAGTACTCGTACCTTATTCAAATTAGCAAACCAGAGAATATCAGAGTGATTCAAACGAATTATTTAGAATGTCATAATCCAAAGTCAGTGTCCACATTCTCAAGTATCTGATGACGGAAGAAAGTGAAAGTAAATGTCATAGACAGGTGCAACTTCTTTTCATCGATTTTGAATTCAAACTTCGAATTTACAGTATTAGAAATTTTTTCGAACATTTCGAATATATAGTAACGACATCCTAGATAAACACTTCTGCAATCTTTTATCCTACACGACACTGCCTGTTCATATTCACACCTGCAACCGTGAGCGATAAACATTCCAGTACAACGTAATTCCATGTTGTGCTTGGCAGAGATCTTCAGCATCTCAAAATATGAACATCATTTTGGTGCGGCGCAAGTAAGGCTCTGAGATAATCATAAAACGTTCTAATTACAAACGGCGTGCGCGTCGAGGAAGCGAGGCACGCGTGCGGAAAAGAGGAAGAGCGCGACGCGACGCTGCGCGGCACGCGCAGGCACGCAGCTCGGTGCTCCCGCCGGTACGACGGCGCGGCGGTGCAGCAACGGCCTGACGCGCAGTGTGCAATTTTGGCGGTCACTGCGCGGAACATACCACATACCACTCATCTGCCCATTCACGGACGCGCTGCACCTCTCATAGAGACTGGCGGATCCAGGGGGTCTATGGGGGCCGTACCCCCAAAAGGTCTTGAGTTTTCTACCTTTATTTTGCAAAATTGATTAAAATATTTATTTTGAATTATGTAATTATTTAAACAATAATATTGCGTTTTGTCATATCTACAGTGCATAAATAACATGCAATATAATAATAAGAAATATATTTATTGTTTAACAAAAATATAAGATGCGCCCCCACTCCAAATGATCGGCTGGATACGTCTCTGCCTCATAACCCTCTCTCTATGAGTGGTTTCCGGGACAAATTTTAAAACACTGGATCGAATATCACACTTGATCACTGCTTTATCGGTCACATCTCGTTTAAGTATCAATATACGTAAGTAGGGTATAAGAATTCAAAAAAAAGTTTATATTTGGACTAATAAAATAATAAAACTATTGGTGCTACAATAGCACGTATTTTCTTCCATTAGCAATGTTTACATAAATATAATTGCCACATATCCCCAACAAAAATACGACAATCCAAACTGCATTCCACAACCCAGAAACGTTTTCAAACAAGGAAAAGTTAGTCTGAAAATTTCAAACTGCCGTGTTGCGGCGCTGCTATCCTCGTAATGCGACATGACATCTTGTGATTGTCTTTGCCGAAAGGAGCGCGAGAAATACGAATTTGCAATTTTGAAGATTTGCCAAAATTATGGTAAACTACTCATATTTTAAACGTACATGAGCATATTTAAAGATCTAATTTTGAAGAACAGACTTCTTTAAGTAATTTTTTTAGCTTCAATATTGTAGTTTTGCAATGTCATTTTTTTGTAATTTTCGAAAATAAAAAGTTTCCCGAAAATGGGATTCGCACCTTCTTCTTTACCCTTCTTTTCTACCTACGAAGAAATACTTTAAAGAAAAAATTGGAAGTCATTTTTGAGATTTTTTTAATTGCTTATAATCTATGCAATTTAAAACGCGAAAACTACTAATATTTTCGGTAAATTGTACATACCTTATTTAAAGATCTATTTCTTGATCAACTCAATGATGAACCATCTCTATTTTCAATATTTTAATTGTAGGAAGACGGAAAAAATTGGAACTTTTCTTACCATACAACGTGTTCGAGGAAGTAATTTCCAACATATAGGAACAAGATGTTTCCATGTTTTACGTATTAGGATCCTATAATAAGAGTTTTGCTGACGAAAAATTGCGGTTTTTTGGCGGTACTGCGTATCGAGAACGTAAAAATGAAGCAGGTGGCGCATTCCACTTTGTTCGATGTCTTCACGGCTACCATAGCAGATTCTGGCAAATGTACGCACTAGAGCTTCTGCCCGGCCTCAAAAATCAAGAACGAAAAAATCATATACAAGAATATATCAGTGAAGTTCGACGACTGAACACAAAAGTGATGCTTAGTGGTTAGTCACAATATAGAACATGTAAAGAAAAATTACCCCTAGAATTTAAAGACACTGACGACTACCATGGAAACATTTTGCACGACAACACTGACAGTGAAAATATATTTTAATTGTTTCTTCCAATTTAAATGTGTTCTAAAACTTCAGAGGTGTTGTTTTTTATTGGTTCAAATCATTTTAGCTGATGATACAGCAGCCTGAAATGTGTGCTGTAACATTTATTTTATTACAAATGCGATAAAACTGTAAATTTATTCACAATAATGTGAAATAGTATTAGGAATGAAATGTCTTTAGTTTTTATGCGTTTTTCGTATCTCATGTAGCAAGATTTATAAATATACACGGCTAAAATCCCCTGTGCACAGAGCAATAATTTACAAGCTGGTTCTTATAAATGCATGCTAATGAACATTCGCAACATCTTGGAATTTCCAGGTAAAGAGCCTTTTTTCCTTCTTGGATGTTTTCTGCTATCCATGCGTAGTTATTGCCAACCCCTGCATGACCGTACAAATCGCATTCCAAAATTTTTAACTTCCCGAAGTTGGAATGGTTTTGAATATGAGTATGCCTCTCTTCAGGTCCGCAGACACTAGATCTGTACCGTCCCATATTTCCAGCTTTTCCCGTCGCCGGCCGCTCGCTTCTATTTTTATGATCTCTTGGGTGATACGGAGCGCGAGCAGCGCAGCGGAGGCGGCGGCCGGGCGGGATGGCGGGCGCTGTTCCTCTCGTCGCCCGGGGCACCTGAGCGGCGGAGGCGGAGGTGGAGGCGGAGGCAACTGCGGGCTGGAACCAATGAGGAATGCGGCCCGGCGGCTACCGGGGACGCGTCGCACTCCGCCGCGGGCCGCCGCGCCTTTTAGCCGCACATCCGCACTCCCTCCCGTTCGCCAGCGCCCTATCTGCAAGTTGCCGGCACTGGCACGCGTGCACCGATGCATTTCGCTGGGCTCATGCAACAGCTTCCATTCAGTAGTTCGTGAAGTACATCTTCTTCTTATTCCTCTTTTCTTCAACATCTCTTCTTCTTCATCTTCTAGTGCCGTATTTGTAATCTTGGTGACGAAGAATGAAACTTTCTGGGGCAATCATGGAGAAAATGTATGATCGATTTACATGATTATGTGAGATACGCAGAAGTGTACCTCAGTCTACCACGTCATCAATGTCAAATACATGCAATATGCGAGATCCGAACTCACAAGTCTAGCGAAGATCTTATTACGCAGATCCACCGACAGCGTAAGCATATATCCATAGAGTAAGGAACAGAAAATGCCCTAGTGATTCAGTAAACTGATTCGAAATGAATACTCTAAAAAATACAGATATTTTTAATACTGAACCTGTTGAAGATCGGAAAGAATTTCGGACAGATTTCTTTACTTTCCCTTTCCTTTTCAAGAAAAAACATGACAATGCCCAAGTTATTTCAAGATCACTGAAGAATTTCCAGTATTTGGAAAGAATGAAAAGATCTGGAAATATTTTTCGGCGTATCGATTACCTTGTTATTTGCTGTATTGTATTGAATTAACATTTAAATTGTTGTACATATTTGTCCTGTATCTTGGAGTTTGTACGAAGAAGGCTATACAAGTATTCAATAACTCTATCGTTAGCTGATATTTTGCTATTACTTCTAATGGATGGAATTGAGGCAAGAATTTTTTTCTATCATAATTTGCTGTACACGTTTTAAAATATAAAAGGCCGTCTGAAACAATTGCCATGTAATTTGCATTTTATACTACGCATTATTCTGTTTCCATTTCTTGATTTCTATATATTATTTTGTGATTTTGTAATTGTCGATGTATGGTTATGTAACTATTTTACCCCTCCAATTTATCGCATCTTTTTGGATGGACTTTTTCCTGCATGAAATATCTAACTTTATGTCGATATTCGAAGTTTCAATAGGAATGAATCAAAGTAATTATTTTAAGGGTTTATATTGATCCACAACGTAGTGGTAAAACTTAACAAATACCTTTTTTCTTTTTACTTTCCCGCAAACACGGAGTGATATACGTAGTATAGGGAAAGTTATGTAATGCTGCGCGAAAAAAAAGGCCTATTTTCGCCAGAAAAAATTCGTTGCCGGGTCATGATAACGAAAAAAGTGGATAAATCCAGTTGCTAAATTAAGGGGGAAAATCCCCTAACACGTGGTGTAGCCAGAACCCATCTTTTGTGGATCCTTGGTACCGAAAAACCAATTGAAAGGGAAGCGTCTGTCCGTCCGTCTGTCCGTCCGTCTGTCCGTCCGTCTGTCCGTCCGTCTGTCCGTCCGTCTGTCCGTCCGTCCGTCTGTCCGTCCGTCCGTCTGTCCGTCCGTCCGTCTGTCCGTCCGTCCGTCTGTCCGTCCGTCTGTCCGTCTGTCCGTCTGTCCGTCCAGTCCATCCGTCTGTCCGTCCGTCTGTCCTCCGTCTGTCCGTCCGTCTGGTCATCCGTCTGGCCGTCCGTCTGGCCGTCCGTCTGGCCGTCCGTCTGGCCGTCCGTCTGGCCGTCCGTCTGGCCGTCCGTCTGGCCGTCCGTCTGGCCGTCCGTCTGGCCGTCCGTCTGGCCGTCCGTCTGGCCGTCCGTCTGGCCGTCCGTCTGGCCGTCCGTCTGGCCGTCCGTCTGTGAACACTGCTAGCGCCTAAACCATACGTACGATTTCTTCCAAAATGGATATTCCCCGGTCGATCTGGTTCTAGTCGAAGCTTTGAGATTTTGAAAAAAGATTCTGGATAATTTGGAGGCACTTTACATGGAGCCCACCGGACATTTTCAAATTTTCTCAAAACGACTCCAAATTTTTTCTTTAAATTTCTGTAAGAATAGAGTAAAATACACTTAATAGAGTGGCATAGGTCCGATTTTCTTGGATAACTCTGAATTTTCGAAAATTGCAAAAGTTTAAATTTTTTTGGCGTCATTCTGGAACTACAAAATTGAAGATAGAGATTTTTTCTTACAAATAAAATTTGTTGTCCAATGTGAGTTCTTTCATTAAGGTCATGTACATTTTTTGAAAATTTTAGTAGTTTTCGCACAATATTGTGTGCATTATGTGCAATTTTAAAAAAATACAAAAGGTTTTCTCGAAAACGGCTCAATTTTTTTTCTTTAAACTTTGGGTAGAGATATTGCCTAATGTATTTTATGAGATGACGAAACGCCATATTGCTCTAGTCTTTTGTTTTTTTCAAAAATGGGAAAAATGTAATTTTTTTGACTTGTCTCTCACGTCGTTAATATTTACATTAACGGCGATTTTTGCACATTATTATATTTACGAGTACATGTGCTTTAAATAATGTCAAATAAAGTTTCTCGAAAACATAACCGTTTTCTGTGAAAAGTAGATCAAATTCACATTTTCAGAAACGTTCAAACACCATTTCCTCATATATGGGTGCAAATTCTTTCTTCAAAGTTTTGTAACAGATAGTGCTAAAAAAAAAATTACACTTTTTAATATAACGTTAAGTGTATTTTGATTATTTTTTTGTTTTCTCAAAAATTACATACATGTATTTTTTGAAAGGGCTCTCAAATCTTGAATATGCACATTACCAGCAGTTTGTAAAGATTATTATATTTGTTAGTGTAAGTGCTTCAAATAACTTCAAAAAAAGTATTTTGAAAACTCAAAAATTATCTGTGAAAATGAGCTTCAAATTTCGTATTTTTAGTAGCGCTAAATCGCAATTTTCTTTAAAACGGCACAAAATTATTAAAGGACAATTGCCATTTAGGACTAGGTTTTTGTATTCTTTAATATTCTAAAATTAATATTTCCGTTCTTCCAACAGGAAACCGAACAATTAAGAAAATGAAAATAAATGTACTTTTGGAGGTGATAAATGGCAGCTGGCAAGAAAGAGTATGTGGCAATTCCAATAGCTAGCGAAGACCCAAGGAAATAGAAAACTAATACGGGAAAGTCTGTGCCATTCTGTAGCACCACTAGTTAATGTTGGAACTACATGTGTACGGGATAATGTTCCCAGAGTATGTGTGAAGTTTCTCCTGATTTCCTAGTTTTGAGATAGTGAGTTGCTAGCTTCTCCATCCCTGGTTTTGATAAGTTGATTTCGGGGCAATTTTGGTACCACTAAATAACCCAAAGTTATGGCGCAAGATGTTTTTGAGTTGAGTTGATATTGGGGTGTTTTTCTTTTTTATCATACTTAGGGGTGAGTTTTGAAGATTTTAAAAGTGGCCCAAAGGGATCCAAATTCGCATGTTTACGACCTTACAAATATTTTAGCTTTCAGTAAGGGTGGGTGTTATATTTACCACCCACATTTTTAACCTTAATTTTGGGGGATTGTAGGGTACCAAAAATAAAGCTTTTGGTGTCATTGAAGAGCCCAAAATTAGAGTGCAAGAATTTTTGAAATTTGAGAAATAGGTGTGATTTTAATTTTTTGTTTGTTTTAGTATTTAGGTAAAATTTTGAGAAGTGGTCTACAAGGGCCCAAAATTCATTTGTTTCGACCATACAAAAACTTTGAATTTTGAGTAAGTGGGGGTGCTAACTTTACTACTTTTATTTATAAAACCTTAATTTCGGGAAGTTGAGGGGACCAAAAAATGTTTTTGATATCACTAAAAAGCCCAAAATTATGGTGCAAGAATTTTTGAAATTTGAGAATAAATGCGGATTTGATTTTTTGTTTTATTAGGGGTGAGTTTCGAAATTTGGAAAAGTGGTCGACAGAAGCCCAACGTTTACTTGATTTGACCGTACAAAGAATTTGAACTTTGGGTACGTGGGGGTTCTAGCTTTATCATCCCATTTTTGAAACCTTAATTTCGGGGTGTTGTGGGGTACCAAAACATACGTTTTAGTGTCTGAAGAGCCCAAAATTATTCCACAAGAATTTTTTGAGTTTTGAGATATTGCGATGGTTTTGATTTTTTGCTTGTAAGGGTGAGTTTCGAAAATCTGAAAGGTGTTTATAGGAGCACAAAATTCACATGTGGCCGTAAAAATTAATTTTGAGTAAGTAGGGATGCTAACTTTACCGGCCAAAATTTGAAATCTTAAGTTCGGGGTTTTCGGAGGTAGCCCAAAAATTTGTGGCGGGGGCTGAAATTAGCCCAAAATTATGGCACAAACATTTTTAAGTTTTGAGAAAGTCGGGGTGCTAGCTTTATCGACCTCAATTCACTGACAAGCCCAGCAGAAGGTTCCAGAAGGGGAAATGTACAACCAATAGCATGACACGTACGACGCATGTGACTGAGTTAAGGCTCTTTGAAGGGGTAGGGAACAGCATGGCAAGAGACCTACAGGCAGGGAGAAAAACGTCACTTAGCATCAGAACTTGAGAGGAGTCACTTGACATGGCCTGACATATGAGACTCGACGTAAACACTTGGTGTCAGATTTGGTAACTGCATAGCGAAAACCAATATTCGCCAATACATGACTGACCAGTGCCTGCGGTCTGTACACGTCTGAGCATCTGCCAATTAGTAAAGTCGGAATGAATTCTGCCCAGCGCAAATGACGGCCGTGAATCATCGTCACAGGAACGATTGCGGACTGCTGCAGATCTGCTGAGCACCTTCAACACGAAGAAAAAGAATGTGTTCCTGCAACGTACTGTGCTAACATTTAACGTGCCCATAATCATTACGCTGTTACGCAAGAAATGAGGGGAGCAGCCCTGCATCGATCGAGATGCGCTACTTATGAGGAGAGCAGCCCTGCATCGATCGAGATGCGCCTACTTATGAGGGGAGCAGCCCTGCATCGATCGAGATGCGCTTCACGTGAGAGGAACAACCCTGCTATCGAAGCAGCGTACTCCTGTAAATTTGCTGAGGTGAAGGCTTGAAGCGTTGAGTTTGCTGCAGGACGAAAGTGTAGAGAAGACTCGCAACAAAATCCAGCCGTTTGCAGATGGCCAGCGGCAATAGGAAATCTTCAGACTTTATTTATCCCACCATAGGCTTTGGCAATATTATCGCCTTAAACTAAAATAACGAAGAAAATACTCAGATTGTATGTGGTAACAATTTAAAGGCGCCATCAGCGAGCAACAATAGAACTACACACGTAAACGGACAGGTATATGGTGTAGCGGGAGCTACGACGTCTGGAATGCAATCAGTACCAGCACACGAACTTGGTTAAATCGTATTTTGATGAAATTTGAAAGTCTAAAACCAGGCCTATCCTTTATAGATTGAATAAGTTAAGCAGCAATAAAAATCACAAGATACTTACAACTACAGTACATAAGTAAGCACTAACCAGTAAGCGATGGCTGGCAAAGTCGAAAATTAGGATGTTCTTAGCGTCCAATTTATTTAACAAAACAATTTTTTTTCTACACCCATTGTATAATGCTGTCATTTGATGGCTGCAACCACTTGCATAATGATATTCAATTTCAGTAGTTTTCAGTATGACACAGAGCCCAATCACAGAGAAGTTTACAAACCAAGTATTGACAATTAATCATTGAGAATCGTTCTAGTAAATGTTTCATTTGATTGAGTACTTTAAAATTACACTTGCTGTATTATTCTTGTCAGTTTTAATTTCTTTTATTATTAGTAATTTTCCTGGAATATTATTTAAAATAAATTGGATCGTAATTTTGATCCTATTTGACTAGCGCAAGTACTCTCACCGCAGGCGGAAGGGTGGCAGAGACACCTGAGCTTGCGAAGGTACGGTTAGGGAGCGTCCGCTAGGTGGCCTTGGGTGAATCTTTTATGTTAACGGCCACCTAAACGATACAATGTAAAAGTTAAACTTACAATAGTGTTGAAAAAGTACCGAATGAAACTCGATGTAATGGGTATTAATACACTCGTGTGAAGTTAACGATACTCGCTCGTTCCTCGCTCATATCGTAATATCACACTCGTGTATTAATATCCATCATTACATTTTCGTTTCATAATGCAATGTAATATAATTTGTGAATGTAATCATAGAACTTAGATGGGTTGAAATTCAAATCGAGTGCTTACACAAAACAATATATATTGTTAATAAGGACAGGAGATCTGCACATACGTATTTTATGCATTTAAATGAATAAACAATTTACGTCAAGCATGTGAAGGTCGCGGGCGAGGGAAAAAGCTTGCCAATAACTCCGGAGTAGCGATATGTCATTAGATACCAGGCCCATGACAGTGTTCGGGGGAAAGTTACTGGAATTATTGCCACAAATTTAGCCATATTAATTCCCATTTCCTCTATAACACAAAGAAATTATCCATTAAAATGTAATAGTACATTAGTCCAATTTCCAATTCTCAATTGAGAGTAAAATTTCAAAAAATTAAATCAAGAGAATCGTGATTTTGTAATACTGTTTACTTAAGAGTGATATAAAGGTATAAACTTTCTTCGTTCAGGTCAGAAGATATAACAGACAAATATTCTTGTCTGTTAAAAGCGCTGTCCATCCGTAAGCGAGATTTGTTAATTTATAGAGACTTGTTAATTAATTTTACTTTATTACTATATACAATAAATAACTGAATGATTTAATAACACAACACAAAACGAAAACAAGGAAAGAATTCGCCATTCAAACATCCCTGTCACTGAGAAAAATGTGTTTATATTAGTGAGAATTTAGTAAGAAAATACATGAATATAAACACACTAGAATTCTCGGTTATTTGATAGAAAAAAATTGAAAAACATATTTTCGTATGAAGTCTGTCTTCACCGTTTCGCGCCGATTCAACTTGCGCATATACACCCCTTTTTGGATTTTAAGGGGGAAATGAGTGCGGAGTCAGAGGACATTTGCCGTGCGGGGCGCCGGGGTCCCCAGACGGGCAAGTACGAAGCGCCGCGCTCGTAGCTCGTGCGGGCGCGGGTTGATGTGCCTGATTTACGTAATCGAACCCTTGAAGCGTCTCGCTCAGCATCAGAAAAGAAATGTGCTTTGCGGCGAACGTGGCAAGTTCCACCCGTTTGTTCCGGCAAACAATACCATTAGAGTTCCTAAAAGGCGAGCGTAAACCGAGTTGGAGCGGGTTGTGTTCTCAAGGTCGATGCCACGAGCAGGAGTCCGTGGCACGAGTGCCACGACGAAATCGCCCCTCCACCAGAGAGACCTCGCCACCAGAGATAACGCCATCCCTATTGTAAAACGGCGGGGTTACTAATAGTGCCCTTTCTCGACGCTAGTTGCGCAGAGAAGCTCGTGGCATGCTACGGTGCCACAACGCGTGCCACTGCCACCGATAGAAGACTTTGACACCACTGCTGTAAGTCATTAGGGTGCAGAGGAGTGGGTTTTGGCTGGGCCAGTCCTGTGTCACTAGATAGCCCACTTCCGGTGCTTATTTGAATTTTGAGCAGAGAGAATTTGATTGGTCCGCCATCTTGACCCCACTTTATTGGGCCAATAGAAGTCGATGTATGCGCGATGGTGCAGCGATCTACAGCCCTCCCCCCGAATTATCCACGTACTGCCGTGTGGCAATTGTTTACGGCTGTATTTGTAAACTGTTTTGCAAGTTACCCGCCAGTTATAACGGTGTCCCGGTCGTTGTTTTTGTGTGTTTCGTGTGTTATGTGTTACAATTCAGAGTGTTTTGCGTACAGAAGAGGCTGTTGTGTTTTTTCTTGTTAGTAATGCCCAAATTTCCGCGTTATTGGGGTCCCAATTGCCGAAACAGCAAGACGAAAGACTGCACGGCCACACATGGTTACTTTCCCGAACGATCCTGAAAAGTAAGTGATATGAAATGCTTTATGTGGTTCTATAACTATGATTTCATCTACTATACAGTAACATAGTAAATAATGTAATTGTATGTGATATTGTAAGCACATACAATTATTATTAACATCTAATGAATTCAAATTATTGTAACTACTGCTGTAAGATAATGGAATTACTCACTTTAATTGTAAGTTATTTGCCACAGCAACATAATCTGCTAGATTATTAATGTAATGCATTGTTAATGTTATTTTTAATTTGGTTACTTAATGTTACTTTCCGTTTACAATTGTAAACAGGTAATATTATTAGGTACCTATGTTTTGCATAATTGATGTTTTGTTAAGATTGGTTTCATATTATTATGATAATGAGTGCTATTCCCTCTATTTTTAATATAGTCTTATTATTTTTATTGCAACAACATTAAACTGAACTTTGTTCATAATTACTTCTTAATGTGCATAATATACATTTTACCATAGGTGCTGGAAATATCTGCTGGCAGTTTTGGATCAGGTTAGGATCCGCCCTTCTTCCTCATGGAGAACATTATCATTTGTGCGTTGAGCACTTCATTGCCAGTAATGTTGACTGCAGGAAATAGCAGCGTAGAATGTGGTCCCATTTGAATTCATTTTATCTACTACCATTCATTTTGGCTTCCTCGCATGACCTGGTGAGTTAAGAAATCTTTACATATATTTTTATAACGTCCTTATTTTATTGTTGGTAGTACATTTTTAGTTATAAGATAACATTATTTATTTAACATCATTTCTTTATTTGTTAAATAAATAATGGTTATCTTATAAACAAAATGTACTACCAACAATAAAATAAGGATGTTATAAAAATATATGTAATGTAAAATATATGTAATGTAAAATATAATGGTAGTAAATGAACTTTTAATTAAGAAATCTTTGTTGTTTGAAAATGAGACACAACACTAAACATCTTGAATTCCAATAACACTATGACTTTTTATATTTCAGATGCCTCCCATTTGTTGGAAAAGAGGGGGAAAACAAGTTGGAAGTACTGTTTGTTCCAGATGATACGAACTCCAATATTGTCAATTTTGGTAATATCTTAATATTTTAGTGTGGTAATTTTGGATTTCAGGTGATGTCCTAGTATAGTGTGTTGCTCATTTTCTGTTCCGAGTCTTTATGGACTGTTCAGGGCGGAGTGATTTTTGTGCCAGAGGTTAGAACTAGTTAAGTATCACTCTGTGAAATATATTTTTTCACCGGCCGTTTCAAGGAGAATGCCAGCTGTTTATCTCTCCTTCAGTGTGTGAAGTTGGTTAGAGATAGTTTGCAAGTGTGATTTATATTGTTCCAATATCATCACTATAAAGAATATTATAAGAATTGATACAATTCATGTCAAAAAGAAGGTGGAAATAAGTATTTACCTGAATTAACTTATGGATGTAGAGGCGCAGGCCATAAATTCTGTATTTCAAAGAGCGTGTATTGTTGACTTTCATGATGCTTTTAATTAAAGCTTGCTGTAGACTACATTTTCATCATAAAATTATGTGTATAAAAATACCCTTATGCCAGTGTTGTCAAGGTCGATATCACGAGCGAGAGTCCGTGGCGGGAGTCCGTGGTACGAGTGCCACGACGAAATCGCCTCTCCATGCAGTTCATAACCCCGCCGCAAGAGACAACGCCATCACTGTGGTAAAACGGTGGGGTTACTAATAGTTTCCTTTCCCGACGCTAGTGGTGCAGAGAAGCTCGTGGCATGGCATGGCATGGCATGGTATGGTGCCGCGAGGCGTGCCACTGCCACCAGTAGGAGACCTTGACATCATTGCCTTATGCCTCGCGCCGTGAGTTGTCGCATTGCAGTTATACTTCGATTTAAACACAGTGGAACTTCAAGGCCACGAGCTAGACGGAGAGGGAGACACTGTCATCCCATCGGAAGCTTTGTTACAACTCCAATTTTTGGTATTGGAGCTCCCGATTGACAATGTCTCACTCTCCTTCCGGCTCGTGACATTGAAGTGCCACTATGTTTAAATCGGAGTATAGCGCAGCGACATCTCTCCACGGGCGAATTGTCGCCCCCCTGGCGGTCGCGTCGTGCGTGCACATGACAGAAACCAAGGATTTACGAAACTGAACAGAGGTCGATACCTCTTCAGCGAGACGTTTAACCCTCGCAGCTCTCGCAGCGCGAGGATCTCGCTGTGATGCTTCTCATCCAATAGCGTGATTTTATTTAACTCCAAACAGTTTAAAACTGTATAACGTACCATGGGGAAAAGAGTTGCAAAAATTGATAGAAAATATTCGTTTCCCTGTAAGAAGTTATTTATGCACCAAAAGCGTTGTAAGGGTTCTAATAATCTCGGGCGACAAAATGCCTGAGGGCTTTTTGTCGCCCAAGATTATTAAAACCGGTTAACGCTCGTGGTGAATACATAATTTTATTTTTTACATAATTTTATTGATTCAGATTTAGTCATTTACTAATTAACTAGATGTTAACTTCACTCGGTTTGTCTTTTCATATTTCCCTCCCGTAATTTCTTTCATAATTACCTCTCATTATTTTCTCCGTAAGAGAACATATAGCATAATTCAACTGTTTTCAATATCCCTCGCAACCACTTTCCTTTCGATCCAGGTAAATGTACATCAACAAATTATGCCGTGTATAACGAGCTATAATGTATCAGTATAAAATAAAAACTATATGCAAAGGAAAAATGCTACAGATTTTGGCTATTATACCTCATCGGTCTATTCCTGAAGGAATAGACATACTGTCGAGAGAACACGGAGAACGAAAATTTAATAACTATATTACTCACTGAACTCTAGAAAACGTACAGATAGTGAACATGCATTTGCATGTAACGTGAAAGCACTAGGGTCAGTGAGCGTCCTCTGCGGCCGGGTTCACTGCTACTATCTTGCTGAGCTTTCCCCACCCTAAAACCAAGTGAAGAACACTTACGTAGCAATTTGATAGTTCATCTTTATTGATAACTGTTCTAGTTGGTGTGAGGTGAGCATGAGAAAGAGGAACAGTCAAGTTCTGAAAGAATTTGATGACTTCAGGGCCGCCACGGAAACTCAGCAGAAGAAAAAGCAGAATTGTCTTCAAACCGATAATAGACTAGAGTTCGTGAATAAGAACTTCGAAGACCTTTTGAAAAGAAATGGGATCCTGCGACGGCTTGCGGCTCCTCATGACCCGGAGCAGGACGGGCTTGCCCAACGACGCAACAGGACACTGATGGGCATTGTTAGCTGTCTACTCATTCAGTCAAGGCTCCCCTCGTATCTTAGGGCGGAAGCTGTAAACACTGCTCACTATATCCGAAACAGATGCCTAACGAAGAGATTAAACGGGAAAACACTGCATGAACTTCGGATCGGAAAGCCGCCTGATGTGTCCTATTTCAAGCGTTTTGGCTATGAGGTGTACATTATGGATAGAACCCCCGGAAGAAGCAAACTCGAGCCCGATCTAGAAAAAGGCTTTTTCGTTAGATACTGCACGGATATGAAGAGTTATAGAATCTGGATTGCGTTGGAGAAGTAATCCGGTAGAGAAGAGGTGTCAGGTTTTTGGAAGAGTCATCAGAGAGGTTGAACCACAATTTCGATGAGTTCAAATCGGAAGAGGACGATTACACAAAACAACCGGAATCGATTAATAAAACGACAGGTACAGAAACGTCGTAGAACCATTCATCGTGCTAGCTTTAACGACGTTCGATCAGAGGATATCAATTTAGGAGAAAATTGTCTCGATGGTTTAAGCACTAGAATTGATCGCAGACGAACTGACGGACACACAGGCAGGCAGGCAGGAAGGCAGACAGACAGAAATCGCCGTCTTCACCTACAGCATTTCTACATTTTCTCTTTACTTCGTGTGTGCATGGTAGAAAGGGGAAGTAAAATGATTTGTATAAAGCATCTGTCAAGCAATAAATAGGCCTCAAATTAGAACAGTTCATCTTCGTTCTGTAGGAATCAGATGCATTTGTTAGTGCCTGATTATGAATTGGCATTTTGTAAATAAATGTATTCCGCAAACAATAGTCATAAATGAAAATTTGTTTCTCAAAAAAGAGTTTATCATTCACAGACCCAGACAGGCGGGGTAATGGGAGAGAAGTGAACAAATGAAAATGGTGATACGTCCTTAAGATGTTCTGTAACGTAAAAAAATAAATATTACATCTCCTGTTAGCTTCCTGAAGTTCGTGAGGCGTTAAACAAGCAGCCAAATTTGGACGATGCTACGAAGCTCTTCTAGTTAGTTTAAACGGTGTAAGTAACTCAGGGACTCTGAGCAACATCGCAGTACGCGAATTCGATGGTTTGTGGATTCGAGTGTCATTTGAGGCATTATGTTTTCACTACGTAGTCTCGGGCATGGATGGTTTCTCAGAACATCTCATCTCCCATCTGAATAACCTCCTATCTATGATCATCAACTTAACCTCACAACAAAATCGTCTCCTGTATTATTTTCAGTAGTATACCTTTCCGTTCCGGCTCTCCACACGCAACCAATCTTTATAAATGAGGTCTCTAAAGAAAATGTAATTTCACGGAGACGTGAAGAATTGCAGTTTGACTTTAAAATATGGATTTGTTTTAAAAAACACATCTAAATATTCAAGTCAAATGCAACCCGTAACACTTGCCAACAACTAGAAGTACTGTTATAATTGCTTGATACCTATGAAGAATGTTTTTTATGCTTGTAGTGAAACTATTCAATTAACGTTTTGCCGTTTAAGTGCTGTATACTTAATTGTGGAGTGATGTGGATGTATAGTGAAGTGTTATGAATGTGTTTTGTGTTTTACCTGTACCAATATTTATCAATCGATGAAATTTTCAAGTCAGCGGTTCAGATACGTAGCTTTCTCAAAAGGAAAAACCTAATATTTTTGTGACTATCACGAAAAGCTAGTAACTAACTGACAAAGAATATTGAATAATTACTTCAAATGGTCTGTTTAAGAAAAGTGTTGTGAATAGTTCCAAGAAAATTCTCCATGATATTGAATAAATATTTATTGAAAATTTCTTTTAAACACAAATTGCATTATTTTTTTATTTTTATTTTTTATTGTGTTAGTACATTGCAAGTTACCTTTATAGATTTTGAAACAAATAAACACGTTTCGTTAACTACTTTCCCTCTTAGAATGGAAATAGAAGGATAGGGATGAGTGTGGATCTGACAGTTCTCGCACGGGTACGCGGAGGTAATAGGGGAAAACTTGTAGGGTAGAGGGTAGCTAAATTAAAATAGCTTGAAATAAATGAAAAACAAAAATCAAACGCGCTAGCCTACAATACTACGTGAATTAATTTTTTTAAAAAATAACTAAATTTAAAATTATAGAAAGAAGATCGGAAGTCACTCGACAGCTGCCAACGATCACAGTCCCAACGTACGATTTAAATGTTGGCGGTATCTGGAAGTATGTACATCAACGCCCAACAGCAAACTCATATTGTAAATAATACACCGTTAGATATTAAACTCAAGGTGTCAGTTCGTTAAGATATTCAATATGCAAACATCGTTTGAGCAACATTCCCACGTACCAAAGTGAAGTCTAAGCCTAATAAATTATTTCTAATGGTAACAAATGGTATTTAGTACTCAAAGGTGAAAATATTAGTTTGATTATTTTTTTTGGCTCAGAATTGCTTTTCTTAAGGTACGTAAAAACGCAGAAAATAATCCAATACTTTTTAGTAAAACAAATAATTTTTCAATTTTCGCACCCCAGCAAGCTAGCGCCTTAACTCTCCAGAACCTCCTCTGTTCCTCCTAACAAATCAAGGTATGTTAAATAATATTGCAAAGAGTAGGGTTGTACTTGCCCGATCCGGTATTTTCGCACTCCTTTACTTGTCTTTATCAAGAGTAAAAGCATCTTCTGTTATTTTTGTGACTATCACGGAAAGGAAAAGCTAAATCTGAAAAAAGATTGAATAATTTCTTCAAATGTTTTTAAAGAAATATGAATAATTCCAAGAACATCTCTCTATAATGCTGAATAAGCTTTTATTGAAAAAATTGTTCCCAACATCAATTGCATCAATTGCATTGTTACTTTATTTGATGTTGTGTAAGAACTTTAGAAGTTCCTTTCCTTCTTAATGGAAAGAATAGACAAATGGATAGGGAGAGGGGGGGGTTTAACATGCGAGAGTTCTCGCACGGGTACGCTTGTATGATCATAGTTTAATTGGTTCCCGCACAAATGCTTGCAAGTTTGTAAATAAAATGCAAACGAACTGGAATCAAGAATTAACTAAGGTCAAACTATTTTCCTGGATAAAGCTTTTTCTAATTTCTATATAATATATACAAAAATGCAAATAAAGCGCAAAGTGAAAGTACGGCTCTCAGCATTTCGGTCTGGACCAATTGTATAAATTTTTTTCATCTTTTAAAAAAAATATATATGCGCCTTTTACGACCTATGTTAAAAAAATTGTTAATGATTATTCCAAGTATATCACTGAGGTGTATCACCAAAAGATGTTAAAATTTTGTCAAGAGACCTGTATTTCCAATAAAATCTGAATTAATTTTTCTCCTGCAGTTACTACAAAGTAATTCACGTCACTTGTTTACTATGACCTTACGTACTAAATTTCCTGTAACACTACAAACCACTAAAAACTGATGAGAAAGTAAATCGGTAATCGATGATTGTAAAACTATTTCACATGGAAAAAACAACTTACATTGAAAAATGTAGAGAAACATTAATATTTTTTTAATATAATAATGAGAAATATTAAAGTCACAAATTAAATGAGAATTAAGTGAATCATTCAGAATCAAAAGGAAACAAATAATGCGTACATTGTGAACATAACAGAAGCAAGCAGGAGAGAAGAAAACGAAAGTGCTCTTATATGAGGTGGTAGGTTAAAGACAAATGTCATAAAACAGTTTTTCAGAAGGAGCAGTAAATATTTATTTCCATCATTACATGAACATCATTAGCGAATGAAAATAATTCGTAGTATCGTAATGACATTATTGACGTTTGTGGTTTACTAGATTCATTTCGAATATTGCCATATAATTATCGAAATAAACACTTATTTGCCTCTCCAGAAAAATGTGTTTGACGACTTCGTCTTTTACCTTCCACCCAAGAATGCCACACGGGCTAAAGCAGGAGGATGGCGACGAACGCAGCTAAGGGGAGGGGTGCGCAGAGGCCATTGATTTTCGCCAGCGCCCACGACGCGCGGAAGTCGACAGGAAGGCGGCAGGAAGCCGGCACTGAGGCTGCGAGGGGCCGCGAGGAAAAGCGAGGAGCTCGCGGAGCGGAGGAGGGTGATGGGGGGACTGCGCTGATCACCGCCGCTGCGTCACCGGCCCCGCCCCCGCCCCCGCCCCCGCCCCCACTCCCGCCCCGCACGCCCCCCGCCCCGTCCGCCGCCCTGATCGCTGAGATCCTCCCCGTCGGCGGCCTCCACCCTATCCCCGGCCCGCCCCCCCGCCCCCGCTGCTGATGAAGGAGCGCCAGCGAAGGAGATGGTGACGCTCGGGGAGAACCGAATCGTTTCGGTCCGCTGCTCATAAATAATTTTTAACGGAGCCTGCGTGTCGGCTGTTTCGTGTCACAGCATGTGAAAATCAAACCACGCCTTCTTTTGATATCGCTGGAATTGCGTGAGTAAACGTGAAGTATGGAATTGTCTCGTGTCAAGTTGGACTGAAAGAAGGCAAAGCAAAAAAGTGCTTACAAAATAAATACACAAAGCCATTTAGAGTGTTTGAATTATCTCGAAAATTACCACCTACAAGAGAGATTATGTAATGCACAATGCATACAATCTGAACATCTGGACTACTATCAGAGTAGCATTTCTTCCCGCATCTAAAGGAAACGACCTACTTCCGGTTGCCTAAAAGCTGTAGAATTGTATTTTTTAAGAACGCACTAGAAAAAATATACATTCGACGTTACTAAAATGAATATAAATATTTCTTTCCATGAGTGTCTTTGGATGTTAGTATTTAAAAGGTCCACATCTTTGAAATAAGGAAAGAATTTGTTTGTAATTATTACTGCAAAAATCACGATTCATATTTCGAAAAGGCTTCTTCTAATTGACCTTTCGCATACATTACTTTCGTGAGCACGAATTTTAATCATGAGACGATTTGAAAATTAATTTATTTCATATTTAATTTTACATTTTATATCAAATTTTAAAACTTTATTGAAATAAATAAAAATAAATAAATAAAAAGTCAAAAAAGTATTACACATATTTCACATCATATTATTTTATCATTTTCTTTTTTCTTTTTTTCATATTTGCCCTTTCCCGTTTCTATGGAGTCGCCGCTAATGGAGGAGGGCTCATATTTTATTAGTTTTCCGTACACTCCGTTTTGCTATTGATTTGGTCATGATTTTACGCCCGGATGCCCTTCTTGACGACAACTATAGGGGACACACAAGCACATTACACATAGACAACACACACAATCCCGAAACACACACATGACATTCCCGAGCAAACACATTCATGACCGAGAAGTCACGATTCTTCGGTCTGAGATCGCCACAGCACTATTGCTTTAGTGATCTTGGTTATCCTAATAGGCTATTATTTTATTATTTTAATTAATTTATGTTATCTCTTCCTGGTCATTTTTCTTTTCCATACACATAATATAGAAGGCATTATAGAATTGTGCAAAAAAATTACGACATTTCAAGGGAAATGCATGATTTCGGGGCTGTAATTCTAAGAAAGTCTGCTTGTGCGTCAGGTCATCCGTCCGACCGTTCTTTCATCCCGCCGTCCATCCATCTGTCCATTCATCCATCCACCCGTCCACCTCTCCGTCCACCCTTCCGTCCATCCGTTCGTCCCTTCTTCCCTCCGTCCAACAGGTCTGACCATTCATCCGTTCCTTCGTTTATCCTTTAATAACGCTATCCAAAAACCGTACCCACATTAAATCAACACAGTCATTTTTACATCTTCATCTCGGATTCAGATGAAATTTGACACACAGGTAGTAAGAATAAAGAATAAGAAAACTAGGAAACTTTGAGTAAAATATTTCCACCCGTTTGTGAAATACAGCCATGTAAAATTTTACCAAAATTAGGTTCCCAAAAAATGTTTAAATTGATGTAGACATCTCCAAACTAAGATAGAGAGCTGAAACAGGTGTCATTTTGCAGCTTTCTTTATGGCCTTTTATGATATACAAGTCAACAAGGGTTAGGTTCAAAAGATTTTCGAACTTGAATTTAAAATTTTGATTTTGAGATCTTTCAAAATGCTCTATCTTCAAAAATTTTGAAAACATTCTAGAAACAATTCTTATATATTTTTGAACTGACGATGCAAGTGTAAATTTGGGATCATTATGAGTTCATATGGTCAATATTTACTTAAAAATGCACAATATTTACTTACGCTAGATTTCACTGACTTAAATGCATTTCATTCTGACTGTGCTACTTAATTTTTTTTAAGTTGTGTCAATGTTTCACCTATGACAATGTGACCCGTCGTTACCTTATACTAGGAAATTATGAACGAAAAACATATTTTTTTTAGATTTTGTTAAATTTGCGAACCCAGAATGGTCAATTAGAATAAATTAAGATGGACATCTCAACCTTTAAATACAGTTTTGAAAAATCTTCAGGTCTGAAAGGGTTAATTAACACACATTGTGAATGTTGATATCTATTATTGCATCATAACAATGAATAATACCAAGGTTTGGTGTCATATTGAGAAACCTGATAAGTGAAATGTATTAATAGTTTTGTGTCTGCGTCCGTTGTCTCCTTTAAGAACGAATATAATATTAAAATGTAACTTTTAAAATGCTAAAGAAGGAAATATTTTTGCTCCGTTATCGTTCGTTGTTCTTACTTGTCTTTATTTGAAAATATATGACCATTTGTGATGGCTCAATGGTAATATCGTAGCCGCTGCAACATTATACTAAATCGAGAAGCCCAGGGTCCGATTCACGACGCACATTGGGAAAAAATGCCTAAAACCAGGCCAAAATAAAAAAAAAAGGTTCTAGTTGAGAATTTTTAACTCTTAGGTTGGCTACACTATTATTGGGACTATCAAATCCCTCGCATACGATCGGCCGGGGTGAAAGCTGTATTCCAGGTTGAGCGTAGGGCTCCATTGGGTTTACCGCGTCACCCAAGCCGGACGGAAACTTTAGTGCGGAATTGGAGGCAAATATTTTTTCTTCTTGTGAAAATAATCATTGAAATTTTTAAAATGAAACATGTTACAGAGGGTATGCACTTAATTATAAGCCCTGGTTTAATTTCTTTCATGTTAAACATGTTTTTTAAATGAATGTTCGTGCCGGTAAATAGAAAATTTATTTACAAAATGAATGTAAAGAAGAGATAAGTTACAAATCCCACAACGTCCCACGTTCATTCAAATTTCATGATGATATTTATACTATTTACTTCACGGTCATTCCATCAAATCGTATGAATAGGCACGAATCCGATAATGAGACATGTTTATAGTGGTAGCTGCAAAATCCTATTTTGTTCTAATTTTATTAAACCGAATTTAAAAGTATACAATACGGCCCTTGTCCATAAAAATAATGTATAAATCAACACTAATAACTTATAGAGGACAACAAACTAAAATAATATAGGGGGAATACAACTTTCTCCACCAACATATATCGCTTAACTTAGAAAACAATAGACAATACCGCAGCAAAAAGCCAGAGTAATCTTATGTAGCAGTTAGACGAAGGCATTATGTTTTTGTTTGTTGCATTCACAGATAATTTAAACTTTAAAATAGCACTGTTACCGTAAATTGAATTTTCAGCATGCTACGCATGCCCTAAAAAACAACAAATTTACTCATGGCTGCCTAAAAAGTTATTTATGATACGAGTAGTGAAAATTACATTTTATTTTGCGAGAATGAGATGTTGCGACAAGAAGCCGACAGAATGAGTAGCGCAATTCCACGAGAAAAATAAAAGCACTTTTTGCTGTGTGTGTCATACAATATTTTTTAGTCAGCATTACTTGACTTTCATTTATTTTAATGCAAATATCACTAATTGGGTACATATTACATTAACCCTAGATTACAAGGTTGCCCTGTACCATGTGTAGTTTGAAGAGACTACTTGGGATAAAAATGAAAAACCTCAATTTTACAATGAAACTCTAATTTAATGAATTGAATATGTATGAAAAGGAGTAAGAAATTACATTTTAAAGGTGTTTACAGAGACACTTAAATGATTTGACCTTCACACAAGACACTTGCTTGGAGCTGGTCACACATGCTTTAGAGAAGCATCCACAGAAGTACTTCGTCATGTGACCTTTATTGTGATCGCCATCGACCCATTATCATTGTTAAATGTTCAGAATAAAGTTTAAGTGCTACAATACAAGGTTTTGTATTTATTATTTACTATATTAGCGAATAAAGCACTAAAAGTATCACTGACGTAACTACAAAGACGACGCGTGTTAAAATGCCGTCTGACAGACGACGCCTCTGTAATCTACGGTTAAGAACAGTTGTACGCGGCCAGACGAAAATATTTGTTATATTAGCATTCTTCCAATTTTTCCAAATGTCATCCGCCGTATGGAATCCTCCATTTATAATTTTTTGGTTTTTGATATCATATTCGTAATCAGCAAGCTTTGAAACCTCAACATACACCTTTTCATTGCATTCTTCCGCGTTTTTTCAAACGTCATCCGCCATATTGAATCCGCCATTTTGATTTTTTTTATTTTTGATATCATATTCGTATTTAGTGAGGTAGAAAATCCCAATATAAGCTCCAATATACTCATGATTTTGCATTTTGCCAGAGATATTGGAATTTTAATCACGTTTTAGGCATTTCTTCCCACTGTGCGACGATGGGAATTCTCGATACTTGCTACATAGCTGGATCCAATTCAACCACTTTCTGGAGGCGAATTCTAGTGGACGCACGGATCGGTAGATGTAGGAGTTTTCTCACGAATATCTATATCATGCGAATGCTGGAGCAATACGCGAACAAACGCATCGCAGCCGATTTTTCCTTCTCTTCTTCCTTGTCTCAATGTTCTCCCCTTACTTGACACGTATTTACATTGGCGATACATAGCTGGTGCGATGTTCCGCTGGTAAGATTGGGGGAAGGGTAAATCCCAAGGCAGGTGTGTAGGCCCACGCCAGATTTCATGTTACAGCGGGGGAAAACGCCGTCTCCCCTGGATATAACCTGCACTACACTTACGGGTCTAATGTCAAAGTAGACATGCTTGGAAAATATTCATAGTATATGAAATACAATAAACCTTTGTTAAACGATTCCAAGGGACAGAAATAATCGGTGTTCGTATCAAAATAATTCGTGTTATTCGATATTTACATGTAACGGTGAAATTCCTGTTAAGCGATTTCATGGTACCGAGATTATACTGTATGTGTTTACTTATTCTGAGTTCACACCTGAAAACACTTACATATCCGGAATATTTCAGAATAAAAATTGCGTAAAAAATAATTACAATTTCCTCTCAGACCAGTCTTACTTTCAAAGTAGTTATTCAAGGTAGTATCACTTATGCAATTAAGGATTAATTCATATATACTTAATATTTATTTTGCACATTAGGTAACGGTAATTTGGATTAGTGATTGTAAACATAAGTGCAAGGCCTTAATTTACTTACTGTAAATTATCAAAATTGGTAATTTCAGAGGCGTCTCTCCTCTTGTTTAAGCGACACACGGAGTATGAAATTTCGGCGACCAACTGTCCGTCAGAGGCAATGTAAAATTACTCCCATTTGCTTCCTCCCGAGCTATCTAAAGTTAGCAGCACCCCAAAACCAACTCCAGCCAAACCATAACCAGAATTAAAGGCTAATTTTAAGGCCAATTAAGTTCTCTATTCCCGAATTGTAGGCTCTTTACGATATCCCAACATCGTGGGCAGTAGTCGCTAGTTTTAGTGTAAAGCAGGCCTGCACAGCATTTTGCACTCTGACTGACCTTGAGAACCACGTGCGAGCAGTTTGCAAGCAAACCCGGGCCGCGTCGATGGGTGGGGATAAGACTCATTCTAGAAAAGGGGGACCGCCAATGGGAATGCGCAATTCGAACCGTAGCGCTTAAAATTGAAAGAGCATTTGCGAGAATGACGGGCTATTACATACACTTCAAGTATCATTACCATTTATTTTGGAAATGTTCGGTATTATAATAGCTTAATTCGCTTTGCTATAATGTAATTGCATGTATTAGTATGATATAAAAAAGACCACGCTCTTTGCGTTATTTTAAAATATTCTCATAATAATGTTATGATTGCCGGAAAATATCGTAAAAAAGGTTTGCTCATTGGTGCCTCTTATTCACCTTAAAAATGAGTGAAAATGGTCACAAATGTATGTAATGCCATTCATTATCCTTCTTGGAATTGGCTATATTTAATTTTTATATCAATCTTGATTTGAGAAACTGCCCTCAATTTCCTCTGTTATGCTATCAATTTGGAGATTATAACATTCTTGGTGAAAAGTCAATTATTAAATTGTAAATTTTTGTTAATTAAAATTACATAAGAAATTTTTAAGTCGACATTCCTTTATAATATTGTTTATGAGTTGCAATAAGCATGAAGTAAAAAATTAAAATAGAATTAAAATATGTCGATGCATAGCAGTGCAGAGAAGTATATAAACAGTAAAATTCGGCTCTTGAAGCTAGAAATACGACATTTTGCCCATTGAAATAAGTGGGTAAATTATTTCACAGCATGGACATCGCATTGCATTAGACAGCGAGACATTCAATCTACGCGCCGCGTCGACCCCCTCCGGCTTCTCCCCTCCCCCCAAAGCTACCTTCTCCCCACTACTTGCACTTTCGTAGCTGTCGCGGGCAGACAGCTGGCTCCTAAGTGCAGAATGCCCGCGGGAGCAGGCGTTGTGCAGGCCTGGTCTAAAGCTATTTGCGCTCCCCTGAAAAAAAAAACCCTTCGTGTAATTAGAAGTCAACGAAAATGCATCCAGAATTGAAGGCTAAGAAAAGGGTTGAGAAGAAAACGCTGTTTCAGCCCATATTTTCCAAAAATTAGTGCTGCACAAAGAGAATCAGATAACGTACATTCTCATGGGTTCTTGTTCACGAAAACTCAAAAATATCACCATTTTTTAAAATTATAAATAGTGGATTCAGATTATGTATTTCAGACTAAATATTACTGATAGTGTAATGTATACATAATGTAGTGTGTATTTCATCTAAATATCAATATTGCGGCCACGAAAGCAAACCGATTACGTTAAATCAAATAGTCTCTAAAAACTGTTCTACATTTTCTGAATAGTTTGTGGCTCGTAAGACGTGTTTGTTTATGTCTAAGAGAGACAAACGGATTTAAAGCTGAAGCTATTGCGCAATATTACTAAATCAAGATACTCTGTTGAACATCATTCATATGTATAAATTCAGGGTTGATAAACTAATTATTGATCAGATATGAGTCAGAAAGGTCAATTTTGCTTTCAAGTGGGTCTCAAGGCATATTAAGAAGTGTACGTAATATGCTACCTTTTTCATAATTTGGTAAAGACTTTCGAAGAGAGATGAAATTTTAGTAACATAAATGTCAGTATAATATTATAATTTCATGAAACAGTTCAAAAAATACGAAATCACGAAAAACGGACTGATGTGTTGCAGCATCTTGATTTGATTTATAAACGTGCATTACGAAACTACAAATATTAAGAACTTATTTTAAATAGGAAGTTGATTACCGTGGAAATAATGACGCCATCGTGATTTTCTTTGATTATTACAAAAATAATAAAATAAAATAGGATACATATTTTATTATTTTCCTTATGATACTGAAGAAGTGCATCCGCAAATAATTTTCCATTTCCTTGCACGTTCAAATTTGTGAAGACAGTTTCAAAATATATGATTCAATAAAATGGAAGTATTCTAAAATCAATTTTTCTTTGTTTTACTAACACAATTCTACTGGTTGTGATGTACACTACGTGGAGATGATATTATATTATTTGCAACATAGTTGGCGGTACAAATGTTTTTCGAAAGGATATGAAGAAAGTACAATCTCGATTTTCACAAGGAGTGTACTTCTGCGGTTACAATTGTTTCGTACACAGAGAATAATGGATCTGGTCTTAAGTAATGCTCTACAGCTTTGTAATCAGCATGAAAAACGACTAACGAGGCAAGGATTTCTACTTCACTATTCTGTCATTGAAAATAATATATCTCTAACTGAAAAAATACCTGACAATTTATATTACTAATTTCCCATGTATATAGAGATTGAAAGAAATATATCACATTACGGTCATGTGAGAAGCGTTAGTAGTTTCGATAGGTACCCAAGGACACGGAAAAATAAAACAAACAATGAAAGTTTTCATTTTGACAGAAAAATACAAGCATTTTGTCGTAATTCCTCCCATTCTCATATCACTTACACGTCCCTACTGATTTCTCATACTATACTGATGTAATGTGAGAGCAAGGCTCCAAGGAAGAGTTTCATGTCTTCAAATATTTGTTATTCACACGTTGCGTTATGGAACAGCAACATTGTTGATATTCTTCATAAGTAAAAAAAACTAATGTTCTGTGTATTTACTTTACTATGTTATTGCAGTGTTAAAAGATACCATTTTATTTGTAGTTCTTCAATAGTGTGCGAGTTCCATTTTGGAGAAAAAATTGTGAGTTTCCTTCAGCATCTATTTTGCTGTTACAGGCCACTACTCTGTACATAGTTCCGATAATGAAACACAATTGTGAGAGAAACATATCACCTGCAAGACTGCGAAACGTCTCACTAGATTAGTTATTAATTCAAGATCTCTTGAAAAAATAAGAATAAGAATGGTATTTCTCAATTTAATGTAATTTTAATACTTGACATGAAATAATAAGTGTAGTTCTATCAGTGACACCAACTGTACGATACGATACGATATTCTACGATACGATACTCCATCAGTGACAGTGCTATTAGTGTAGCACTATCAGTGACACTAATTCTACGATACGATACGATACGATACTCTACTCTACGGTAAAATACGATAATGTCGATTCCAGGTGGACAGTGCGTTTGAACAACGGCACACGGGTCGCGCGTCATCACTCCTTCCCCGTTTTCCCTACTCCCATCCTTAGAGCTCGATGTTAGAGAAAATGACCAATGACCATGTAGTAGAAAGTCTCCGCCAGCACTGCAAATACGCGAACTTTGGGCGAAGCTCAAACTGGACAGTTGGGTCATCGGAAATAATGTACCAAAAGGTAATGAGAGGTAAGGGATAATCAACCACAACCACTTATTGTGGTTGATTATCCCTTACCTCCCATTACCATTATGGATTACCGCAAGATATCCGCCACGAAATTTAATGTAGCAAATTGTTAATTAACTTTTCATGGCCAGCCTAATACATGTCAATAAAAACATACGGCACCATGAGTTGTGATCTCTCATTCGTTACTTTGAAATACAAAAATAAGAAATTAATGCTTTCTGTACCTTTAAATAGAATATTTACTCATAAAAGTAGTACATTTTTCGGTTTATGATGTATACATTTTTTAACAATCAGTTCATTAGGACACATGCATACGAGCACAGTATGTATTAAGTTACAGACGTTTCCAAAACGAGGAAACAGCGTAATGAATCCCATGAATTCTTCTAATATCCTAATAACATTATTAATGTACTGCAGTTTTATCTCATCTTTTATAATTCAGTAAGAGCTAAATAACTTCAGAACAAAGTAGCTATTTACGGCATTTTCAAACAAATTCGATCACACCTACATTCACTGCCCCTGTTTCTCACATCTGAATATGTGGAACTTAGTTCACTCATTATCAAATACTCAGGAATCAAAGAAAGCTCTTTTATTTTGCCTATGAATTGTGTCTTTCTGTTTTCCATTGTATCACATGTTTAACACCGCATTCCATTAATACCACAAATTTACCTTACTACAAAGTATATACTGATAATAATATTTAAGGGAAGAAATAATGACATACGCAAGTGCTGAATACGTATATTATTTTGAGATATTGCTTGGCCGTAACAATGAAGAAACCAAAATATGTGATTGGCAACTTTCCAATCAAAATGAAAGCACAAACTTGATACGGAATATCACTAGACGGTTGAGAGACAGCCCCTCGTCAGTTGTGGATAAAGTGAAGCGAATACTAAAGCCAGGCTGTATAGGTACGTTCTTTGTAACGCGTTTCCGGCTGCACCGCTGGCCCCAGATCGCCGACGTGAGTATGATCCCCTGCGGAGAGGCAACCCCCTGGGGCTTCCGCCGGGATTCCCTCGCACCCACGCGCGAACGCCCCGCCCCGCCCCGCCCCGCTCCTCCTCGCTCCACTCCGCCCGGCCTCTCCTCCTCGCCGCCCCACCCCGCCCCGCCCTCCCTCGCGTCTCTGCACCGCCCGCGCCGCCTTGTCGTCTATGATCGATGTCGGCTGACATCTTCACCGGCGCCGCGCGACGTGCGTCTGACAGAAAAGGATGAGCCTCGTGGCGCCCCGGGCAGAGAGGCGGCGGCGGCATAGGCGGGGGCGGTGCAGCAGCTCCTCCGTTCGCGAGGCCCGCTCCGCTCTCCCCGCTCCGCTCTACCCCGCTCCGCTCTACCCCGCTCCGACCCCACCTCCTCCGACACGACTCGCTCTAGCCAGGCACCATCGCCGTCGCGACCGCCGAGCACCCCGCCTTATCTCGTGGCGACGCATTCAGCTCGCTCCCGTGCCCCGCGTCCGCCACCGCCCCGCCCCCGCCCCACCCGGAGCCCGCTATCTCCCGCAGGTCCCACATAAAGCGCCGTTGGTCTCCTCCGGAAGCCGCCGCCCCGCGCCGCCCGGGGCCTAGCGGATTTTGAGGGACGCGTTGGAAGCGAGCCCCTTGTGGCTGATGGACTCTCTCGCATGTACTTCTTAAGTACTGCCATCACAGGCTTCGTTGGGTAATGTTCATGCCAACTTAACGCTGCAGGGAAATATCGTGTTTGGTTTTAAATACGAAATATTAAATTTCAATTAACATTTCAGACAACATATTGCCGAAATGTCAATTAAGATAATTAAATACACCTCTAAGAAGACTTACGTATCTTCTGAAAAACAACAAGTTATTCACATTGGAAGCTGTAATTATCTTATCTCTAAAACAATGAAATATAAGTTATAAATTGAGGAAATCAAAATTTAATACGGACACGATTTGCCGTAGTAAATTTGAATTTAACAGAATTTCCCGTATAACTGCTGAAAATAATTTGATGTAAAACTAACTAAAAATACATATTATTTTAACTTACTTCAGTTAAATGCGATGCGAAGACAATCAGGAGTCTTGGTGAATGATGATCCATCTATGGTGTTCCTTAAATCGGCAGGCTCGTGCGTTCCATGTTAATACCGCGACCAATAGCTACGAACAACGATATCTTCCAGGCACATTAGATGGCGGAAAACACCATTGTCGGGATGGTCGATAGGGGGATCTAACGTAAGAGAAAATTACATCAAATAATAGCAGTGTCAATTACAGCACGCAATGTTCATTATAAACCTCTTATGATCATATGTATTTTTAAGACTAATTTTAAATAATTTAAACTTTTTATATTTAATAGAAACATAATATTTCAGAAATTGGTTATATCCTTACAGACAAATCATGCCTTGAGCTGACATCCTTGTGCTGTCAGAAGGTTCTCCCACAGTATTATTATTATTATTATTATTATTATTATTGTTGTTGTTGTTGTTGTTGTTGTTGTTTTAGAATTGTTTGGGAGGAGGTCTTCAATTTCTCAGGTCGTTGAAGATCACTAGTGATACTCTAAATAGCAGCGATAACGATGGTGGAACAAAAGTGGAGTGAGTTGCAGGGAAAATAAGGGAACCTGACGAGAGAAACTTTTTTCCAATACATATTCCTCATGGATTTCCCCCGATCGAACCCAGGCCTCAATGGTGGCAGGCATTTGTGATAAAATGTATCTCAAGAGCCGTCCCCCTCATTCCAGTCCTTGAGGCAGGAGCCGCATAGGATAACTGATGGTCCCACGTACTGATGGTCCATTGAGTGGCCTTCACGATGGAGCGAGGGTGTGGCGGGGAAAGAGGACCGCGCCCGTGCCATGGCTTCTTTAAGAACAACTATCATTGTTATTCATGTAGTGAGACAGTTATCGACCTCGTCTCATTCTGCCACCGTCCACACTAGAACTTAAAATCTCATGGTCTATGAAGCTTGGCTCGCAACTACGTCATAAGCTATGGTACCTTGTTTTTGCTTTAATTGATCCCGTTAAACTATTCATGTTTTCAAATAAAGTTAATAACACTCTGTATGTAATATGAGATATAAATTCAGTATTTACGGTATTAACTTGGATTATGAGGTTTCCTAATACATTCGTTGTTGAATTTCACCCTCCAACATTGATAGTATGCTTAAGTTCATTCTCGCACTGTCGATACATTGATATTGTATAATATCCCAAGGTCCCTTCATTTGACGTTGTAGGAACGGAAGTACATTCTGTTTCTAAATGTAGGTTGCGTGACTCTTCAGCATATATTCTAGAACGTGTTCGCGCCAAGAACAATGCAATGTGTACAATGGCAATGTGTCCGGTCGTCGAAAGATATGGCGCTGATCAAACAAAATCAGCTCTTTAAAAAAGATCATATAAATTTTTTTGAAACAACGAGTAGTTTTCGTGTAATTTTGTGTTGGATATTAATGCAGTTTATAAAAATTATTTTCACAAAAAACGCTCCAGATTCATTCTTTAAATTTTCTCCTCGAATGTATCAAAGGACGGTAAATAGTGGTGCTAATCACATTCCTTGCGGACTCGTTATTTTCGAAAATTGCAAAAAAGTAACTTTTCAAAACTACAAAATTGAAGATAGAAATGTTTGCGTTGAACAAAACATGTTCTAAACATCAGCTCATTAAAGAAGGTCCTGTACAATTTTTTGAAAAACAGTATTTTTTGCGTAATTTATGCCTGAAATTAATTCAATTAAAAAACATTTTCTACAAAACCACTACAATTTTTTTCTTTCATTTCTTTCCACGAATAAAACAAGGGAATAGTGCAGATCGCATTTTCGTTGAACACTGAATTTTCCAAAAGTGTGTGTTGGAAATAATGGGAAAGAATAAGAATTTAAGCAAGTACACATGAGGCCGGTGAAACGGTAAAGCGTAGGGCAATTTAACTCGATGGACCAGATTTCGAGTCTCGGCGCAGAAAAGAAAAATTCGCTGCTCAGAAAATTTCTACAGGTTCATGTAATAGTATATACAATATTGGGAACTGATAAAAATAATGGGAGGAAATGCGTGCTGTTGTAGCACTACTAGTTTAATTAAGTGCTCTTACAAAATCACATTAAGCTCACAAAAATTAGAATATTTAAAATCATATTAATTGTAACCCATTGTATTTTCGTTTTACCTCACCTTAGACTCCATCTTAGATCCGTGGTCACAGGAAAAGGAACAAAATAGTTCTGTAGCAATTTGAAATGCAATATAGAATAAGTCATTCAATAGATTTATTGAAAAGAATCTCGAGAAATAATACAAGAACCTTGATCGTTGTTTGAGTGTTTAAAAGGCAGAAAATCCTATGAAAATATTTTCAATACCTCGTCTCGGAATCGCTTAAGAAACATAGGCTCGGATATTCGACAAACCTTACGATGACCATCCAGAAATGCCACGCCTCGCCACTGAATATCCAGTTGCCAGTAGTTCATCTGCTGAGCAATCTAGCTCAAGGAGCGCTGCAACCAAATGAAGATCTCCCGTTTCCAGAACCAGCGACTGAATGATACACATTAGCATAACACACGGCCGCGATGGGTCGCTGTTACGGGCTTTGATTGCAAGGTGGCGTGTCGTCGGGTGCAGCCGGCCGCCGCCCCTGCCCCTCCCCGCCGCCCGCCGTTCCACCTGTTCCAACTTATCCCGGATTGAAAAGCTTCTTGGGTGGCCGCCACCGACAATGCTTAACGGGGCGGGCGGCGGGGCAGGGGTGGGGGCGGGGTGGAGGGCGGGGGCGGGGCCGGGGGCAGAGTGGCCAGCGGCGCCTATCGCGTGCCCGCGGCGGGTGGCCGCCGGCCGGACGTTGCTCTCGGACGCGGAGCGCGTGCGCTAAACTGCACTCAACATCCCACGGCCGGCGCGCAACCCGTAGACAGGTTAGCCTGCGAGATCTCCTTCATTGATAAACTCATTCATTTGAGAGCGAGGCCCGTGTAGTTAGGGTGAAAGGGGCTGATTGTTTCGCTCTGTTTAGCGCTAGTGGAAATAATCAAGATATTCACACGACTTTACTGCTCAATAATAGAATTAATACAAAAGTTTTAAAAGAATTAACTTTTTTTCTCAACTTAGATTTCATACACATTTGATTGAAACCACAGATGGTACAGTAGTAGAATACTTCTAAAACTTCTTCCCTTTATCCTGTTGAACACGGTACGTAACTTACTTTTTCATTTTGTTAAAAATAGCATTAATTCTTGTAGCTGCTTACACAATTTTGTTTGGATTTTTATGTTACAAAATTTCTACTTGGCAACACCCGATAGAAATAAAGATTCTGATTATAAATGTACCACAGGATTTTCAAGCTCGGGCTAATAAATCTAAGGTAAATCATTTTATTGCATTTACTTACATTTTAATAACGTGTTTTTAACAGTCATTAACTTTAAGTTTTACTATTTTCATAATGCTTTGATTTTGTAACAAAATACAATTAGTTTCAACAATGAATTTTTGCTTTGGTCTTTGCAAGGACATCCCGGAATCGGACGCGAGCCGCAGTGTTGCAATGTTATATAATTTGTATTAATAAAGGGGATGAACTATGATGTGGATCGGGAACCAATTAAGAATCAACACTTTAGACGTCATAATTATCTTGACAACAAATGGCAAGTTTGTTCTAAAACCTCTTTCATTTTTTTTTGAGTCCACCATGAATGTTCCTTTGTGCTTGATGGAGTATCTATGTTATCGTAAAGTTGCCGATTCTCATATAACGTTAAGAGAAAACAAAGAGGAATTCCCGTAAAAGTTGATTTGAAGAATATGATAAAGGCTTGATGCCAGACTTTCGGCCATGTTCATGTTTCGTGTCATAGCGGGAGAAATTTTTAAAATACATATAATCTCTGTCTAAAACGTATTTGTTAATATTGTCTTGTCAATAAAACTACTTCATTGTAGATATCACAATGGAATGCACTTTTGCATCACGAGGTGTTAGCCTGGTATTGTTAAAACGATACAAGTTCCATTGTAATATTAAATCATTTAAACGTTTATTAATGGCGACGATTACAAAGTAATTTATGATAATTGTTTGCTGTATTTTTCACGATTATTTTACATTAATTTCTTAGTTAATATCTTAATGTTATTTGTTGTTTCGCAGTAACACCATTTCTTTTATACTGGAAAAGGAGTGTTACAATGAAATCATTATAAATCTAGTGCTGTAGTAAATACATTACAACATTAGTGCGATAATAAAGAATTTATAGCAACCATACGAGTACGTTAATCAAACATTACCGCATATCCGTAGATAAAATTTATTACAGTATTAAATAAAAATAACAGCTATCGTGCCATCTACTGCTTGAAGTTGTAAAGAATTTTCTGACTTCTGTTGAGGAACACAGATCGACGTACCACTTTTACAAAATGTGTCACTTCCGAAGAATTTTTTTTAAAGGAATTGGAAGTAAACGATCACCAGAAAACACAAAAGAAAAAAGGGAACTAAACTTCCATGTTACTGATGAAATGGCTGACTAATTTGTCATGGAGTTACTGGCAATGTTGATGAAGATGTTACCCAAAACGATTCTCAGAACGTTAGCGAGAATTGTGCTTGTGGGGAAGATTACAAAAATGGTGAAATTTGGATGAAATATTGTTAATCGAAATGTAAACTACGAAGTGTATCACCAGACATACCAGATCCTTTCAAATAGCGTTAGGCCTAAACACGTGTATGCTTTAAATGCAAGGAAATGTAACTATTATCAAATGGATAAAAGTAATGATTGTGTTCGAAGATATAATTTCATCTCTTCAATCCATTTCATGTGTTGTTGTGATCCACTTTTGTTTTCGGGAACCAATTTGGATCGTAACAAATAACTTCCGTATTTTCGTCCAGTTACATGCAAGCGCTCGTTATTTACAATGTTGTTGGTGTATGTCCAGTCCAATTCAATCATGCTTTTTAAGTTTTAGGTAAAGTTCCACAACTGATACTTGGGATCCATTTGCGAAACAAGTAAAACTTATAAATATACTCGAACCATAAGGGATTCTCTAAGAAACATTTTTAAAATGTTTCGTTTCGGAAATATTTGTGGTACTAACATTTCCTGAGGTTGATCCTTAACCGATTCCTTTCCCTAATAAAAAAGCCTAAATGCTTTTACAATTACAATATATTTTCCAGATTTCAGAGAAAAGCGAAAAAACGTGAAGATAAAAATTCAAAAAGTCTATCTTGGTAATTTATGAAAATATTCAAATCATTTAAATGGAGAGTGACCGTTTAAATGTCATAGACATAGTTTTAAAAAATGAAGAAAAAGGAAGAGAGTAGATTGCAAAGAAAGGACAATAAGAAAAATAGAAACTATATTGCAGAAAAAGGGAGATAGTTCCTAGAAAATCATTGTGGGATTTTTTCTTGTCGTGTAAAGTGTAAAGGAAAGCTTAAATCAGAGAAAAGGCAAGTAATTTTTAATGAGTTTTGGAGTCATATTTCTTGAGCAAATAAAAAAGTATCTGTCAGTGATAACATTCGGCGTGATTAAAACAATTTAAATCAACAATAAAATTTACGGAGTTTTGGAATGGAATTGGTCCGTAAAAGTAGGAGACAACATTGTAATGGTTTTACAATTTAATGAAAAACAAATTTGAAAGTAAATCATGTATATATCATATACATATCACCAACTAAAATGAAAATCAAATTAAAGATCGAACTTTGTTTTACATATAGATGTGGCGCACAGTAATTCTGCTACCAGATTAACTCTTGAAAAAATGCTTAGAGAATAGTTACCTAAAGTATGAGACACTGATGTTGTCTGGTATCAATGTTTTATATATATCTGCTGTAAATAAAACATTGATACCAGAGCACATCAGTGTCTCATACTTTATTGAAAAAAGTATCTACATTTCCAACAGTTATACTAATAGTTACCTAATTTGCAGCACTTATTTTTACTTTTCATTTCTGTGGTCTCAATAAAGATTCAATTACAACAATATATTTGCCAAAAGTAATCTTATTCCTATGTAGGTCTACTTTCCTTATCAAATATAATTTTTCTATTATATTGTTTCTGTCAAAGAAGAATGAAGAAAGATAGAAAGTGTGCAATCGATTCAAATTGGAATACCGATTGCCTAATTTGGACTCAGTTTCATACGTTGGATCTCAAAAGAAATGCACTGATCATAAGTCGCAAACATACCTATTTATTGAAAATAACATTAATACAGTACATCTAGACCAGTGATTTCCAACTGGCGGCCCGCGGACAAATATATGTAAAAAATTACGGTGCGGCCCGCGACTTAGCAAGAATTTGATATAATATTTGATTTCAATATTTGATTAAGTTGAACAGCCCTGATTTAGAAGATGCAGAAAAGTTCATATTATTGAATACATAAAGAGAAATTATAGATATCTTTGAAAATTATAATCCACAATGCACCCGACACTATTTCTCCTCAATAACATGACTTCTATTCACTAAAAATTGACTAAGAATCCCATTAGAGTATACACAAGCATTGGAGCCAACTTGTATGATCCAAATGATCTAATGCGTTGAATCGTACATGTGCAGTCCAATTGACTTAACGGTTCGAATTCGGGAACTTTCCTTTACAAATTAATGAAATGTGTTGTAATTCTTCCCCTTCAAGTGTTGATACTGAATGTGAATAGCACCTTTTTTAGAGCAAAGGGATATTCTTAATATCTCAGACGCCTCCAAGAATTCTCCTGAAATAAACAAGAAATAATTTCGAATATTAAGAAATCGCACTGTAGACCTACTTTCAAAAATTGTTCATTATTTTATCTTGGAGTAGGTCTTTCCTGGCTCTGTTTCTAAATCTCAAATGACACATTTATCTCAAACAATCGAAATTCAACATTTCCAAAACATCCACCAGTGAGCTTGGATATTTAATTGAAAGATAAAAAAATATAATCGCACATAATTTATTTTGATTTCAAATCATTTATAACGCCCTCAATAAGCATTAATAAAGATAAAAAATATTATTATACTCCATAAGACTTATAAGGCGCTATCTCGGTATCGAAAAAATGCTGATAGAAACACATACTGAGTACATAAGCACACAATGAAGTCCTAGCCACATACCGTGTTGTTCGAGTAAAATAACATTTCCGCGAAGGTTTCACTACTTTTGTACGAGTAACCATTTTCTTCTCAAAAGAGCACTTTCTTATGTTTTTTAGGAGGCATGTGAATATTAATAATATCCCGCGACGGACACTGGAGTTGAATGTGCTTCGAAGATGAAATATGAAGGAGGAGCGACGTCAGTTTCCTGCGCCGGCCATCGGTCCCCCTCATCACCATTTTAATGAGGTGCGAGCGTTGGCCGGAGTGTGCGGCGCGGCGCACGGCCGCAGGAAATCACAGCGGCAGCGGCGGCGGCGGCGGCGCAAAGGTGAGGACGGGCAGGCCGGCGAGACGCGCGGCCTCCAGCACCCGCCCCCACTGCTGCGTCCACGCCGCGGCGACCGTCTCGGTCGGTATGAATGAGTAGGGACCGTCGTAACCTAGACAGCACAGCCCTCGAGCCTAGACGCCGCCCGCTCCGCCCCGCTCCCACCCACTGTTGCGCGCCGCCGTCTACGGCGCCAGCTCCGCCGCCGAAGCCGCCGCCGCCACCGCCGTCGCCGCCGTCGCCCGCAGACGACTTATGTCATCAAAAAATCAACAGAACTCGACTAACTGGTCTTCGAGGTATGCCCAAGTGGCCTCCGCCCGTCCTGTGCCGCCGCCGCCCTCGCCATCTCTGTCGCGCTCTAGCCTTCCCGCCCCCACTCCTCCCACCGCGATGCGGCCTCACCACGTCATCTCTCGTTCCTTTTTGGCAAAGCCTGGATACTTGGGGCTGCATGGCCTATGCCTCTTTTTCTCTCCATTGTTTATTATTTTGAAATGGTGGCTCGATCTTTCTTCGTGCGACGGCGCTGGAGCTTCGCGTCAAGGGCCGCGCGGGCGCCGTGGCCCAAAGTCTCGTTAGCCCTCAGTTGGGCCGCGCTGCTACCGTCACTGGCCGGCATGAAGCTCGCGGGGCCCTCATGGATTCTGGCCTAGTGCTCTTCATTTCGTTGCTGCACTTTTATCACTTTATCATAACGCCATTGTCATTTTCTCATCGACGGTATTCCTCGTAGCTGATAGTGACAATGTCCTCAAAGCAACCTATGTCCCCCACAACGTCTTTTTTCGTTCAATACAGCGCATGCGTCCATCGGGGGTAAAAACGCACCCAGTGTTTGTTTCGGATATGGGCCTTTTCAAGAAAAGCCAGAACGCATGCAATGGTGCACGAAATTCTCCAAGGAGGGGAATTCTGGTGGGACTTGGAGCGTTTTTGTAAAGTTTATTGACGATCACTAGAGAATTGGGTTATGTAGCTTGATTAAAAGATATAGTTTTGATTGGTGCCTCGGAAACTTACAAAAAAATATGATACAGACAATACAATTAAATATAAATTTTACTTCCTCTCAGTCATTAAAATATTTCTTCTCAAAGAGGTTTTTCTGTCTGTTATTTCTGATTTTAATAAATGTACAAATTTCACGCACGCCGATAGATTCAATGTATGGACAAAGGCGTGTACCATGCAGCAGATACAAGTGGAATATTACTATTGACGTTCCCCAAAATACTTCGAAGTGGAACACAAGGACATGAATTAATATGAACGATCTCCGCAATTCGTTTTAGAATTAAAGTAACCGATCGTAAAAGTACTTTCGAGAACAATATTAAAGTGCCTTCTGCAGGAGGCCGTTCTTGAGGAAACGCTTAAATGACTTCTTGAACTAACTCCTTGAACATCTTTTAATACTTATGTGAACAACATTTTTCATGAATGGCCTTATTGATGTGATCTGTCATTCTCTCTCTCTCTTTCTCTCTCTCTTTATCTCTCTCTCTCTTTCAGCCCTCTCTTTTTCCTCCCACACCTAGATTCATCAATAGCAACAGCAAAACTGCGTTCGTTTCTACATTTCTCGGCATCGTCTCGTAACTTTTTCAAGAAGGGTTGGTTGATTGATTATTTTGTGTTTTCGGCCGCTACAACTGCTATGATCATTCGTCCCGTAAATGTGGTGCATGTTTTATCACAGGATGTAGCGGGAATCTATCGTTACTGAATGGTGAGATCCAGCGCCGACCTTCACGTCGGCTAGCGGCATTTTCCCCCATCAGGAATCTCCCACCAGCGAGGCACCTCCGCAGCCCGGACAAACTCTAAGCTCTGGACTCATCTCCCGACAAATGCGGTCGTGGAGTGCGTGTGTGTGTGTGTGTTTAAGGGGTGAGGATAGGACAAGGAGGAGGAAGGAAAGATCGCGGTCTGTGGCCGTTTGTTACGGGTACTGCTCCGTCATTCGCCTGTTGTTGATCGGCGAAACCACTGGAAACTACCGATCAGAGTAGCCGGCCGCTAGAATTCTCCTGACAGGGGTGGGATTCGACCTACTAGTTGTGTAGCTAGAGTCGAAAATCCTGCCACGTCTGGGCTCGAAACCTAGGTCCTTTTGGTTAGAGGTACATCCGTGATATCCTTTGCAGCTCGGCTTGGTATTAACAAATTGAAGAACCTTTCTTAAACATTTAAAAATTGCCATTTATCTTTTTTGAAGATTACGTGGTTTGTTTTGAAGTGAAGGAATTAAGAGGTTGTTATTTATATTAATTCTTATATTTTATTATTAATTTTCCCAACTACTAAATGCCACTGAATGTTTCCAATACAAAATTAACACGGAGTTGAAATCACAAAGCCCTTTTCTTGCAGTTTAAAAACAAGTAAATCTATCGAACTATGCTCGTTGAACTATGCTCACGAACGTTGTATCGAATAAATGGAAATTCTTCATTGGAGACATCTCGAACACATCTGTAAGAGGTAGTCTGGAATGAAGGCAATAGTATCAATAATGTAATAAATGATCACCATGGTTCGAGAATTTCGATGGTCCATTCCTCCCGGGCAACCATTGGCACGACTGTGCTGAGCAAAATCGCACGCAAGGTTCTGGTCGTAGGCGAGCGCTGCGGCGGTTGAGCTGAAACGGCCAGCCGGGGACCGTCGCCGCTTCCGCCGCGCGCGCACCCCCTCCCGGCCCCTCCTGCACCCGCGCCGCCGCCGGCACGGGGACGAGCGCTTGACGGCTTGACGGATGCCCTTCAGTAGTGAAGAATGCCCCCCGCTTGTCAGCTTCTCGGCCGGCGGCGGCGGCGGCGGCGGCGGTGGCGGTGGCGGCGGCAGCGGCGGCGACGAGCAGGGACGCGGGCAGCGGCGGTGGGCCGTGCGGCTAACTACTACTGCCGCTGCGCAAAAGGCAGGCCGCAAGCCTCAAACGTGCCGAAAATACCATTGCCATTTCATTGCCTTTTCCCTCTCCGGCGGCCCTGCTTCGCATGGAGGACGCGGCGCGACCGTCCCCGCTCACCTTTTAACCTGCCGAAAAAACGGCTCGCGAGGACGTTTCGCCGCCGCGTCCGCCCGCGCTCCGCCCCTCCCCCGCGAGACCTGCCATGGCGCTGGACAGACGGACCTCCCGATGTAGGCGCAGGCTGGGCACTGCACGAGGCTTCGTACTCAAGGAAAACCTTATGCAATGAGCAGTGTTTGAAATGAACAGATGTCATTGTTGCTCCATCGCAAGGCGATTCCGTTCGGACTTGCGATTGACGTACTACAGTGATGTAAGGTGTCATGGATCGCTTTTTGTTATATGAATGTTATCTGTGTCTTATCAATCTTTACGGAAATAATCCCCCTCGGTAGGAGAATCGTAAATATTCCGCAAACCTAAAATGCTCTAAAGTTCGTTAACGCAGGGTAATAAATGATTACCACACAATATAATAGATTATTACCAGATATGATAACTTTATTAGGATTCCATTATCTACGATTTTGTGAGTCCTGAAAGAAACACTCCAGAAACAAAAGAAATGAATATATTTGTTCAGAAAGAAAAATTAAGCGAGAAATAAAAAAGCCCCCAATTTACACAATTCGACTGCTTTTTTATTTCTTTTTTTGCTCTTTATTTGTTCTGCTATTTATTTTTTCTGTCTATGCTAATATAATAATTTGTTTTGTAAATAATAAACAATTTACATGTTTCTGGAGTGTTTCTATGCTTTATAATGGAAATTTTTGCCTAGAAATCATTTTTTCAAACACACTTTTGAGTGCTCATTGCGACCCAACCATTCGGAATATCCACGTCGTTTATTAGACAAAATATGCTTAGAATTGTCTTAAGAGCTTATTTTCGAAGTTTCGACGTTTCCTCCCCGGACACCCTATATAAAAACACCTCTATGTCACTGATACGTTCCACTCGTAAAGGTAATATTCTCTGCATACTATATTGCATGTAGACGGAGGTTAAACCAAACACATTCGGTACTTCTTTGGGTACTTTGAGTACCAAACACATTCGGTACTTTACGTGGGTTACTTTGCGTCGTCAGTACACAATTATAAATTTGTGTACGAAAAAATGCCGATTTCTTAAAAAAAACTGTTTTTAAAAATTCATTAAATATTTTTTCTAAATAAATATTAAGAAAATTGGACGAATAATATGTTCGTCAAAATATGTAAAATTTAATTAAAATATATAAAATAGGCAAAGCAAAATTTGAATATAATGTTAGGATTGCCATGATTCGCAAAAATCATAATTTGGAGAACATGCAAAGACAAAAAATATGTAAGTACATAAGAATTTGGATTTACTAATAGAAGTAGCTCTTGTATAAGCAATATTAAAAAAAATATTTTCGATTTACCAAATAAAAAAATGTCAATTCTTGTTTTCATAAAATACAGGGTAATTCACTTCATGTGCATGAACTCCCAACCAACAGGTTCAAAAGTAGATAACAAACAAAACAATTGATTTCCTCTATAAATTCTTTTGCATGAATTTGGACACGCGAACATGCTGAACTACGACTAGGGTAAGCTAGGCTTCCCGCCCAGCACCACGGCATTTCGCGCTTGTTAAAATCATTGCGCCGATAAGAGGTACGCTTAGTGCAGCAGACCGACTCCAACACATAACTTCAATTTTGACATTATGTTTCGTCATGCGTGTTAACCCCCGTGCCTGTGTTAACCCACGTCATGCGTGTTAACCTCTCGTATAGCATAGAACGCATCTCTAAGATATATCACATTTCCTATCTATCTTCAATAAACAGGTATCTCTAAAAAGGTGTAGCTCATATCTGTCAGCATAATCCTTAAGAGATTTTGATCAGAACACTATTCAGAAGACTAGGTAAAGAGTAGATTACGCGAGTGAAGCGAAGCATCACGTTTACATTTCCATATTTTGAATGTTTAATATATATCATAGAACGCATAGCCTCGTAGTCTTAGATAGGATTCAAATACCGTTTAAAAGAGGAGAAACGCAATTTCTTCACACAATATTTCGCAGAAGGATAGAGAAGAATCTTATGAATACGTATATTGTTATGTAAAACTAGAAAACAAGCGGAAACTGAGATACGTCACTTTGGAAATATGCCCAATTATCATTTGAAGTGGTAATGGATTGGAGACTCTAGAATAATCCCTCTAGTTGATTCAGTTTTTGAAATTCTACTAATAATACAAATTTTACAATAAGTATTTTATATTTTTTTTTATTTTTCTTTCAGTGCCTCAATCTCTCTCCTTTGTTTATACATTAATTTCAAATGAAGTTTATACGAGGATATAAATATTTATGTAATGCTTCTGCAAAATTTGTGTAGGACCCTGTGTCTCGTTGCAAAACGAGCTCTGCGCGCAGGGCACGTGGTTGAGCGCCGTCGCTGCCAAATGCCAAAGGGCTGCGGTGAGAGGACGTCCTGCCGCGGCGCAGCGCTACAACAGGCTGCTGGAGGAATGTCATTAGGGAGAGATCCAATGGTTAATGTCCTAAATGGGACCTCCCTTGATGTGAGTGAAGTGGTTGGGGAAAGAACTTTACCAAAATAATCGTGCATTCAAGAAAAAAAATCGGAATTATTGGCTCCGGGTACATGCAAGGAACTGAGGAACAATAAAATGTAATGTCGTAAAAATGAAATTGTTGGCATTTTAAAACGAAATTATTTCCCTAATTCCACCATAATCCTATTACAGCAGTAGAGTAACCTGTGTGTGTTCGTCCGTCCGTCCCTCACTTCCAAACCCATTCCGTCCATCGTTTGGGGCAAGAGAAGAGTCATTCG
Source organism: Acheta domesticus (assembly GCA_031308135.1). Taxonomy (NCBI): domain Eukaryota; kingdom Metazoa; phylum Arthropoda; class Insecta; order Orthoptera; family Gryllidae; genus Acheta; species Acheta domesticus. The sequence continues at coordinate 91,470,364 of JAHLJT010008446.1, read as the reverse complement.
ACGCGGCTCGGACTGCTGCTGAGAAACTGGCCAATTGCTTGTATCCTTCTAATCTAAATAAAACATCTAAAAAATGTAATAAGTAAATAATATTTTTAAAACTGTTTACAGCTTCGGAGACGCCACACTATACTAGTTTGTAATAAAACAATCGTTTCCTTCGTCCAGTATTCAGTTTCTGCCAAATTTTCATATTCTACTAACTTACTATTCAAACGGTTTCTATTATTCTACACTCTAGAATAATTCCTCTGTTTGATTTAGATTTTGAAATCCTACTAATAATACAGATTTTACAATAACTATTTACTTCTTCGAATAGGTCACTGTGGACCACGTTTATTTCAACTGGTACTTACTTTCTTCCTTCCTTCAAATTTCTTCTTCCTCCAAAATTCTTTCATCCTCTCCCGATGTGTTTCTTTTCTCTCTTTAGCCCAGGTGGCTCCGCTCTTCTTTTTAAGTTTCTCTAAAAATCCTTTTCACTTGATTAATTTGTGTCTCAGACGGTTCTGAATATCTTGTGGTGTTATATTTAGTTAGTATGTCTTTTTTTGTTTCTTTGACCCAAGTATTATCCATTTTTAATTTTATAGTGTAGTTGAACAATCTTCCTGTGAATCTGTTGTATTCCATCCTTTGCAGGTGACCATAGAAAGAGATTTTTCTTTTTCTGATTGTGACTGTAATTTTCTCAATCATTCTGTACAGTTCGTTATTGTGACGCCGCCTATACCCATTGCCTTTCTTGAACGGTCCCAAGATTTTCCTTAGAATTTTCGTCTCCATTATTTCCAATTCTTCCATCATCATTTTCTTATTCGTACTCAGATATTCTGCTGAATAAAGTGCTTGTGGTCGAATTACGGTCATATAGTGACGTGATTTAGCACTGATGGAAATATTTTATTATTTTTTCTTTGTATTCCAAGTTTTCAATTTCTCTCCTTTGTTTATACATTCTTTTTTAAATGAAGTTTATACGCGGATATAAATATATTTATGTAAAGCGTCTCCAAAAGTTATGTTCCAAACATGTTTGTTCAAATTATTATTAAATTATTAGAATGTTCATATAAAGGATTGAAGGGTCTGAAAAATACATAGATGTCTGTGGCAGCGTCATTACGGTGTACTATCATCGTCGGCGACGGTGGCGTCATACGGATGTAAACAGAACACAGACAAGAGTGGGTTGTAAGAACAGTAAATTTATTCATAAGCTAGGCCGTAGTCACAAATAACTAATTGCACTGCTTACAATTAACTAAATAAATAGAACCCACTGCTAGGAGAGATATTTTACTGAACGGCTACCACACCGCAACATACGACCAACATTCCCCTGTGCGGAGCACCGCTCTACCCTGAGACCTACTACATGTCTCGCTAGTTACGACAATGCATATCCAGCCCCTTGCCCTCGTGCACCACTAGCACAAACTCACGCACAACCTGCCGCCGACGCTGCCAGGAACCAAGAAGATCGAGGCATTGTTCTACTGGCCTCATATAGGCCCTTCGGCGCTACCCGCGGCCACCATTGCCTCCGCCCTACCGTCGCGTCCGCACTGAACGGAATGTCCCGGTGCGTCATCGCAGCCTAGATACAGCCTTTGTTAAATATCTGGCTCTGTCCGCCGTCGGCCACGTGCTTGTCTCCGTGTTTTAGCGCGTCACGACGCTACAGTTTCTAATACAGGAAAAGTGAAAAAGTTGAGGTCAATAAAAGTGCTGCGCAAACAACGAATATTATGAGTAGGGGCAGGATAATTATGTAATTACATATTTCCGTAAGTTAACTCAATCAAGTCAAAATCACGATATATTTACGTTTCATGTCGATTAGTGCCTAAAACCGATGACTTTTTAATACATATATTTACATATTTTACCCGAAAGTACATATATTTACATATTTTACACAAAAGTACATATTTTTAAATATTTCTAGATATTTTCGTTTTTCTGAATTCTTTTTTATAGTTCTTCATTTACCGTATATGTTTTTGATAAGGAATCTCCAAGACAAACAATTTAGCATTGTCAAACAATTTTTCTGCAGCCTCCTCTCTAAATTGGCGCTATTGCATCGCGTAAAAATGTTTATATTGCAGCACGCAGAATCCTACAAAAGGGCAAGGGGTTGTTGCACCCCCTAGCTTCCGGTGTCTAGATTTCAGCGTGAGTATAACAGAGAACAAACACTGCTCGAAAACAAAGTTGGTGTATGAAAATTATGTCTAGCAGACGATAAATCGCGCCCATAACTCATTTTCCAGAGATCTTTCTTGACCTTAATACCCTTCGCCAAAAATTACACGCACCAACGCTGGTCAGAAAGGGCCGTTGACAGCTTTCTTTCCCCGTATGTTGCACTTGAGCTTAAATCCTTTTTAGTAAATTATCTCTTTGAAGTGAAAATGAAAAGTAAAATCATGATGTGGCACAGTAGCTTTCGGATAAGAAAAGGGCAGAAAGTAATTCACGGCGATTGGCTTAAACATTGTGGTGACGCAGACTGGTAATTTGCCATAGGCCAAGATTGGTTTATCTTTTCAGATAAGTCTAGCAATAGCGTTTTGGGTAAGAACATTATTAAAGAAGCCGAATTTGTGCTGAGAGTCAATTGATTAAATATCAACCAGCATTGTTTTCATCCCCTAATCCGTGAATAGCATTGAACAGTGACATGTTGAGACAAAGTTTAAATATACACCTGTAACTTCATGCGATGTGGAAAACTTAGTCGGTACAAGGCCCTCAAACAGATAATAGGAAAAACTTTATCCCTATATAGTATTTGAGTAAACTTCTCATGCGCATGCTTGCGGGTGAGCCGTTTCGTCTCTCACGACTAGACCACTTCCCGTACACCAATCGAGACAATGAGGTGTCATTCGTCGCGTCTCTGTCTCCTGATAGGGAACTGATAATTTGTTTCCAGATATGGCCACAAAGTTCTAAGAAATTTCCAAAACGTGTTTTTTCGTGTTTTGGCGCTGTGATCTTGGTGAGTATGCCGGGAACTCAATCAACGCCACCTAATTAGAATAAGAAACGCCACCTAATTACGAAGAAGGAGGAGGAGACGACGAAGAAAAGACGACAAAGAAGAAGGAGACAAAGTCGAGGAAGAAGACGACGAAGAAGAAGAAGAAGAAGGAGACGATAAAGAAAAAGACTACGAAAAAGAAGACAAAGAAAAAGAAAGACGAAAAAAGAAAAAAAGTCAAACAACCGAAGGTAGTTTTAAAGCGTCGGCGACGTCACATTCAGCTAGTTTCTAAGTATTTGAAACAAATATTTGTTTCTCGTTGTTAAGAATATCATTATAAATGACAGAAGGATGAATAGTATTATGTTTTAAATTTTGTTATTTACGAGTGTATTAAGTCTACAGTTCAATATTTAAACATATATATTTTATTAAAACGAATTTATATAATAATTAAAATGTTACATATTTTTTACTTTTAGTACATATTTCTATACATTATAATATATATACATATATATTCATATATATATATATATATAGATATGTACATATTTTCCTAATTTTTAGTACATAATTATCCGGGCTCTAATTATGAGCCAAGGGAAAAATAAAATTTAACTGACAATTGTCATTACCCCGACGAATAGAAGCGACCTTCACATATCTATTAAAAACCTACATTTCACAATGATTTTGGGTATTTTTTCTTGTTTCGCAGTTAGATCATACATTTTGAATATTGTACGAAACACATCACTGTTTCAATATTGTAAGTAATTGTTGTATTTATGTATTCATCAAGCGTAGATTATTTTATACATTTTATGGCCATTTATGCCCATTTGAATAATAATTATCTTAATTTGGTTAAATAAAATTACTGATTAACAATAATATAGTTTCCTTTCAAAGAAAAAATATGAATTGAAGATTCTATTACTAAACGCTTTCAACCTCGACCCTCGAAAACTTGACACCTCAGTTCCTGAATTACTTAAACTTTATTTGCTGTAACATATATTGTATATCATCATAGACACAATGATTTATGCTACAAAATTATTGTATGTATTTTAGTTTTTAATAATTTACAATATATTTATATAATTATCTTAAAATCAATTATTTTGTTTGTGAAAAATCGGGATTGAAGGAAAGGTGATACATTCTTACGGTCTTTCTTCTAATTCAGTATCATAATATAATTAAAGAATATTGTAAAAATGTTATCGAAAAATATAAGTGGTTTTTTTCATATCTTCCTACTTTATGATTTTCGTTTTAATCGGAGTCCCAAACAAGTCAAGTTTTGTTGTAAGGCAAACATCATGATGTAAGTTGAACAGTTGCAGTGCTTAAGTTACACAATTGCACAACCCCCAAATAATCATAAAATACTCTTTTCATTTAATAATCGTGATATTGCGGCAATATCAATGTACGAAATCATCAAGAAAATTAGAGTGCCAATCGAGCACTGTCATTACTGCCAACGGATGCGTGATAATGTCAGAATACAACACGTCCACACTGCAACCCGTCAGTGGACGTGCTCAAATGCTTTATTTAAATAAGTAAATAAATAAATAAATAAAGAATTTGAGCGCTGCCACTGACGTATTGCAAGCCTGGCGTCAACGCTCTTCGAAAGCGCTGTAAAAAGCAGGCGTAGTTTAACATTGAGAAGCAGGAGCCCCACGGCTTTACGCGCGTCCCTGTGCGAGCGGGCAGTCATTCCCTATGCCATTTAGTACCGTCACCATGCCTCAGAAAGCGCCACAAGCTGTCACCGTGGATTGCTGGGAACTCTTCGCCGGTTTCATAGGAGGGACTGTTTGGGGAATACCAGTTTCTTCGTCTAAAATAACTGTACAAACGCATCTTTTTTTAAAATGTATTTTATTTAAAGTCACATCAACGATAAGGTTATTAGAGACTGCAGATATACATGTTATACTATATTTAATACAGGATTGGATAACATATGAAAATACAATTTAAACAAGAGTGGAAACAGTAATTTACAAATGACAGACTTATAAATCGTCATACATTTTTAATAATTTACACAATGTTAATATTTTTCTGAAAGTCACTGGAGTATAAAATATTTTCAAGATTATCAGTCTGTAGGATTGATTGGCATTCACTGATACATTTTGTTCATGTCTCAAGCATATGGACAATTGACAGTTGTTCGTTGCATGATTCACATTTTAAGGGAGCTGTGGAATTTAACAGATGTGAGTTAGCTTGATATGTTCAGATCTGATTCGAGAGAGTGGCAATTGATCTTTGCGACTGAGTGTTCTTGTTGGTTCTTAGTTTATGGAAATCATGAATCATTTTATGTATACTGCTTATTTTGCACTCTTTCCAAATCGTATTCCATTGCTTTTTTATGATCCTGATTATGTAACTCCAAGTATCTTTGATGGAGTGGACAATATTGTGGACACTTTTCCCTGACTTGAGATCCACGACAAAAAGTCGGGATGAGGCTTCCGTTCGTCATAATTGGATCAGCTTGCTGGGAGGACACCAAAAAATTAACAGCCTTTTTCCTTGTCTGTTTAGAAGATAGTATAGTTCCTGGATATTAATAACCATTTCCGACTTCTGATTCGTCTTGCAGATTTGGTGAACAACAGCAGCAGACTTCGTGTGGATAACACTGTTTTCATGTGAGGACTGGTGAATTGTTTCTGCTGCAGACATGAGGGCGTACTTCTCGGCTGTAATAGAGCTACAGTATTTGGGTAGTTGGAATTTGATAAGCTTGTCAGGGATTCGAACAACTGCTTCGGTTGACTGATCGTTTTTATCACTGCTTAGATAAAAGTGACTGTAATTTTGGTGGTCGTTATACATTTTTTCAATTTGTTTATCCCATTCTTTGTTATTTAGGGGACTGTCGCATTGCTCGTACCATGAAGATTCTAGCGGGATACATGGCGGTGATACATTCCAAGGTGGAATTCGATAGTAAGCGTGTTTTTCAGCACTGAGATTTATTACATTGATATTAGTGATAATTTAAACGCTATTGTTTTATTAATTTGCACATTATTAACGGTGTACATGTTCGATGAATTTTGACGATATTGAATGGATTATTTATCATGTTTGGGGAATTCATTTTCATTTCATAATAGGTTGGTTGATTTAAAATATGCATTTCATGAGTGTAGTGACTTGTGGAAAGGTCTGTTGATCAACTCTGATAGTCATCTGTGATTGCAGTTCTTTTCCAAGCAGTCATTTTCGTTTGTTACGGAGGACAGAAGGATGTATGAGAATTCTAACCCCAATGATTTTTTGTGATTAGTTTGTTATTATAGCATTTGCTGTGGTAGACGCACCTGCTTCCCGTATCTTTAAACTGGAACTGAGAAATCCTTTGAAACGAAGTAAATATCTTTTCCGCTTTTGTGCGTTTTGATTTTTATCCTTGGTTCAGTGAAGATTGAAAGTGTTAAATATTTATTTTCCTGATATTAGGAGATGAATTCAGTATAACATTAAAAAACTCTTGGTTCATGCCCTATTGAAGAAAAACTAAATATTAAGACACAAATCCAACACCATGACTTCAAAATATTATAGAACAAAAAATCATAAAAAAGCAGTTTTTGTCGAAAATTCACAATCTTTTCTTCGTTGTGTTTAATGATTTACACCGCATAGTAGAATGTTCGAAAAAACATGACGCATCTGAGAACACATAAAACAGTTTGTATATACCATTATTTCGCACTTTCAATTTAGTAGACGAATTAAATAATAATGTATTTATCTAAATTACATTGTCGTTTTTTTTATTGTGATGCAATCTCAATGTTTGGGAGGCAAGCAGGCGACATTGCGGCTGACAATGCATGACTGTGACAATGAATGACTGTAATGACAATGAATGAATAAATAAATGGATGGACGAACGAATGGATTCACTCATTAATGAATACGAAGATGGAGCTTTGATGCAATGAAAATGAGGAAGGACGAATATTGTCGTGGTAACCTGTTGCGAACTTATTTCGCTTTCGACATTTTGTGAATGAAGATATCGCAGAATTCCAAGAGTTGGATCATGGACTTGGGGATGAACGACAATCGGTCTGATTATTTTGCCACAACAGCCCATAATATATATTGTTTCATTGTAGGCTAACAATGAGATTGAAAAAAGACAAATTTCTGTACGCGATGGCAATCAGATGCCGCAGATTTGAACACCATCCAAATTAGAGGGAACATAACTACATTGCTCGAGGAACGGAGATAAGGCTCCGCCAAGAACGGCTCCAGGAACGGAGATAAGTAGGAAACACAGCGTCAAAAGTTCACATAAAACAAACATATTTCGATCAAGTGTGAAAAACCTTCTCTAACAAGTAGTTAATTAAATTTTATATTTCTATTATAAGAAACATGCTGAATGCATAGCGGGTAGCGGACTATATAAAAGTACTCATTAAATATGTGTTCTAACACATTGTGTATGTATTTAAGAAGACGTTTTTAAATTCAAGAACGAGGGAGATTATATTTTTTTAGAATTTGTTAAACAATTATATAAATTATTATTATTATTATTATTCCACTACATCACGACTAAAGATGTTATGAGTCCGGCTGAATATAAAATCTACTCCAGGTTGCAACCAGCTACCTAAGGAGCAGATCTAGGGACTATCGGTGCCTCTACAATACTTAGCGCAAAATGTGGTCTGTTCCAAATAAATCAATTTCTTGCACTTCCCAGTCTTTTGAATTGCCTGGGAGTTTAGACAAGTTCTTACTCAAATTTTTTGGAACAAATTCCAGAGTTCCGATGACTATCGGTACGACCTGTGCTTTTACGCCCCACATTCGACTGATCTCGATTTCCAAACTCTTGTATTTAAGACGTTTCTCTACCTCCTTGTTAATGACGTTTTGATCGCGAGGTACAGCAACATCTACAAGTAGACACGTTTTTTTTCTCCAAATCCCGGATAACTATATCCGGATTGTTTGCCCCTATCGTGCGATCAGTTTGAATTTGTTGGTCATACAATATTGTACACAATCCAACAGACGTCACCGGTTTTGGTGAGCGTTCGTACCACTTGGCGCATGTGTTTGGAATTTCAAGGGCGGTACAGATCTGCCAGTGGAGGTAGGGGAAGGTCGTCTGATAACGGACAGCGGGTGGTATCGGACAAAAGTAGTTTAGGGAACTGGGCACTGGTGGTAGCACGTGCTGCACTGTCAGTGTGTTCGTGGACACGAATTAGCCTTCCATACGCCGTATGGGGTAAGTACATCGATCAGTTTGGTTACGGCGACACGGATTACGTTTTTTTCACGCTGACCGGTGTACGAAGATAACTTTGGAGCTATGAAACCTTTCTTAGGATACGTTTAAATACATTCTACTGTGACTAGTATGTTTACTTAGGTGTATTTGTTACGTTACAGCAGTACAACGATGTTTGTACAATTCATATCTGTGTTGAATTCTTCTGAAGGATGACGGTCGTTCGGGTGGTATCGGACAAAGTAGAATCGGATTATACCGGACAGTTACTTCTTCGCCTGCTCTTCACTTTTCCATATTTCCTGCGTGCAAAATTCCTGTGTAGGTTGTTAGGAGGTAATATTCGAATACTAATGTAGATTTTGTCCGTGTTTCAGGACACTATAGGTAAAATTCGCGGGAAATGGGAAGAAATAATAGGAAGATTGTCATTATGAAGGTCATTTCAAAAGAAAAACCCATCCATAATAATAGTTGTGAAGCTATAAATTGAATACAATTGTTGAGTTTTTGTTTTTTAATTCAAGAACTGTTATTTTCCCTTGTAACCAAATATTAATTTTTTCTTTGTATTAATCAATTAAATATTTGTCTCAATAGTGAGCGTAACGTTAATGAATTGCTGTAAAAAAATTTTATTAAAATTATTTTACCATTATTTACTTAGTTGTCCGATACCACCCTCCACTCTTCAGACGTGTAAATTGTCAACGATTTTTACTATTGTGGCGTACTGGACAAGAAGAACACAGACGACTGATTCTGTATAGTATTTACAATATATTTACAATAATAAAATAAAAGATTATGATACAAGATTGAATCCCTTCGGCAACCTTTCGATTCTCTTAGCCGCGAAACCCCGCGACCGTCCCTAGGCCTAGCCCAGTACCTCTGCTCGAGAGCATGAGAAAGCTACGCGAAGTGCGAGCTGTCGGACATAGAGTCCCCGTAACTTGAGAAGTTACATGGCCTGACGCCAAAACGTGCAAGGTAGCACTGGAGATACCTCCCGTCTTTCGACTCACTAGCGTATCCCGCGAGCGCATGTCGGCGCCGCAATAAATATCCCACGGCTCGTCCCCCACTCTACCAGCGGCGGGCGTCATACGGCTCGATAGCCAGCCCTCTCCAGGGAGCAACCGTCATTACCTAGACTCGCGCCCGCGCGCGCCCTGTTGTCCAAGTTATTTTGGGGCCGGGATTTTCCTGCCCGGCGCGCGCCGGCGAGGCGCCGCCGCGTTCCACCCCCATCCCCCATCCGGCTTAAGATTGGGCTATCCAAGCGAAACGGCACTTCGGAGCGTGCGCTACCTCGCGACGCTACACTATTCCAAAATAATCATATTCTTTTACTTTCAAATCAAATGGTTTGATAGAGAGTGTGAGTAAGAGATTGAAGTTTCGTATTCTGTATTTTAAGAATAATTTTAACTAACCTTAATTAAGAAATCATATTTAAAGCTAAGGTGGCCGATAGCACACGACCTTCCCCTACCTACACACCCTGTCATATCTTTTCAAGTATTCGGTTTTTGCTAAAATTGGACAAGATCAGACAATATGATCAAAGGTTTCTACGTGTTCCTGGCAAATGCAGCATTTATTATCTTGGGAAATTTGAGAACCGCTTTATCATAATGTCGTGTTCTCAAGGCCTGATCGTGGGCAGCTATTACAAGTGCTTCTGATTCTGGCTTCATCCTTCCCCTTTTAAGCCACATAAATAATTTATCTTTATTGATTGTCTGTTCGTTTCAAATATTGTCCGTTGAGTGGTTTGTCTCTCCACGATTTCTTGAACATTTTATGTGTCTCACATTTCATGTTAAGTAGCATGTTAAGTTCATGTTCAGTGTCTCTGTCATTCTGCGAGTCTATGCAAGACTCGCAAGACTATGCAAGTCTATGCAAGTCTTGTTCGCAAAGCTTCTTGCTACACTTATAATGCATCTGTTTCCCATTCTTCGGTCAGATTTCATGACCTGCCTCATTAGTGGGTCATCTTGATGGCTGACTACATACTTGCCCATCCCGACTATTGCATTGTGCCAGGTGGCTTCAATTTGTCTGAGACTTCTTCCTCCCTCCTTACGTGACACAAAGTCTATGTACATCAGCTCGAGGGTGGGCAACATGATGCATTGTAAGCAGTTTCCTGGTTTTTCGATCCACGATGCGAATTTCCTGCTCAGTCCAGTCCACTACTCCGAAGCTGTATTCGGCTACAGGCACCGACAATCTACCTATTGCTGGTATTTTATTCCTGGAGTTCAGAGCGGACTGCAGGATAAGTCTCACTATAATACTCCCTGCGAATTTTCTCTTTCATTATGTCGTTCAAGTTTATTATTATTATTACTATTATTATTATTATTATTATTATTATTGTTGTTGTTGTTGTTGTTATTAGCCAACTATGCATCCCGTTAAGGCTAGGGTTTGCTGCTTCTGCGGGGAATTATTACGTATAAACATAAATCATATTCTCATATAAACTTCAAAAGAAACGAGTTTCAAAAGAGTCAATTGCACCAGTCCATTTTATCCACTTCACTGTAACAGATCTGTAACCACTACACTGTAACAATTACACTGCAACGGGCTTCTTTTCTAATTCCTTCCGTGTTTGTCTGTCTTTTGCTTTAGGGGTCCAATTTGTGTCTGCTATTTCAGTAGTTCGTCTGCCCATCTTGTGCGTTGCCTCTCGGGCCTTCTTCTTCCAGTTCTGTGTTCCTAAGACCAATATTGTTCTTTTTATCTTTTTACATGGCCCCCATTTCCATTTCAGTCTTTTGGCTTGTATTGTAGAGTCTTTTATATTTGTTTTTTGCCTGATTGCCTGGCATGTTATCTTGCCTTTTAGAGAGATACCCACAATTATTCTCTCAATTTTTCTCTGATATATTTGTAGGTTTACTTTCTGTGCCAATGTTAGGGACGATGTTCGTGAAACATACAGTGGTGTAGCTAGTATGCAGGAGTCCATTATATCTTTTTTAATTTTGAGACTTATTTTTTTATCCATTAATAGGAAGAAGAGACTCCAAAATTTGTTCCATGCTTGTGAGATTCTTCTTTTGATTTCTTTGTTTGTCCTGTTATCCAATTGGTTGTCCTAGATAAACGTATCACTCGAAATATTCTATTTTTTCCTTCTATTTTCTGTGTTATTTTGACATTTGTCATCAGTTTAGATTTTTGCAAGTTCATTTACAGTTCTACTATTGACTATCCTTTTTTTAGATCTTCTATATTTTTTTCTCTCTATTTTGCCTATGTGGCCATTAGGATGATATCGTCTGCGAATCGAAGATTGGTTAGTCGTCTTCCGTGTATTCTTATTCCTGCCTTTGCATATTGGTTTAGGTTGCGAAAACATGTTTCTAGTTGGCTGTTGAATAATTTGGAGGATATCGAACTCTTTGTCTCATTCCTCTTTCTAGTTTAAATCTTTGTCCTCGTGGGTCAGTCTAGATTAGGGCTTCGCTTTTTCCATATATTTTGATAAAGATGTTGATGTATTTTGCTGGTACTCCTTGTTTAGTTAGTGCTTCATTGGCAGGTGTTCTAAACAGTCAAGCGCTTTCGTAAAATCAATGAAAGCGAAATTCAAATTGAATTCTAGCACTTTTTCGATTACTTGATTCATTGTTTGTTGTTCGATTGTGCTAAATCCTTTTCTAAATTCCGCTTGTTCAGTAGGTAGGCTGTCGTTGTTCTAGTATATTTGTCATTGTCAATATTATAATGCTGGAAAATATTTAGTATAAGTTGAACATCAAGCTTATCGGTCTGTAGTTTTTCATGTCATTCCTGTTAATGAGTGAAATTACACTCAAGACCCATTATTTTGGGATTTATTCCTTTTGTAGTATACATTAAATGTATCTACTATTACTTTAAGTAATACTGAAGTGGGTTCCTTAAGAAATTCATGCATTATGCATTCTTCCCGTGAACGTCCTATCTTGAGTTTTAATTTTCCATGTCTTACATCGGGGAAAATGAATGGTGGAACTTCATGCCAATTGTTCGTCGGGATTTTTATATTTTTCGTGATCTTAGTATGGATGCTCTTGTTTACTTACTCGTAGTACTCTAACGCTGCTGAATTAATGTCTTTTCTTTCTATTACTATGTTTCCTGTTTTGTTTTCTAGTGCTAGTATCCACTGCTTCCCATGATTTCAGGTTTTCTTAACTGATCTAATCGATTTGTTATTTTCCATTATTTGATTTGTAATATATTTCGTGTAATTTCTTTTGTCTTTTCTTATCGACCATCGTCTCCTGTATTATTTCAGTATTATACCTTTCCGTTTCGGCTCTCACACGCAACCAATCTTTGTAAATGAGGTCTCTAAAGAAAGATAATTTCACGGAGACGTGACGAATTGCACTTTGACTTTAAAAATATGAAGGATTTGTTTAAAAAACACGAATCTAAATGTTCAAGTCAAACGCAACCCGCAACACTTGCCAAAGTTTTGGTCAAATAATTCCTAAACAAAGGGTTCTGGGCCTTTAAAACTAAAATTTTGTTTTCAAACCATAATCTACAAGATGAGATATTCCTCAACATTCAGTTAAATTTTCGATTCTGTGCTTCAGTACTATACAGGCCACCTCAATATTGTAACCCGTGATGCTGGTAACCATTTTTGTGACGACACGCTTAGAAGGCTTAGATTACTTAATCTTATATTTACGCGTTCTGTATACACCGTTGTTTATGCAAATGAACCTCGTCAGACTGCGCAATCATTAATTCAAAATTTGCTCTCCAGCAACAACTAGAAGGACTGTTATAGTTGCTTGATACCTATCAAGATTGTTCCTTACGTTTGTAGTGAAACTATTTAATTAACGTTTTACCGTGGTCTGTGAGTGCTGTGTACTTAATTGGGGAGTGATGTGGATGTATAGTGAAGAGTAATGACTGTACCGATATTTTCGCGATCAATCGATGAAATTTTCAAGTCAGCGGGTTCAGACACGTAGTTTTCTCAAAAGTAAAAAGCTAAAATTTTTGTGACTATCACGAAAAGCTAAAAACTAACTGACAAAGAATATTGAATAATTACTTCAAATGGTGTTTTAAGGAAGTGGTGTGAATAGTTCCAAGAAAATTCTCCATGATATTGAATAAATATTTATTGAAAATTTATTTTAAACATCAATTGCATTATTTTTTATTTTTATGATATTGTGTTAGTACATTGCAAGTTACCTTTATAGATTTTGAAACAAATAAACACGTTTCGTTAACTACTTTCCCTCTTAGAATGGAAATAGAAGGATAGGGATGAGTGTAGGGTCTAACATGCGACAGTTCTCGCACGGGTACGCGGAGGTAGTAGGAGAAAACGTGTAGGGTAGAGGGTAGCTAAATTAAAATAGCCTGAAATAAATGGAAAACAAAAATCAAAACGCGCTAGCCTACAATACTACGTGAATTATTTTTTTAAAAACAACTAAATTTAAAATTACAGACAGAATAGCGCAAGTCACTCAACAGCTGCCAACGATCGCGGTCCAAACGCACGATTTAAATGTTGGAGGTATCTGGAAGTATGTACATCAACGCCCAGCAGCAAACTCATATTATAAATAATATACCGTTTGATATTAATCTCAAGGTGTCGGTTCGTTACGATATTCAATATTCAAACATCGTTTGAGCAACATTCCCATGTACCGAAGTGAAGTCTAAGCCTACTAAATTGTTTCTAATGGTAACATATGGTACTTAGTACTCAAAGGTGAAAATATTAGTTTGATTATTTTTTTCTCAGAATTGCTTTTCTTAAGGTACGTAAAAACGCAGAAAATAATCCAATACTTTTTAGTAAACAAATAATTTTTCAATTTTCGCACCCCAGCAAGCTAGCACCTTAACTCTCCAGAACCTCCTCTGTTTCTCATAACAAATCAAGGAAAGTTAAATAATATTGCAAAGAGTAGGGTATTTTCCCGGTATTTTCGCACTATTTTACTTGGCTTTAACAAGAGTAAAAGCCTCTTCTGTTATTTTTGTGACTATCAAAGGAAGGAAAAATTAACATTGAAAGAAGATTGAATAATTTCTTCAAATGTTTTTAAAGAAGTATGAATAGTTCCAAGAATATCTCTCTATAATGCTGAATAAACTTTTATTTATAATTTGTTTCTAACATCATTTGCATCAATTGCATTGTTATTTGTGTTTGATATTGTGTGACAACATCCATGTTACTGCGCATGTACAACAATACTTTCCATTCATGTTTGATAACGGTTATAATAAGAAACTGTTCATAGTTTCCTATATACAATAAAATATCTCATATGAAGTATGAATGCAGTTTTTTATAAATGGTGCATGTGTTAGAAAAAGGAATATAATGTGTATCATACGTGTTTTTATGATACCACTTCAGCGTCTGATACTTTGGAACGCATCTCAGCGGGTACTGTTCCACTTGCGTCAACGTAAAAGGGCAGATTGAAAGCACTTGCAAACCCCGAACGGGCGAGAGGACGGTGTCCTCTGGCAAGGCAACAGTAAATTCACTCGTGGGAAGGATTTAATCGTGCGTGGAGCGTGGCGTTGAGTGCAGGCGTGAAGGTGGAGGGTGGCGGCGCCGGCGGCGCCCGTTGCGCCGGAAGAAGAGGGGAAAAGCAGTCTCCCCTGCCCCTCCCCCTCCACCGCCGCGCTGCGTCTTCCGCGCCGTCAGCCTCTGGAGTCTATCGACTGCTCGTAATAGTTTAATCGATTGTAAGTTATGTCTGATCCCCCACCCCCGTGCGCGCGCCCCGCCGGGCCGCCACCGCCCGCGTCGCCGCCCCCACCGTCGCCGTTGCCGCCGCTGCGCCACTGACGGCGGTCTACCTCCACGAACTGCTTGAATATTCTAATTTGGACCGTTTATCCGAATCTTTCCGACATGCTCCGGTTTTTTTCTGCAGTCAGCTCTCCGTTCTGTTCCGATGCAAATAGCCTTACGCTGGGGCAGTTGCCTCTAATTTAATTATAATAATGGTGAGCCGGGTTGAGGAGGATGCCATAAAACATTATGTAGCAACTAAAGTATTTTTAATTGATTACTACTTCCATTATGGGCCACGGATCGGCTCGTACCACACACATGTGCTCTTCATTAGCGAAGGCTGATGCGGTGCGCGGATGGGCCGTCATATTAGAACGAGCCGCTCTCACAGGAGGCAGCGCGGAAGGCGGCGGCGGCGGCAGCGGCGGCTGCGGGGAGCGCTGAAGACGGGGGAAGGGTGGGTGGGGGGATCGAATGTTGGGATAGGGAAGCGAAAGAGAAAAGATACACATTCGTAGGCAATGGCGATGGCAGCCAAAGACATTTATTATCGGCAAGATTGGGAAAGGAAGTTAAGGGACTAGCGGACGATAACTGAAGTGAGGAGATGGAAAACATAGTAAATGTGCTGAAAAAGGAAGGAATAATTAGTATTGAAGAATATAGGAACTCTCAGTGTTACAGGTAAAAGCACCACAATACAAATGGAAATAAATAGGAACACTGATTGAATGTATAATATGCTTAACAAAGGGAGCAATAGAAAAATAACATATTAGGCAAAATATTTTTGTAGATGAAGGAAGTTAAAATAGGCTGAAGAAGAAGCAATTCACGGAAGTACTCACTGTACTAGTTGCACTAGATGCATTATCAGCGGAGCGAAGAAGGAAAGGAAAATAATTAGCAGATCTCAGGCAAAATTAGAGAATGTAAACAGTGCCAAACAAAATACAAAATTAGAGAGAAACGAGAGAGATATTAGACACGCAGGCAAGGAATTTTGTGATAGAGATTGAAATATAGATAGAGAGGCGAAGACAGATAGGAAATAGAGGAAAGGAGACAGGACTAAAATTGAGGTGTAGGAAGGATGAAGAGGAGAGGAAGGAGAAAAGAAGTGAGGAAGATATATAACTAAAGTGGGGCTAAGAGCACGGTTGGCAAAGGCAAATTGATCTGGTCCCTTGCGTACAAATGCTTTTGAGAGAAGAGGAAGCGCCGTGGGTAATGTATACTGCGATTTTTCTAAGAGCGACCCTCAAGGCCACTCAAATCCCATCTTTGCGATGGAATATGTCACGGCATTTCGCGTCTTTTCTCGGTCTTGCCGGTAGAAGTCGCATGATCGCAAGCACTGCTTCATACGGTCGCGATCGTGCGAAATCTAGCGGAACGACTGAGAAAGACGCGAAATGCCGTGACATATTCCATCGCGAAGATGGGATTTGAGTGGCCTTAAGGGTCGCTCTTAGAAAAATCGCAGTATAACGTGGCGATCAGCATGGTGGATGGGGCGGTTCGTCCACGCTGATTTTGCTTCCTTTTCTTCTTTCTCCCCTATTCTTTCTCTCTTCCTCACATTTCTTTCCTCATATCAATCCTCTCCTCTTTGATACCGCACTGCAATGAAGCGCGCGATATTTCAAAAATGTTTCAAAACTCTTTTCGGCGGAGTGGTGTCCGAAAGTCGCATGTTTGATGTAGAAGAGAAAGATACTTCATTCAACATCTGAGCGTATGATTATGTTGTTTTTGCCGTAGTATACAGGTACTCTTACAGAACTTTAATTTTCGTTTCATTCACATAAACATTTCGTCAAATGGACCATAACGATAAAAAATCTTCCTTAACTGTTCTCAGAGAATCAAATTCATTTCTTAAGTAATTTATAACTGATTTTTATTTGATATTGATATTTCGATTTTAGGACAAGTGAACTAAATTAACTACTTGTCTTCTGAGCAACATTACGGCTGTATATTATGCCTTCATGAGGGCTGGAGTTTATTACCATCCCGAGCCGGCATTTCTGGTAAACTACTTTCACTGCTACATCAGGGATATACCACGTACACTAGTCTTTAGGATTTTTAAAAACACTCCTTAAATTGTTGACAAAGCAAAATAAACGAAATTCAGTCGCTCCTCGTTCCTCTCCCTAAAGCCAATTTTCGTCCTACTGTCTTTCGTCTTCCATTGTATCTCTATTGCACACTGTGATAAGTATGACATATGTGGGCGTGGGAGGTCCATAAAGGCAAGTAAGCAACCGAGGCGTAATTTAAATTGCCGCAGAGGAGGTGACGTACAAGCGGCGAGGAAGCCCTGCACGCAGACATCAGGTGCCTTTTGAAGAGGGCAACAACGGGGTTGACACATTTAAAGACAGAAAGGAGGACAAGTGGAGAGGGGAGTTATCACGACGGGCAGGGAGCAGAGGTCTGGCCCTGGTCCGTTCTTCTGTTAATCCAGCATTCGAAGAGTGCAGATGTGTGTTCGCTTAACCCAGTCATAAGGCGAGAGCAGCCGTATTAGTGCAATTCATGCACAGCATAAGTTTTCTGTCTTTCGATATAAAAGTATCCAGTTATTAGCTTTTTGCGGACAAAGAGCAGCATAGGCTACAGTTATCCAGTGTCTTCGGAAGTTTCATGAACGAGAAAGCACGTGTGGTTGATTAATGAATACTCGCGTAGAACATTAAATGACAAACTATAAAAATACTGAACTTGCTAGTCCGCTAGTGGTGGCAAGATGCATAGAGCGATTTAAGAACAGTTTTAAATAAGCGCAAAAGCCAGAATCGTGCATTAATATCGCGATATATAAGGGGAACGTGAAGAGAGAAAACTGGACGAGAAGAAGGCGGCTACGGGACGACTACAAGAAGGCCGGAAGAGGACATGGGGTGACGTCGCAGCGACAACGGTACTATACTGCGATTTTTGTAGGAAGAGCTCTCAAGGCCACTCAAATCCCATCTTCGCGATGGAATATGTCACGGCATTTCGCGTCTTTTCTCGGTCTTGCCGGTAGAAGTCGCATGATCGCAAGCACTGCTTCATACGGTCGCGATCGTGCGAAATCTAGCGGAACGACTGTGAATGACACGAAATGCCGTGACATATTCCATCGCGAAAATGGGATTTGAGTGACCTTGAGAGCTCTTCCTACAAAAATCGCAGTATAGAAGGCAGCACAGCGCGACGACCGGGCGGCGGTCGAGGCCATCTCTGTTGCCAGCGGTGCCAGGGGAGCGAGCGACCTTCAGCGACGGGCAGTGGTCTCCGACGCGCCTCCGATAAGTACAGTGAAATTATTTTAGCGTGGCCGCTCAAGGTCAGCGCCCCAGAGCTGCCGGAAGATTCCATTCCTTAAACTTATCGCTTTAGGGGGAGCGCGTCCCTTCCCAGGACGTGTTGACAGCCCTATTCCAGTTGAGTAAACATTGACCCTGACTATTCATCTTCGCAAAGAGCCAGTTTTTCAGTTGCATTTCCCTAACAGAGTAAGCTATTTGTATGAAGTTCTGTACAAGTGATTATTATTTTGTTGTGATCATTGCAATGCGTCCTGTTCAGAGCAACTTCATAAGCATGTACTTCACAGTCAGACGCGTGAAGTCGTCGCCAAAATACAAACATCAATTTATGAAGAGACTCAAAAGAAGGTACTGAAAATATCAAAGCAGTTCTGAGGGAATAATTGCTGCTTCGAGTGTTTCGAAAATATTTATTTGCAAATTAAGGAAAGGAAATTAATTCTTTTCAATCGGAAGAATCGCGTTCTTTTTCTTCTCCTAATAAACAGAAGAAGAGAAAGGACGTGGAATCTGCTCTCGATAGTTTCAATGAGGGTGTGATTTGCCGCACAATGATTTAATGCACTATATCAAGAAATCGTTATTTTTACAGGTAAAGACGCGAACGATAGTAGAGACGGTGATAGTGATAATATTATGATAGTGAGGAAACGGTTATCAGTGACAGCGGAAAACATATGGATGATGAAGGCAAAGCAGATGGTGTTGCTCCGTTACCAAGCAAATACACTACCGCAAATTAATTTCCAAGACCGTTCGCTAGCATGTAGACTAATGTTTTTGGTATGGGCAGACGAGCCAGGCGCGTGCGAGCGCCGCCTCCTGGCTCCCTCCCCACTACTTTCGGCTTCCCCCTCTACTCGCGAATCCCAGCGGCCACCCTAGAAAAATTTAGCTGTATTTCAAACTCGACATATCGGGAACAGTAAAATTGCATATTTGCATTGCTGAGGGGTTAGGCAAGAGACAGGCATTCTTATTTAAACAACGGTGTGAGCTGTAATCATTAATTTCCAAGAAGTAAGACAAAATTCAGTTGAAATGGCATTAAGTAGGTAGACGAACTATGAAGTGCACAAGAAAGTTCTTGAACGTTTAAGATCATTGTAAATAGTTTTATTGGAGACTTGTCTTATTTTTCGATGGGAAGAATGTGTGTATTTTAAAAGGGGATATGATTTTGTCTTTGTCTTTTGCATTTGCATAAAAGTTGTAAACTTTGAAGTGCTCACTGAAAGGTTAAATAAAATGAGGCTTACAAGGTAGTCAAGTTCACATGAGATCCCATTTTGAAAATAAAAAAGGTGTGATCGAGTATATGAAAAGCGTACGAAATAGTGATACGTGCACCAGAGGGTAGAGCGCAAAATTGAGAGGTATCATTCATTTTTTGTTACTGTTCTTGATTTAATTATTCTTTCAAAGAATAAATTTTATTTTTACCAGAATTTTTGTGTGTCAGAGTACGAATCATTCGCACGTTACCGTTTCCAAGTTTCTCCCTGCCAAGACTCCTATGTGCCTCTCAGGTTCAACATTTATCTTTTTTTTATTTGATGAATATAGTGTATGTGAGTTATGTCACAACACAAAATCGTCAGTAACAAAATTGTATCCCTAGATGGTCTCTTCGAGTTCTTTGCAGAAGGCATCAATTTCTTTCTCAGTGTAATTTTCTGCAGGACTTTAAAATTTAATGATGAAAACTCAAAGCTTTCCATACTTTAATTAGACGCGAATAAGTCTTATAGATTTCCTTTGATTTCGTCCATGTTTGTTTTTATTTCCTCTTGATAACAAAGTCTACTTCTCTTTGTCCTTCCTTTTCTTCTCTATAACGAACTAGAGGGGCTACAGCAGTACATAGTTTCTAGCGTTATTTCTTACATTTGCTATTTCCGAAATTTCTGAGAGTTCAATGCAAATGAGACAAACGACATTTTTTAAGCTCCTTTTGCTCTATCTGTGAACAAAAATAAAGAAAAACGCAGGAGCCGTTTCTGAGACAATGTTTTTTTTATAAACTGTTCTAAATTCAACCAGAAATTACGAAAAAATTATTCTTTTTTTTTCAGAAAAATGTACACGACCTTTTTGAAACATCTGCTTTTCACTTTCTTGCTACTGAGTAGAATCTCAGAAATTTGGGCGAAAAACGTCGAATTTTCGACAGAAAAGCTCTTATTACAGGACCCTGGGAACAAAAAGGTGGTTCAATCCAGTTGCCAAGTTTAGGGGGGGGGGGAAATCCTATGACACGTGTAACGGCAGAATCCATGTTTTGTGGATCTTTGATACCGAAAAATCGAATGACGTCAAAACGGCTGTCTCTCTGTCTGTCAGTTAACAACGCTAGCGGCTGAACCTTTCAGCCGCTACTGAACAGCTGAATACATCTTCCGAAGTGAAGCGATCAATCCCAGCACGCTTTAACCACCTCGGCCATTGGAGTGAGTTGTGGACTGAATACTTATATAGTAGTCAAAACGTAATTGTATCAGCTCTATTATAAGGAAGCCGGTAATTGTCAACATGTGAAATACAAAAGTCTTTTGGGCGACAAAGAAAGGCAATGGTGAAGGGCTTACACCAAATCCTATACAACCAACGAGATTAGAAAAATAACTACTGAGAGAAAGTCCCTGCCATTCTATAGCACTACTAGTTTATTTATTTACCGTCTCTTATTACACATGTGGAGAAAATTTAAAGAAAAAATTTGGAGCGAATATTGAGATTTTTTTGTAAATTTGAAGCGGAAAATTCTACGTAACCTTTTCTTTCTACTCTCATTGTATAATTTTCTTATTTGATGGGTGCAACCAGTTGCATAATGATACCCATTTTGATGCAGTTTTCATTATGATACAGGTTCATGACCAATCACAGAGAAACTTTCAAACCAAGTATTGGCCGTTAATTAGTCATCGAGAATCTTTATAGTATATGTTTCGTTCGATTGTATACATTAAAATTAGATTTCATATTATTTTAGGCTTCTCGGTTTTAATTTCTTTTATTATTAGTGATTTTTAATCTGAAATATTATTTTTTAAAAAATGAATCGTAATTTAACTTTAATCCTCATTGACTAGCGCAGTGGCAATTATTAGAGAGAACATTTGACTAAGATTAAGATTTGAACGCAAGTTATTTTGGGTTATATGTTGCTGCCGTGTGGATTTCCTTAAAAAAAGTCTGGTTCGTAATGTCTAATGAATCAAAGGTGGACTTGACATTTCCAGAAATAAGAGAAAAAGCGAAAATGGTGATGTCGGAATTATTGCCGTAACTTCTGTACTCCCTCACAGGCGATCTGGTAAACTAAAGCCACCTACGGCGGGGTGGGTAGGGAGCTGTTCGCTAGGTGGCCTTGCTGAATCCTGCAAGTCAATTGCCACGAAACGATTCAATGTAAAAGTTTAACGTATAAAAAGTTCCCATAAGTCGTAGAAAAAGTACCGTATGAAACTAGATGTATGGGTATTAATACACTCGTGAGAAGTTTACAATACTCGTGTATTAATACCCATCATTAAATCATTGTTTCATAACGTACTATTAAAGAGCAGTGTACAGTGTACAACAGACTTTGTCTGTACGATTTCGATGTATCGCTGTCGATTTCGCAGTATCAAGAAGCAACAAAACAATGATTTTGACTAGACCACGAAATAGAGAATTTTTTCCAAATTTAGCAACAGGTTTTATCCACTTATTCTTTACCAGACCCCAGCTTAAGAGTTTTTCTGGCGAAAATTCGCCGTTTTCCGGCGCACGATTACACAACTTTCTTTTCTTACGAAGTATTCGGAAGGTGAGAAAGTAAAAAGACTGATTTAGAAACTTCTGGTTACGTGTATAATGTTCCTACTTATTCAAGATACGCAACACTAGGCAAGGTAGTGGCAGAAGAATGCAATGCCGTAAATTCAGACGTAAATAAGCAACCGAAAACCGAAAATTCCCTCAATTATAGTGCACTGCACAGAAAAATTCTCTACAAGGCATCGAAGAAACAGCTCAAGGTCACCTCAACACTCGCTTAGAAAATGATGGAGTGAAAATAAATCTAACTGAAATTGAAGATTAACAGAACTTCAAAAAAATTCTAGAAATAAAAATAATGCCATTGTTTTTGAATTTTGAGCTTTCCAATAAGTTATCTTATTATTATTATTATTATTATTATTATTATTATTATTATTAATATGTCCCATTAAATTTAAAGACAACTAAATATTAAATTTTTTATATTTTCAAATGCTCATTTTAATGGGACATATTAATGATAATACAAAAGATACCATTTCCTTCCTTCAGGGACCCTCTAACAAAAATATTCCCGGTATTATTGAAACCCATTCCCTATTCATATTTGACGCAATCTATATGTAATGGTCTAACAGAACTAAAATAGAACGTAAAAGTGTGTTTAATAGGTGTTTAATAGAATTAAAAGGTTATATAATAAATATAAAAAGCTTATGAACATGTGCGCAATGGACGTAAAGGCGAAACAGTTTTAAGAATCATTTTACAATTAAAACATTGTGATCATTGTACTGTGAGTCAAAGCTCAAGTAAATAACAAAGCCAATGTAAAAACAATGTCAAAGGATAGGACACACATAGGCTAACTGTTATTTAGTACCTCGATGTGTTAGATGCCCGGGTAAGCATCATTGATCATATTACAATATCAGTAAAAGCGCACCCCTGTTTGTGCTAATTGCGAGAGTAACCACACAGCCAACTACAGGGACTGCCCGGCATTGAAGGAAATAGCTAAGGGCGGTAATTTTCATTCTTGCTCACCCAGGGTCAAACAAACACCAAACGCATGGGCAACAGAAACCAAGTTTGAATCAATTAATGCAAGAAAAGATAAACGAAACGAAGCAAGAACACGAAACAGAATTCCCTCTTTTACCACAATGATTACACATCCCAAATTTCTCGGAAACGTTTACTTCAAATATAAGCATAACTAAAAACCAAATTACAGAAACAGTAACACAAGTAATTGCAGATATTCTACCTCACATAGAAAATATATGCAAATAAATATTCCAAGAATTATATAATGGCAGAAATGAAAACAAATAATATCAAAATTTTAAACTCTAATACGAACGGGATGAAATGACAAGAAAACGAGTGCAGGTTTTTCCTTTCAAACTAAGCAATAGACATAGCATGCATCACCGAAACACACCTCCATAGTAATGTAAAATTTAACATTCCGGGTTACGAAACCTACAAACAGGATAGAGAAGCAGAAAATGGCATCTGGAAGAGTAGCATTAATAGTAAAACAACCAGTCAACATCACAAACTAATCATGTCATATTCGGTTAACCTAGAAACGGTCGGTATAAAAATCAGCTCAATTCATGGAGGCATGATAATAGTATCGGCAAATAAACCTTAAAATAAAACATTTCCAGACAAGACGCTAAAAGCATTCTTAATTCCGGATCTTTAGTTTAACTCGCAACCCATTACTGGGAGCACTTGCTCTTGCTTTGGCAATTTGGCAATTGCATGTCTTTGCCTCCTTTCGTGACAACTGTGGCTGACACTCGAGATAGCAGAGAAGGTGAGCATCGGATCATAAGCTGCATCGACTTTCCTATTTCTGTTTTTTCCCCATTCAAGGGCTTAGTCGGGTAGGTACGAGGCTCTCAAGCCGATATATTTTTGCGATGCGCAAGTGGGTGGGGTGGGGCGAGGTGGGCAGAGGCATGAGCGGGTAAACAAAACGTCTCTTTAGGCGATTCTGTCCAGCATGTTTAAGAAACAAAACTGTAATACTGAAGATATGAAGGTAAGTTATGACTTATTTATTAACAGCAACGTAACAATAATTATTACTTAATGAAAGCCAATTCAGAGAGAAATGAGAAAGATATCTCGTGTAACATTACCGTCCAGCTCATTATTATAATAATAACAATAATAATCCTACTATTAGAGAATCTTCATATTAAACAAATAAGAAAATCTTAACAAAATATGAATAAGTAGTAAATGAATAATTATTGAAAATAATTAATAAAAATAATACAATATTATTTCTTTAAAATAACAGTAAAGTGACATTCGAGAAAATGCTTGAAGTGACTACCATTTTCTAAGAGATAGATGTTTACTCTTTTCAATGTTGTGGCTGCAACACGCTGAAAAGTAATATGGACAGAAATGTGCATCCTTTCTTTCAAATGAAATTAGCCTCATTCTCCTACCCGAAACCTCATGGCAAGCGTCCGGGGTCGCTAAATGTGAAAGGAATGCCGAAAGTATTCCACGTGTCGCTAATTACCAAAACAAGAATGAATTGCAGACATGAGTTGCGTGTTAAACTAAAGACCCAGTAGTAGTAATACACCAACTCTAATTGCGAGATATTTAAACTACAAAGTATTGCATGGGTTTGTAATACAAAAAATAAAGCAGGAGCAAAACTTATTAATTTCGTACGAAATGTACGTTCGTACGAATTTGTTTTGGAAATAATAACGCTAATATGCACCGTCAGAACCCATTCTTTATCATTACGACCAGAATGTTATTCCAGACAACCTAGACGTAACGATATCTAAAAACGTCCATATCCCATTATAACAATGCATAACAGCAGATGATTCAGACAATTGCCTTGTAAAAATTACCTTGAAAATCAAATTACAAACTCGGTTTCACTACCGAAATTAGTAAACAGAAAAATAAAATGGGAAAAATGTAGATTATCATTACACATTTTGTATCCAGATCAACTAAAAGCAAATGAAAGTATTAACAAAGAAGAAATAAACCCACAAAACCACTACGGTTAGCAACAATATTTGCCAAAAAGACGAAAACAAATAAAAATAAAAAAGAGGGAAAAATCCCAGTATTTATAAATAACTTATTTAACAAAACGAATACTACGAAGGAAATGGCAGAAAATGCGTTACCCATATATAAAACACAAGATAAACTCAAAGAAAAATAAAAAAAATATATAGACCAACGTAGATTTAATGGATTCCAAAATTTCATTGCTCAAATACCGAAAGCATCTAGACACGTATGGAGAAAAATTAAAAATTAACTACAGAAAATAATAAATTACCTTCCTTACAAACAACAAATAACCTAACCCATAAACATAAAGCGCCGGCTGTAGCCAGTAATTTCGAAATTACATTTACCTCAAATAAACTGGGAATTATAAACAAAAATAGGCAAATTGAGAAGTTTTTATCTACTCCATTCTCAAAAGTTACTCAAAAATAAAATTCGTATCTTCAGCTGAAACACCTAAAATGACTTATAAATTAAAACTAAAGAAAACAGCAGGCAATAATCAAATAACCACACAGATTCTAAAGGAGCTCCCACGAACAACAATAGCAGGACTTCGGGCGATATATAATGCAGCCGTAAAATTTTACTTTCCGGATTTATGGAAACAACCCATAATAATACCATTAAGCAAACCAAGCAAGGACCATAGTTTACCTTCAAATTATAGATCAATAAGTTTACTACCTAATATAGAAAAAACGCTTAAAAATTAATTAAAAAGGTTAAATGCATTCCTGAAAAAAAAATCCACAATAAAAATCCGCATTTCACGAATATTGCCAGTGAGCAGATTTTAAGACTAATGGAAAATACAGCAAATATTTACTTGTGGAAGTAAATAATACCTTATTTGATAAAAAAAATTACTAGCAGGAGTACCACAAGAGTCACTACTATTACTAATCCTCTTTAACATTACCTTACAGATTACCCTCAAATGGAAAGTACAGAAATAACATGTTTTGCGGATGACAAAGTTCTGTTCACAACAAAGATATAGATCAAGGTAAAGAAATTCTACAAACATCATTATTTGCGTTTGTAAATTGGTGCTCCAAATGGCGTATTTATAGATAAAAGCTCACTCGAAAATATATTTAAATAAATAGCCAATAGAATATAAGTGAAAGTAGTGAAACTATATCCACCCACAAATAGCGACTCTAAACTAAGCATACAAAGCGGGACAACTTTATTCAAATCAGTAATTAGACCATCTCTTAAATATGCTTTCCTTGTCTGGGATAGGGCCGCCTAAAGTAACATAGAGAAAATAAAAATAGTACAAAATACATTTTTAAGGCCCATTATCCAAGCCCTGTGGTTCGTGTCAAATGGGCAAATTAGAAACAAACTGAAAATAGAAATCTTAAATATTAATATAAGAAGTCTATCTAAATTTTTTTGAAGACTTACTAAAGGCGGACTGTGTTATAAGCTTCAATCTAGGTCGATTAGCAGAAGACATTAAAATAATTTTGAGATATCCCAAGGATAAACTGCGTCCACCATAAATAAATAGTTGAATAAGCATACCAATTGAAAATCAAGGTCGTAAATCACTCAAAGATAACATTATACAATAGAATGTTACAAATTCAAAATAAAAGAATCCCAACTACTAAATTAAGACAAAACTAACATGTAAGAGAGAGTTTCGAATATAATGAATTTTTCATGTATGCCCTAACCCAGTTCTGGTATTATTACTTGCAAATCTCTGTAAAATCAATGGATTGAACAGATAGTAATTAAAGGTGTTAAAAAAAGGTCAGAGAATAAGTAACTTATTCTCACTATAAATCATAAAACGTCTCGAATGAGGAACGATGAAATGTTATGAAATATAATGAAAAGATATGAATAATATAGTAATGAAATAAAAAATATATATTTCTTGTAAAAATATTGTATTATAATAATTACATTTAAGAGAAAACTTTCACAAACTTTCAAAGAATAGACATGTTTTTTTTCTTTGACGTGTTTACATCCTTGTCATTTCAGCAATTTACAGGAAAATGTTATTTATAATAATTTGTTTTCCATAAAAAACGTTTGCGCCAGTCGTTTACATGCCCAATCCCATATCAGAACTGAAGCCGCCTCAACCGTAACCGCAGCCTCAGTCAGCCACTACCCCCACTGTCCACTTCATCCTCTAGATACATGTGTTTCTGTCTCAAGGCCATGCTCCATACGTCTTCCTAGCGACGTTCGCCCAAGGCCTTGACATTAAGTCATCGACTCTTGCAGAATAAACAAGCGCAGGCGGCCGCTCGCCATCCGATCGAAGATGGATGGCATATTTATGATTTCAACTAGCGCTTTTTGGCGCCGAGCGAAAATAAGTGCTTCTTTTTTACTCTCGCTAAAGGGCGGTCTTTGCTGCTAACAATGTCTGTCAGGAGAGATAAATGTACGCAATTAACACATAAAACTCACTGTATGCACTTAACAAAATGGACTAATACTATTCCAAGAAAAAACTATATATATATATATATATATATATATATATATATATATATATATATATACTTAAGAACGTTTCTCCATTTCTCCATACACGCATTTGATACTATCTAGAACTAACATATTGGAAGTTTAGCCATATAAATCATCCTGAATGCAACACTTTGTGATTAGTTTCAGTGCGGATTTAATAAAATGTAGAAATGTTATGTATGATAATTCTTTAGGTTCTACAAAATCGTAATAGCTTAATAAACAAGAAACTCCTTTTGCAAGAAAGTACATATCTTGCAAGCCGAGTAAGCCAGCACAACAGTTTTTTGAAAAAAAAAAGTATTTTTACAGAGCAAGTTCATACAATGAATGTAATATATTGATTTAATTAAATTAGTTTAATTTGATTCGGACAGTGTCGAATAATGTTGCTCGTAGATACCTCTAACCACTTTGAAAGAACTGAGAGCACTTCCTATACAAGGAAACTGGGCGCCCGTCATATTGTGTTGCAGTGTCAATTCTATACCGTTCTCTTCACAGAGATTTTTCTGAGAGGACATCATTTACTCGCCGAATAGAAAATAAAAATCGTGGAACACATCATCCAGCAACAACCGGCAAAGTTTCTTTGCGACTACTACAACCGTGACCCGAATAAAAAGCCCGTGAATCCTAACACGTTCAACGAAACACGTAATTAACATTTGATTTTTAAGAATGTTTTCAATGGTAAGGATATAGAAAACAAATAAAACAAAAATTAAAAACTTCCTATAATATAAGAATAATGTTCCATATTATGAACTGTCATTCATAAGAATAACTGATTTTTAATGAAATTCTCATCAACACTACAATTTTTATGTAATCCAGACCTCATATTAAAGTTGTTGATTCAAAATGGCAAATAAAAATCAAAGACAGGTATTCATTTCTCGTGTTCATCATTGAAAAATAATGATTTGGATTATAGTTTTGTACTGTACTACTCTACGCTTAATACATATTATATAAATAATATAGGGCATAATACATTAAAGCATACAATGAATGTCTGAGTTGTTACGAACAGTTGGCAAATATTAAATGTGACAAAGTTCATTGTTTTTTACCAGAAAAACTTTGAGAGATGTATTTATTTTTAACTAAAATTACGGTCAATAAGAAGGTGCTAACTACAAGTCAGATTAATATAACGCAAAATACACGTAAATAATGCAAGTAATTTGCAGTAATTGTGTATGCCCAACAATAAAAAGCAAAGGATGATGGAGTTCATTTACAGGGTCTCTTTTTTCAAACAAATTGTTCCAGTACCATGACTGATTTCGGTGTAAGTGATATAACCGGTTGGCACTGGATGATGATGCGATAGTATGCGTTGCTGTGGGAATTATGTCGTATCTGAACGATCTACCTATTTGTTAAATATTCCAATCCTTATAATATTCACCTATTATCTCATTCGGTCAAGTTTCCTCATGTATCTACCTATTCTTATAATGAAGCTTTAGAGATAGCAGACATCAAGTGAAATAAAAAGAAGCTCATGATCGATGCAGCTGTCAAAGTGCTACTTTGTAAAAGGTCACTAAGCAGGCTGTGATATGCACCATACCTCACGCGCAAATCTATTTATTCATTAGAAATTCACCTAATTATTCAAATTATTCTAATTATTCAAATAGAAAACCACCCAAAGTAATTGACTCAATTTACACAAAGCAGCAGTTTTGAAAGTTATCTTAGGTTTTTACCAGTGTCCTGTTGCAGAATAAAAATGAACAAAACCACACAAAATGGTTTTCCCCAAACGTAGGACGCATACTATTCAATGACAAATTCTTTCGTGTTCACAATTTGGCTTGGGAGAGCTGGAAAAGTATAAGAATTACTCAAGCTGTGACGCGGAATTGTAATAACGAAGTAAGTTAGCCCAGAGATGGCAATCTAGGAAATGGAAGATATTATTGTATCACAAAATAGTTTAGAAATAGAAAAACATTCGGAATACATATTGTGCAGAATTAGTATATATTGTTTAATGAAATTGAAAAGAAAATCAGTGGAAAGAAATACGGTAGACTCATCATTTAATTAAAATACAACTATTAGCAAGAATAAAGCTATTAAAGTGTATTATAAGAATGAGGAAGAAACTACAAGAAAATCTATTGTATTCCTAGAAAAAAGACCTAGAAAAACATCAAGAAACAATGATCAGATAATTGATATTAAGGCAACAGTCGATTTTAAATTACAAAGACGCAGAGGAAAAATAATATCGAGATTAATATATAGCGTAGAGATTAATATTCTAGGTAGGAAAGAGAACAATGGCAAGGAACCATGAAGAATCAACGCAGATAGAATCAAGATACGAAAAATATTGACACGAGATTCCGTAGGAGTTCCTGACCGCTTCGAGGGAAGTCCCTTGGCGATTGCTTTCGAAGTGGTCTCTCATGGGCGCTCTCTCTCCCATAGCCCTCTGCATTCTGCAGTCTTTTTCATTACCGCCACCGCCCCAACACTATCGCGTCGACCTTCAACACAAGCGCCTTTGCTGCCTCCCCGCTGCCACCACCCCCACCACTGCCGCTACAGTCGCCACCGTCGTCACTGCCCTCGACGACGCCACCACCACCTTCGCCGCCGCCGAAGCTGGCAATCCGCCCGCCGCCCACCGTATTTACATATCTGAATCTATTACGCGACGGGCAATTTTTCAGACTTATTTTACTCATATTCACTTTTAATTTTGTCGCATTCTTAATCTTCCAGAAGTTCCATCATAAGGAGAAGATTGATGAAAATAATGATTGGCAGAGAAGCAGCGCCGGTTTTTCGTGACGTGAGCAGCACGCGCAAGCAGGCCGCCGTTGCCGCCGCCGCCGCCGCCGCCGCCGCCGCCTCCGCCGCCGCCGCCTCCGCCGCCGCCGGGCGCCAGCCCTGTCTCTCTCCTCCGGAGCGGCGCGACGCCTTCGACGTCCTCAACCGCGGCGGCTTATCGTTTCGCCGGTCGTTGCCCCCGCACTTGTCTTTGCCTTTGGTTGCTGCTGGCTGGGGCACAGGACAGGCCACGTCGACGAGCATTAGGGCAAGGGTTTATCCCTTCAATTGTGGATCTTCTGATCACTCACCACACATCCATTCCACTTCCTTTCTTAATTCGCGATATCTAGCAATTTTTATCACTGGATTGCCCCTGAATTTCTGGTCATTTTGATTGTGTAAATCAATAAAGGGCTTCACCCTGAAATTATGTTGTTTATTTTGTCTTCACCCGCCCATTTGCTTTCTCTTGGCATCTCATTTATTTTCGGCGTGTCCTTGTATTGAGTTTTGATTTCGTTCCTTCATTTTTTCTTTTACATTCATACTTGGCTTTTCTATATTTGGATATAGCTGCTAGAAAATATCACGTTTTAATGAAATTGTCACTCTTTTGACACTGTTCCTATTTTATCATCCAGCGTCAGTGTTCGGTCAACGGATGCAGTTCAGAAAAAATCTTAATGAGCGTGATCACCTGAACCAGCTGCGGTAGTATGTTTCAGTCCCTTCAGGTAGATATTGGTGGACTCACGATTATCCGAGGTAAGTAGGACAAAGACTACATGATATATGAAAAAAAGTTTGTTAATCCGTAATTCATTTTTTACCTATTCTTGAATGTCTTACTCGTTCCGTTTACAATTATCAAGAGTCGTCCCTTCACCAATTCTGAATCAGCAAGTTTTCATGACGATTCATATTTTTCCAATTGTTTTATCAGGCTGTTTGTTCCTCTTTCCTGATTTATATTCATGAGCAGATAGGATTATGAACACTGTCAATTACAAATTACAAAGTACTGAATAAACAAATACGTACTACGTTTACCGTTCTCACAGACAACTAAACCGAGAGTGACAATGACAAACACTATTTGAAGAGCGAATACCGTGATTATCGAATTCCGGGGTCTCAATGTTCCTAAAATCGGTGACGGCATCCTTCAGCACACGTTTAGACTCGCTACTACTGAAGTAAATAATTTATAAGTTCACTTCTACGCTCCGTTTTTCAGTGGCGTTTTTTATACCTTTTATACCTTATACTACCTTGGTTAACCTGAACCTCAATTAATTGAGACTTCAAACTAGCAAGTCTGACATAATATTTCTCTTCCCTAGAAGTCATATAAGTTTTTAAAATGCAATAGAAACCTTTGAAGGCACCCCAAAAATCTATGATGTGACCATTCATTTTAGATATGGGTAGACTATGTGGTTATACTTGTACATGTTTACTCTCGAAACTTATTAATATTCGTAACAAGTCACGAACTTTCGTAATAACGAGATGGGTGACGTTGTAAGCTGTTTTGGCAAGTGCAAGCAATGGAAAGTTACATTCCGCACACAACATGTCGTGTAAGGGGGAGGAGTTCTTCCCGAGCGATGCACATTCCTTTCGGAAGTCAGTATTGGCCAAATAGTGAACTATGAGACGCTTCATCGCTTTTTCTGCAGCCACTCTCGAAGTTTCCTACATTCAATACCACTTTAAATACTACATACTGATAATTATAAAACGATCGAGAATATACACTATTGTTTTATTACAACTGTTGCACCGAGTATATCTAGTATATATGGATTTTCATGGTGTCGTGTAAAATGGGGTTTCTAAGGGTTGCTGATGAAAGACGAACGAAGAGGAAGCAATGCAAGAGGTGATCTGAATGTATTGCTATACGATCATGAATAAATGTTGTTTGATTGTGAATAGTTGCGAATATTTAATGATTGAACATTGATTCAGAGCAATAAGCAACGCTTCAAACAAAGATAAGTATTAACGCTGCTCCACACATTCGTTACGTGTGGAGCCGCCTTTAGACATATTTTATAACTTCAACTATATTGCAAACCCTATAGAAAAATAAGCGTAATAAGGATAAATGTTCATTTTCTGCTTCCAGAATAAAAAATTCCCAAAATTTGAAAATAATTAGTTTTTATGCACTTATACGAAATAGAATATCCTTCACTAAGATCTAGTTCAGTAAAAGTTTTCTTCTGAATTTGATGAAATAAACGAACACGTAGATGGACAGATAGATGAATGGACATAAGGCTGTAAACAAACTTTTCAGTATCTTGAACCCACGAAGACGAGGATTCAGATTACACAACGTGTAAGAGGAAGTAATTTACTACACACGTACAGGAATAATAATTTGCCGACTTTTTCGATATCAGGGTCCGATAATACGTGGTGTTTTTTCTGTCGCAAAATCGCCTCTTATTGCTGAAGTATTACAATACTTTCTCTTTAATACCTAAGTACATACAGAGGAGAAAGTTAAAATAGTTTTTTTAAATAAGGTCATGGGCCATTAAAAATAACGAGTAGTTTTCGCATAATTGTTGATTCAAGCCAATTTATTTAAAAAAATGTTTTCTCAAAAACTGCTCCAATTTTTTTTCGGATAGAGTAAAGGACGCTCAAAAATATGGCGCAGCTCTCATTTTCAATGAACTCTCTGCATTTTCGAAAATAGCAAAAGATACAAATAATGCCGGGAAGTACGTGCTGTTGCAGCAACTCTAGTTTCTAATTTGATGTGAACAGGTGTCAACTACTCCGGGTGGGGGGGCGAGTAGGCAGAGGTGCGAGTTGGACAGACGTCTGTATTGATTGTTCGATTGATTGATTGATTACTAATGATTTAAGGCGCACATACTGCTAAGGTCATTAGCCCCGTAAGTGTAGTTTTTTCTCAAGAGGTGGCGGTAATCTTGACCCGTTCGACGGCGAGGTCCAGCACCGACATACCGTCGACTACCTTGAGTTCCCCCTAACCAGGTATCCCTACCAGCGGGCAACGCCCCATCCGGAACAAACTCTAATCTCCCGACCGGTCTCCCGGCATGTGTGGTAGTGTCGAGCATGTAAGTGTGTGTGTGTCTGTAAAGGGTGAGGACAGGATAAGGAATGGAAGAGAAAGATCGCGCACGGTCCTTGGCCCGTTTGTTAGGTTACTGCTCCGGCATTCGCCTGATATTCATCAAAGAAACCATGGAATACTACCGATCAGAGCAGCCGGCCGCCACAATTCTCCTCTAAACAACGACAGAACTCAACCAAGTTATCTGCCTACTGTCGAAAATCGTGCCGCCGTCAGGAGTCGAACCCAGGAGCTCCAGGTCAGAGGCATTGCAAAGGTATCAGTTGATGTCCTGAGCCACCTCTCTCGGTGGGCCCCGTCGGCGGAAACCCCGTGACGTGATGGGGCGATGTCCCGGCAGGCGTCTTCTCCCGAAACGCATTACTAGCCCATTACGGGAGCCACCGCTGTCCGCGGAGTGTCGCAAGACGCCTGCTCGCTACGCAGAAGGAGACGCACGCGTTGCCAGAATTGAAAGCGGTGGGAATTTGCGGTGGCGGGCGGGCATTCGTTTTCCCACCGCTCGCGCCGTTCCAAGGACGCGCTCCTCGGCACGACGGCGCGGCGCGCTGGCTCACGCGAAGACAGCGACACCTGACGCCACTCTGCGTCCAATGAAGAGCCTCGCGGCGGGCCCTGCCAAAGCTCCGCAGTATCTATATCACACTTCATAATCGACAAACTAAGAAAGGCAAAATCATTGAGAAAGTCGGCCACGTGGCCGAGATCGCTAAGGAAGTAGTGCCGTAATGATCTTGGAGCGTGGGGTCGCGGGTTCGAGTCCCGCCTCAGGCATGGTTGTATGTATTCGTCCTTTCACCCCCTATCATCACCATATCGTTTCATCCTCATACCATAAAGGTACATCTAATAGTGGTTATAAAATGATATAGTAGTTGATGCGAACTTAAATAACGAAAAGGTCATTGAGAATTCTTTGACACAATGTTTATACACTGACTTTGCGTTCTTGCAAGATTGTGCCGTGAATTACAATAAGGGCGCCAGAATGCGAAATAAGATTATTTCTATATTTCCTCTGTTACCTCTATTACCTCAATTTCCGTGCATGGCATTCATAAATTAAGAGCTTTATTTTTCCTCCTTATCGCATTGTTTTCTTACCTGTTGCGCCGCAAGATAACACGCGCGTGTGTTTTCAAAATACAGGTTTTGTTGAGGTGAATTTTCAATTGATTAATTGATTAGTGATTCCGGGCGCGTAAACTGATAAGGGCATTAGTCCTGAAAGTGCAATGCATCTTTTCCCCTCGGTAAGTGGCTGTGATCTTCTCCCGCTGGAGAATGAGATCCGGTGCCGGTCTACACGTAGACTATCGGGGTTTTCTCCAAACATGTATATCCCTCCAGCGGAGCACCGTGTCAGCTGGCACAAGCTTTAAGCTCCCGATCGGTCTCCGAGAAGTGTGGTAGTGTAGTGGCATGTGTGTCAGTGTGTGTAAGTTAAGTGTGAAGATAGGACAACCAAGAGGAAGGGAAGAGTGTGCGCGGTCCACGGACCGTTAGTTAGCGTACTGCTTCGGCATTCGTCCTGAGTTGATTGGAAAAAAACACGGAAAATTACCGATCAGATCAGCCGGCTGCTAGAATCCTCTTCCGGCTGAATTCGACCTAGCTACATTACCTACGACCTAGCTACCTAGGTACGTGTCAATATCCTGCCACCGTCAGGACTCGAACCGTAGGATCTCCAAGTCAGAGGCAGTGTAGTGTCATAAATTGATGCCCTGAGCCACCTAAGTCGGTCTAAATTTTAGACTTTCTAAGTGTTAGTCCATATTTCTTAAGCAGTTGCGCCCCACTTCCCTTCTGGGAAGGTTTGATGGTGAAGATAGGATAAACGCTCAAAGGGGAGTCTGAACAACGGGGTTTCATTAGCACCAAAAGGCCGTACGTTATCATGTTAACCTGGCTGTCGTCGTGAACTAACCCTCCCTCCCACTAGAAGAATTATTAAACTGGGCGTAAAATGGCTTTTGTTTTGTGGCAGCAGTGGACGCTTTGGCAGCTTTCACGGCTTTAGGCGGGCTTTATGCAATCATGTTTTCCGTATATTCATCCCCTATCATCACCATATCACGTATATTCAAGCATTCAATTTCTGAAAAATTGCATGAAAATGGAAAATTATATACTCGCAAGTCATGTGCGATGAAAATGAAATGAACATTACTCATTTATTTGACGTAATGTTTTTTATTAAGGAAAATCATTTAAAAGATTTCTTTTCATTTAATATTAATTGTAAGTATATTACACACATTAGATCTTTCTGAACGTGTGTATTAACGTATGTTTTCATCAATGCATATAGTGGACTTGGTATCGTGGTATTTTCTCCGCGAAAAACAATATTTTCAAATATTTAATTTACCAATAAGTACATATTGGACAATAGCTATGTACAGTTTTAGGAGAAGATTCGAACCGACCTAATTCATGAATACACCCTGGCCAGAATCTTAGAATGCTTCAGCGCTTTCGGCTAAATCGACATCTAGCCAAAACTTGCCTGTTTCTTTATAAATGTCTCCATATTTTGAAGAAATAAAATTCACAATAGAAGTATTTGAGATTAGAAACGTTGAAGTTGACTACCCCATTTTGGGGGCAATGGGAATAAGTGGGTCAAGAACAACAATAATAATAATAACAAATAATCACAAATGATAACAGCAACAATTACCACCATGTCAACAGTAGTGACGTTTCTTGTATTGTAAAGGCATATGACTGTTCAAAACGTTTCAAACACGAGGGAGTATCTCAGCATTTGCATAGTTACGCGCGAACAATGGGTTCGAAGAGGAACTGAGAAAAGAAACTATTCATCTTGAATGGAACGTTCTTTAGTTGGTGCAACCGCTTCGCAACCTGAGGCCCGGAGGAGGTGAGAGCGGCGAGGGCGGCGCGCGGGGTCGTGGGCGGGAGGGAGGGCGGGGGCGGGGCGGGAGCCGACAGGAGAGGTCGACAAGCAGCGCTGCCTCCGGCCAGGGAAGAGGGCGTGGCAGCAAAGCTATCGGCAGATGCTTCGATCCGCCCGAGATATCGGTCAGTGATAGCGCGCTACAGCGGTCTGATAAAAGATTGAATATGTTAATGAAAAGGGGGAGGAGAGGGCGGGAGGCGAGGGCGCCCTCCGAGGAGGTCCTTGGGCGCAGGGAGCGTGGAGGTGGGGGTGGGGGAGGTGAGAGACGGGCGCGGCGCAGGTGCGGCCGGCGAGGCCTCGGGATGCGGAGAGATTCTGCTGGGCACCGAACGGCGTTCTCGCATCCGGCTTCCACCGCACCCGTCGCGAAGCACCTTCGCGAACAACAAATTGGAACATTCGAAGTAGGGCTTCCAGAAGGAACTATTAGTATCTCATATGACGAACCTCTCTTTTTGACATTACGCTTGAGGTGAAACATTAACAAGGACCGCCTGAGTTGAAAAATTCAACAAGAAATTTACATACACAACATTTACATAAAAACAATACTACACAAAGTGGAGTAGGAAGAGGAGCTCAACAATTAAGAAATATTATAATCTCCATGATACAGACTTAGATCCAATGAAATTTAAACATTAGTTTAAATACATATTTCTAACCCTGTACACATTTACACGTAAATATAAAGAATAACCGTCACTGCGTGCCAGTACTGGGAAAATTAAAATCATGAAACAGGCTGTATTTTTAATGTCCTGTAAATGTTGACAATTTCTAAAAGAAAAAGGGGAGTCCATTTGCTATTATAAAAAAGTAGCACTGATATTTTGGATTATATTTTGAAAACGAGTTGCGGCTAAATTATGACTAACAGTACATCCCTCAAGTAAATCTTCCAAAAATGCATGATGAGGGTGAATGATTCTCAAAGTTCTGTGACACCGATAAATGGTGTTTTATATGGAATTCCGTAAATTATTTTCGTGGAAAACCAACAGTAAGTATAAATAAGTAATAGCTAAATGTAATAAACAAAACTACTTCATGATTTCACTATAATTAGGCTTTTCTCTTTGACCTTCAATCGTGAATTCTGCGACTTACAGATGAACTTTTTGCAGATAATCGTTCTTAGCTGCGTTCAAACAATTAAACAGCTCTCCAACTAACCCCAAAGAGCTATATGACCTATCGCCAGCTCGCTTTGATATTGCAGCTTCCTTGTTTCGAATTGAAATCCTTTCACGGAAAGAGCCATTCGCTCATCCAAGGCGCTCTTGTCTCTGCAGGAAATTGTTTAAGCGATTGCGTCCATTGAGAAAAGCACAGCGCTGGCTGCTCAGAGACGTACAAACAGAGAAATGAACCGGAGACTAGGAACTCATCAGACAACAATAGGTCGTCCCGCGGTAGGGACGGAGGCGGAGTCCGCTGACGTGCTATTTGAGCCGGAATGCAAGTGCCCTGTGATGAAACGTGCCGCGAGCTCTTTCCTTGTGCGTGCACTCCGGCATCAGACCATAACAGTGGAGGCTGTTTCCTGCGTGGTTACAGATCTTATAAACGGAGTCAGCAACCTTCGTTCGCTGATTACAATAAAAAAGGTTTTCTACGGGGAATCATCAACCTTCACGTTATTCTGTTCATCAATATCTTCTGTACTGCATTCGTATACCTTGCAATGTATACATACTTTTACTTTCACCGACTTTTCTACTCTTTCAGCAGTTGCTTCTAGTTCCTTCTTTCTGGCTCTGTTTGTCCAACCAAAGACTGTCGTCCATTTGTCTTACACCCACGGCATCTAGCACTCGAATGATCTTTTTTGCCATAGTCTTCGTTTTTGTACTTCCTGGAGCAAATGAGCAGAAAACATTACATTGTGTTCGATATACGTCCTCAAGGGAGCGTAGTACCGTTTTAGGATTTAAATCTTGTCTTGATTCAGATGGTTGTATCTGTTCCATAATTATCTCCTTTTTTTAATTTTCTGAATCCAGGTAATCTGCACTTCCGGTGTTCTTTTTATTCCCAGCCCTCTCCTATGCAAGGCATTCGCCAATAGCTATTACAAACACTTTTCATCGCGTCATTTGTAACCAATTTGATTACCAAACCTGGACGGAAAGAGGTTTGCCATGTTAATGAGATGTTGATATACCTACGTGGGATGCATATGAAGACAGTGGGCTAAGTCGTTACACGATGTGATCAAATGAGACCAGAGACACCACCTCTTTAATTTCTCATCTCTGTGCATCATAAAATGTGAGTATTGTGTGCGATTTTGTTTCATTTACGAAATGCACAATTCTCAAGTGTTAGAATTTATTAAAAACCAAGTATGTTATAAGCTCCTAAAAAGTTGGTTTTTCAAAAGTGTGTAAATTTACATTAAAATATTTAACAAATTTCAGAGACCTCTTCTGTGGAGGTTAAGGTTACAAATATCATATCCTTACAGGGCAAAAAAGTATAAATAAGCAGAATATGATTAGCAATTGACTTAAAATAAATGTTAATTTGTTATATTATTTTTTCTATTTTCACCTTTCTCGATTATTTGGAACATTTTATTATAGAAAATGCAGTACGCGCAAAATGAAATAAATCACAAGCGTACGAGGTATTGTAAATAATGTAAAAGCACTTGTATGAACAAAGTATGTAGTTTACATATATTAGTTTACATAGATATTTAGTTTATACACTTTACAAAGATTATTAAAATAATCTTGTAAAGTATATAAACTAAGGGAAGGGAAAGTACTGAGCTATTTAAATTTCATGCAAACGGTTTCAGTTTTTACATGGCCAATTAAAACTTAATCAACAACCAGGATATACTACAGGTTGATTGTGTGAAATACCTTGGTCTACATCTTGATCGAAAACTGACTTGAAGACGCCCATCAAAAATAAAAGAAAGGCTCTAGAAATCAAAATCAAGCAATACTATTGGCTTCTAGGGAAAAAGTCGTCTCTTTCATTGGCTAATAAACTACTGATTTATAAATCAATATTAAAACCCGTCTGGGCCTACAGAATACAACTCTGGGGCACTGCACCCAACTCAAACCTAGAAATA
This sequence comes from Acheta domesticus, assembly GCA_031308135.1. NCBI lineage: Eukaryota > Metazoa > Arthropoda > Insecta > Orthoptera > Gryllidae > Acheta > Acheta domesticus. The sequence continues at coordinate 91,430,615 of JAHLJT010008446.1, read as the reverse complement.
CTGCAGCGATTTCAATCAAAAACTTTAAGATTACTTGCATCGTGGTTTGTTTCAAATAAAACATTGCACAATGACTTATAAATACCCACAGTCGATCAGGAAGTACAATTAAGTTTCCAAAAATATCATAAACGCCTAGAAAATCACCCAAATTACCTAGCATTAAACTTACTCGACAATAGCCAAGACTTAAGAAGATAGTGCAGATTTCATCCTCTGGATCTCTATAATAGGTTCGATTGTTAAACGCACAATATATATTGTACTGATATAGAAAATTATATTGTAATTAACTAAAACAAATTAAAATTATTAACTTTTGTTCAAACATAATTATGTCCACGATTGCCAAAATGTAAGTGTATTTATATATTGTGTATTGTGTTTCTGTTATGATCATATTTATCTATTTCAAATTTATTGTGTTCATAGTGATCATATTTGTCTTATTATGTTATATTTGCACTTTATTATTATTATTATTATTATTATTATTATTATTTGTTCACAATGCTTATTTGTTCACTACTGAAAATGAATCCATGAAGGACTGTAAATGCCCAGTTCCTTCACATGCCATTGTAACTGTGTCAAAACATTTGCCTATTGTTCGGATGTAACAGATTGCAAATAATACTATATAAAATGAAAAAAAATGAAAAAATGAAATTAAAAACTTCAAAATATAAATATCTTAAAATAATTAAATGAACTTGTATGTTCATATCGTGTTATGTATTTTGTTGTTCTTGTAAATATGTTGGTTTTGTATAAATATGTTGGCAGTTTTCTTGTAAATAGACGTATTTCTTACAATTAGTAATGATATTTTTGTGACAAACGTTAAAGATTGCAATGATTTGCGTGAAAATCCGAGTTCTAGACGCTAGCTCTCAACTTTACCATTTTGTCACAATAATTAAAAACCAATGATACTTAAATATAGTAGTTCCACGCCCATTCGGAGTGGAAATCTAGACACTTTATATCAGCACAATGATGAAAGTTCTGTCTACACATTGCTGGCGTTTACTTTATATGGATAAAGATCGTCGATAAACAGCTCGTATTTAACCGGTCCTCCTCATCTAATCTCCATCGTCCATATACTACAAGTGGCGAGACGTCGAGAACAAGGTGCAACCGCCGGGCCAGAGGCGGCGGCCACCTCCGCCACCGCCGCCCGCCCGCCCACCTGTCCGCCACCGTCGGCCGATCCCGAAGCGCCGGACAGTGGGAGAGCAGCAGGAAGCGGGCGCGGGCGCCGCCTCCACCTCCGCCTTCACTTCCCCCGCTGCACCCCGCCGGTCCGCCCCCGGCTCCGAGCTCCTGAGCGCCGCTGATTGCTCCAAACGATACCGCCCCGCCGGCGCCAGCGGGCGCTCCGACCGCGGCGCGGCGCCGGTGGGCTGCGAGGGGGCGGGCGCGGCCCAGAGGAGAGAGGAGAGGCAGGGATAAGGCGCAGTCCGCGGCTGGGTATTTAACTGCTGGGCGGAACGGGAAAGAGGTCATGGGTACAAAGACGCTAAAGCGGGGAGGGATTAAACGCAAATATAAATAGGCGTGGGAGAGTACAGATGGAAGTGGGGAAAGGGGGAATGGCGATTAATGCAATTATCTCAAGGATAAAGAAAAAAAGGGAAGCAAGGAGGGAAGGAAGGATGCAATAAATGACATAAAGGAACTACGAGGAGCAAACACAAATGTGAGAGTGAACATTTAGATATTACTGAAAGTTGGCGGCGCGTAATGGGGTATTGTGAGAAAGGATTGCCCACGTCATAACATGCCCAGATTGATACAGAGATGGTGGTCTAGGAACGAAGAAGAACCTGCAAGAAAACTAAAAGAGAAGACATAAAAAGGAGCGATTATGTGTAAAAATTTGTTCAGGTGCGCGCGTGAGCGGGAGCAGCTCCGAAATGACGATTATTACGATAGAGCATCGCATAGTATTACATATATTCATCCCAAATCGTCTAACATTATACAACGATAAGCGGCTAGGCGCAGAACTAAATGCTGAGGGCGCGGGGCAGCTGAGGGGGCGGGCGTCGGGAGCACGGCGGGACCACCCAGCGGCAGCGGCTGGGCGAGGCGGCACCGCGCGCGGGGCTCCCATGCCCAAACGAGCCTGCCAAAATAGCCGCCTCCTCCTCCTCCTCCTCCCCTCCTCTCGTCTCGTCCTCTCCTCTTCCTCCTTCTCCTCATCCTTCCCATCTTCTTGGAAGCGGCGCTGCGCAGATTTCCCGAGAGAAGCGCGCGTCTCGTCTCGGCTCGGCGTCGTTTACATTCGACAAAAAGTCCTAGAATTAATAGAGACATTAAAATACTTTATAAGGCAATGGGGAGCCAAAAATTGGATGAGAAATTAATTTTGTTAAACGATTGTGGGCTCGAAAACAATTCAAATAAACCGGTAGACTACTATTACGGCATTAGGCCTAGGATATAAATCTCCATAAAGGATGAGCCCCTCGAAGGAGACGTGCAGGCGGCGCGCGACGGGCAAGACGCCTTGTCGCCGACGCCGGAGGCGGGCGGCGGCCGCTGGGATGACGTCGCAACACAAGGGGCGTCGGCGTCGGCGCAGGCGCCGAATACACTCGCGCTGCTCCCATCGACGCTCCGCAGCGCTCGCCGGCACCAGATGCTTCCCGACGGCCCAAAAAACGACGCTAACTGATAACCATTCAAGTTTGCCCCGTGAGGATAATTAAAGTACATTAGATCTTTACACAGACAGACTAACATATATTCACGCGCTCTGAAAAATGCGGGCAGGCGAACATTAATCTTGCGTTAATTTCTAAGATAAGGAACACATTACACAATTCTAAATATACTTCGTTTCACGGAGGTACAAAATGGTTAATTATGCGTTTCCTAATGATAATTCTGATATATTCGCCGAGGAAAAAAGAGCGCGCCGCGCATAATGGCGGCCGGGGCACGCGGAACCGCCGTCCGGGAGCCACGAGTCGGGGGCACCGGGCCCGGGCCCCGCGGACGAGCCCTCTTCCTGATTGCTCGTAATTGGAGCGTCTTGTTGGAAAATACCAATGTGTCATGGCGAGCCGCGGATTAACCCTTAACGAAGTGGAATTGGAAAGTGTCGTCTTTATTCTTAATTAAACTAACGAGGCCAAAATGTCCTTGAGTCATTAACAGCTCGTTCGCCACCGCGCTGGTGCGTTATTGGCGGGCTGATGAGCTCAGATAAGAAGCGCGATCGGAGGCGCGCCGCCCGGGCCGCCGCGCGCGGGTCGACGCCGTGGGAGCGGGCGCAGCCACGGGGCGCCGACGCACGACGCCATCTGACCCGACGCGACGCCTCGCAGGCGCCTCCGACGTCACCGCCCCCGCCCCGCCCATCGCTCCGCCCGGTGCGGCGCGGCGACGCCCACGCAGTGCTCTACATGCAGGAGGCTAGGATAGTGGTATCTTTATCAGTGACGCGTTGCGGTTGTAGGAATCCATTTTATAATGGAATTCAAATCGTCTTCTTTCATTTCAACGTCAAGTTTTCAATAAACGATGACTTAAGATACATTTGTAAGAAGTTTGATGTAGACGAACCTGATGTTTCGGACGGATTCACTGTGTGCATGACCTCAGAAAGCGTTGGGAGATTCAAAAAGTTAAATTGAGGTAATCAACAAATGACAACGTATGTTAAATATATTTAACCTCAAGAGTGGAAAACTAATTTATCTTCATAATCATTCTTAATTTTGTATAAACGTTTGTCTATTATTTCGGCACTCTCTCGCATTTTCTTCAGACATTACTTCGGTAATTATTTTCAATTCTTTTCTTATTGCCTACGAAAAGCGGATCAACAAACTGTACTGGAGTTACACATTATCAAATGTCTCGTCCTTTGTAGTGTTCTTTCTAAACATCCGATGTATGTCCTCGCTGTTTTTCGATTACATTTGATGGGTGACAACCTCATACTTGACCATCTACACGGTTCATTTCTTCTTAGATTCTCGTCATTTCTATCCCGAAGACAAAGTCGTCTTGAACATTGTGCTTGGCACCATCACTTCCGTTCCTGAAGACCTGCATCCGTTTCCGTCGCAGCCGTTGCATTCTGGGTCCGTCGAAGTCATTGTAGTCTTTGCCTCCGCCGCGCGTCTGCACGCCTCGCTCGTCAAAGCATCGTAGTACGCATGACGCGAACCCCGTCTCGAATGGCTCTGCGAGAAGACTCCCACGTGCTAGAGCTGGTCGGTTCAGTTTTCGTACGCAAGAAGCTAACGGCCGAAACGTGTTCGCTGGATTACCGTGATCACTTTGTCAAACGCTCCCGATGCGGCTTCGTGGAATGTATGAGGACGTGTGGTAAAGAGCTGTGAAGAGCAGGTGGTGCGAGCAGTCGAAGAGGAGTGGGGGAAGAGAAAGAGGTTCAGGGCCCTGGGAAAGGAAACTCAGAAAAGTGAATGAGAGAAGGCGGCGCGTCTCACAACAAGAAACGTAGGATGAGTACAAGACTACTTGGAGATGCTGCTCGGAACTTACTAAACGAGTAGCTTTTGTATAATAAACAGTTTAGTCGATTTTACTTTGAAGTACAAGGTTTTTATGCCATAGAGCAGTTATTTTTTTTAGCTTGTGTGCAGAGTTACGCAGTGTGAAGAGATGAGAGAAAACAGGTTTGCCAAATAAACATATTGCATTACTCACTCGTAGAGAAAACAAACTCTCAAATTCGCCGAATATTAACCTTCCCAAGGAAATAACCTACTGAAGTTTAAAATGAAAATTGTTTCCAACTCATAATATATTTTTTTCATATCTTAATACTTTTCTTCATTATAAAAAAAGGTAACTTTTCCTTATTCAGATTTGGGAAAGTTTGACAGTAAGTCATAGATTACGAATCTGGATGATATACAATAGCTAATAAAAAAATATAACTATCACTAACTTATCACTACAACACAAAGTGCAAGTCTCACTGCATGTAGTATGCAATGAATCGACTTGACACCATTGATTATATAATTTTGCTTTCAATGTTACTTTCTTTTGAACTTCGTGATACTGCACTAAAACGGATATCTTGTCTCAAATTGTATCACGAGAAGTGGAAAGACGTGTTTGGACCCATACTACTTTACAATTACACACGTTATAAATAAACTGAAGACATAAACATGAGCAAATGTTGATAAAAATATTTTTTGCGTATGTGTTCTTATACAATTAGAGATAATGTTGAGAATCAACTGCCAAAAAACTGTTATTTTCACAATAACACAATTTATGCACTTCTAAATCTGAAAAACATTATCTTCTTACATCTCTCTCTCTCTAATCTTCTCTTCCATAATGCAAATTTTTGCCAAGAAATCATTTTTTCAAACCAACTTTTGCGGCCCAACCATTCGGAATATCCACGTAGTTTATTAGACAAAATATGCTTAGAATTGTCTTAAGAGCTTATTTTCGATGTTTCCTCCCCGGACACCCTTTATATATATAAAGATGTAAACTCCGACACCGTATGACCAATCTCCATGAAAGTTGGCGCTTCTAGCGATAAGGTTTATGTGCAGTTAATTCTGTTCTAACTCCACTACATGGCGCTGTAGAACAAAACTAAATATTTCACGCCAATTGCAACCTGCAACACTCGGCAGCAATTTCGTTAAAAAAAAACTCCTAAACAAAGCGTTCTCAAGCATTAAAAACTGAAATATTGAGGCCTCAAAGAAACGTTTCTCACATTGTAATCAACAGATGAAACCTTCATGAACATTCTATTATATTTTTGCTGGTCCGGCGCTTCTCGGTATTCTCTCACCTGCTCCGAAACAGAATCTGAAACTAAATGTGAATGAGAGGGACAGAGAGAGGCAGGGACAGAGACACAGAGACAGTCAGACTGAAACAGGGACAGAGAGGGAGAGAAAGGGAGAGACGGAGAGAAAGGGTGATGGAAGGGGAAAGAGGGAGATGAAGGGCAGAACAACATTTGCCGGGTTCCACAAGTCTCTTCTGATTCATGGATCTTACACCAAAATAAGAAGCACGATACTTCATTGCATCCATACGTTTATTACTTCAACTCATATTATAGTACATTCATCTGTTTTGAAATCATATAGTTTTGGTGAAGTTGTACCTCGTCTAATTTTGGATCTAATATATGGATTACAAACACAGTAATAACATTCTGTTATTTCATGTATTATAAAATTCTTCTGCATCTGTGATCCTTCGCCTGTGTCGATCACTTGGTTGCACATCACACACAGTAATTTACTGTTTCGCATAATTCATATAATAAATATCAGTGGATCTGCGATGTTTTCTTCTCAAATTTTCTTTCTCAATTTTTTCGTTCTCAATAATAAGTTCCTATATCTTCAAGTTAGTAGACAAATGTACTTCTCACATGATAAATCTCAAACTTGCTGCTATCATAGGGTACCGCTTTTGCGAAGTGAGATAATTCGAAAAGGCAGATAAGGTAAAGAAACACCAGCAAACCGTCTCACCGAAAAGGAGATTCGAATTAACCCATTTTTTGAATGAAAGCAGTGAGGACTTGACTCTTATTATTGATGCCAGCCTCGTAATTTGTAACATTCCCCAACTAATCCGTATGTGTGGGCGTAATGCCCATCAGCCATCATCTGGCGGTTCGCCGAATTCTCCCGCAGTGGCTGCCCATACCCCTCGCCGCCCCCGCACCCCTTCCCCACCGCCCCCGCCGCCCAGTGCCCGCGGGCCCTTCGTCGCGGAACCACTCGTTAAGGCCATCGGGCGGCGCACCGTGGCGCAGCGCGGCACGCAGAAGACGGATTTCTTTCGGCGCGACCCTTGGAGGGCGGGGTGGGCGGCGCCGACGGGGCGGGCAGCGCAGCGGGCCCGGGGCGTGGAGCGGGGCGGGGGTCGCAGGGGCGGATACGGAGGGCGCGGCGGCGTGCTGCTCGGCGCTGCCTGGCGACCCGCTGCTCGATCACAGCGCGCGGACGACGGCGGCGGAGGCGGCCGGGGCCGCAACGAGCGGGTTTGGCGCAATTTGTCCGCCGGTTGCGCCGGACAAGACAAACAGGCCGACGGCGAAACAAATTATCAGATGCGAGTGTGTGCGAGCGGGCCAAGGCGCAGAAAAAGCCCCCCTTCCCGCGCGCGAGGGCGCGGAGGAAGAGGCGGGGCGAGCAGCGAAGCAGGCAGGAGCGGGGCGGGGAGCGGAGGGGCGGGGCTGTTGTAGAGACACAGGACAGGAAAGTGTGGAGTGGACGCGCGGGGCGGGGCGGGACGCGTCGAGACGGGCCGGGGTGCGGCGGAGGAGCATGGCACCCCGCGCAGGTTGGCGGTCCGCGCGGCGACACTGCTGACAGCTTAACAGATGAAAGGCTCTCCGCGGGTTCAATATGGCGCCGGCGACTCTCGTGACGCCGGCGGAAAAGCTAATCAGTTCCTTATTTAAGTGTATTTGTTTTTCTGTAGTTTGCCCTGCGCTTCTTTTTCCCCCGCCGCCTACCGTCTCCAAAGCGAACGCGCCACCCCCGCTTTCGGCTCGCCTGCCCCGCTCCCAGCCTCGCCTCGCCCGCGCCGCCCCGATGCCCGCCCCGCGTTGTGATGAAGATTAACCTTCTTTAAAATAAATAATGAAAAGAGCGGAAGGCGGACGTTTCACATCGCGGATTAGGCCGGGAGAGGAGGGTGGCTCTGCCCCCGCCGGCACTGTCGCCAGGGCCGCCACCGCCCCGCCCCGCCGCCCGCGCCACTCACATTCTTCTCTCGGTCGGGAGGGCAGTTGGGAGGGATGAGTCAGGACGGCTGCTACTCCTGCAGAAATTGAACGGTACTTCCGATATCTATTTTTAAGAATTATTTGCTGCACCGATCAGATATAAAATATGGACCACGAGGTGAATTCGAGGTGAAGCAGTTTAACACACCGGCGAGAGATTAATAACCTGGCAATTGAAGGTTCATATACGAATATATCGTAATACTACTCTCCCTAATACATTTGACGCATCGTGTTCATGCACTTAGTATTTAGAATAAGAATATTTCGAATGGAAATTATTCCTCGTTAAATTTTAATAAAATTAGCTTCAACGAAGTCTTACTCATTCAAAAGAATAATTACTACAAATGTAGTGTGTAGGTTACATGACACTTTCAATTTTCATTTTTTTCATTTTCGCTCCTTGTGTTGTTCACCTCAGGTCTCGTTAATGAACACCTTTGCAGCGCTTGTGGAAGGGCTACTTGGAGGTTACATGATACCGGGTAAAAACAAGAGAGAGATGCCGAAGGTAATTATCTTGGACAGTGTTTCTTAAACATCTGCCACTTAATGCCCCTGCCAGTACATTTACTTCACGTCAACCAAATACACGTGCTCTTCGGAAAAATGAAGCTTCTAACCAAGGTCTTATGCTAGAACGTAAAGTTATACATATCTTTCAAGAAAAAACAATACAACGTATGGCGTTTGTTCAGGAGGAAGAATTGGTTGTCCGATATTAACGTTATTACTATATTACCCATAAAAGTGAAAATAATATGCAGAACAAAAAAATACAACAAAAATAATTATATTCCGTATTTATATTGTTTAAGAACACCAGTACTAATATCAATGCACTTTTTTCAGACGAAAGGTTTATTAATTGACACTGGAAAATTGTAAAGAGCAAGGGAATATCGTCTTACTTACATGCTTGTTATCATAATGAGCTATATATTGCACTAATGCTTGTAACATTTTTAGACTATGGCGAGTTTTGCCTATCAGGTATTTTCATTTACCTTCTTTTACTTAGTTCCTAAATTTAACACTTGTAAATTAATATTGGTACTGAATGTATCCACATAATATTCCAGCTGGTGAAGTTGATCTACATATTGTCTCTTGAAATCTTCTACATATTCTCTTTCTAGATATGACATGAACTTCATGATTTGCTATTCTCTGGGTCTGCGCTATTATGGTAAGCATAACCTGATTTTCAATATACACGTGAGATTTGCTTCCTGTACATTTGAACTTATATAATAAGATTTTTTCTACGATTTTGAGTGAACATTGAAAATCAGGTTAAAATGCATTTTTTATTTATTTTGAATGTCTAACTTGTATATTGAATTTTTAATGTCTAGTGTTTTATTATATCCCTGAGGATGGTCATGGAATGTTTCTTTATAAGTTGAAACATCGTGATATTAAAGTATGCGTGTTAATATACGACTAAATATTTAATAGTAATTTAGGTTTTGATTTATATATACCTCACACACACACACATACACACACACGTGGGCGTGGGCGTTTAGCATACGTCGTTCCGAATAGATTCCCTTCAATCAAAATTATCTACTGTATTTTCAATTTGTTATTTTTATTAACTTATTTGCACAATTTTTCTTGCAATCGTGACCTCTTGAAAAGTGCAAAATTTTGGTAGTGGTCAGCTACTCGACTCACTAATGGTCAATTGATTATCTTTAAGGGTTACTCAAATCTACTATCTGAAAGTGTTTGAGACCAAAAGAGGACCTGTTCGTGTTATATTATGGAAATGCTAAAATGAATCATATGTTTGCAGCTTATTCTTCAAAGAGAAAATTAGAAAAAATAAATTCACTTCATTAGTCCCTACCGCTAAGTTCCACGTTCTACGCGTTTGAAGCGAGTAGGAAGCTTCCAACTCTTGTTTCGCTTGGGCTTCAAGTGGTCACTTTTGATGGAGTGGCCACTACTGGTGTCGAATTCTGTTACTAACTGAAGCAACAATGGCGATGCCCGGGTATTTATCACAATCAGGTATTAAGAATTGGAAACTTTTTAAGTTTTCGGGCAAGTCATTAGTCCCTTCAGTGTTGTGCATTTTTGTGGCTGGATCTGACGGATTTCCTCTCTTGTTAAATGATGAGATTCGGCAAAGACTCACACGTCGGTTTGCGACCTCCAGTTACCTCCCCTCTGAGAGACACTGCCCCAGTCGGGACAAGATCTAGTCCCGATGATCCGCGACATGTAGTGAAGTGCATGTAGGATTGTGTGCAAGGGAAGAGGATAGGGCAAGAAGGAGGAAAAAAGATTGTGCGCGGTCCGTGGCTTGTTTGGTAGTGTACAGCTCCGACATTCTCCTGGTATTGATCAGAGAAAACCCTGAAAACTATCGATCAGAGCAGCCAGTCGCTAGAATTCTCCACCAGTCTGCTAGCTGTCTACCTTTTGTCAAATATGCGTCACCGTCGGGGCAGAAACCTACGACCTCCCGGTTTGACTTGCTTCAGAGACAGCTGCAATACTCTGAACTAAACTATGCAGGAATTATATTGATAATGGAAAATGGGTATTATTTCCCTCGATTCAATGCCCGCCTCGTCCAGGTCCAACCTTCTTCATCCAGCCGGCTCCCACCCGCTCCTCCCATCTTCCACGTCCCGCCGTGGCCGTCTATCCGTTCTCCCTGCTCGCGCCGCTAACCACAGTCCTAGATGCTCTGCGAATTGCATCGAAACAAAAATGACAAGAAAACATAAATTTTTGTCCCTTCAGACGAGTAATTTTGCAATTTTTTTTCTTTATGGTTACATACATAGTATAATGGACATTTTCCAATATTCCTGTTCCTAGCTTCAGAATTTTTGGCCCTACGTTGACATCTTAATGAATCAGTCAATTTTTTCTGATATAAGATAAACGTCAGACTATTATTTTCTTTACTAACAAAACACCATTTTTTTCAAAATTTGAACAAATATTATTTATTAATTTGAAACAAATTTATTGAAAATGAACACTAAATGGAATTAGAATTAAATATTAGTACAGATGAATGCACTAAATCGCGGATGAATTTGAAGAGGACGAAATATGTGCAGTTCAATTCAACATAATGACATTCAGTTAATTCATTATTCTGCTAAATATGCTAAAATCGCAAATAACAGTGCGCAAGCCTAATACTTGGTATAACATCAGTATTTTTTTGAAAGTCACCACGATACCTTCTGTTCTGAAAGCAAGGAATAATGAAAGATAATGTATGAAGATAAAAGTCACCGTACAAATATATATATATATATATATATATATATATATATATATATATATATACACATATATACACATACGGTGCATTCACCTGCCGATCGAGACGACAGAATAAATGGACCCGCATATAATACCTTCTGCTCTCCGGTCCATTGACGTATCGCATTGCAGGATCAACGCCGTGTAATTCAGATACCTATTCCAAGTTCAAATACTCTTAAGAAATGACTACAAAACTCATTTAAGAGAACTTGTAACGCGCACCTGCCACATGATTGAAAGATAGTCAAACTTACTGCAGGTTGATGTCAATTCAGAAGCATTAAATTTGTTCGTAGAGGTATTTGAAAGGAGCCGATGGTACCGTTAAGCTTTCATTGACAAGAACGGGAAAAGTTTATAGTTATTTATGTATCAAGGGCGTTAAGTATATGTTTTGGCCCCGAGGGTGACTTCCAAACCCGAGGGCCTCTGGCCCGAGGGCTTGGAAGTCGTCTGAGGGGCAAAAACATCTAGTAACGCCCGTGGTGCATACCAAACTTTATGGTTTACTAGTTCGTTGCTGAATAAAACGAGAATTCGAAACATTTTATAACAGGTCTTGCGCTTAAAGTGAAAAGGCGCATTGTAATAGTCATTTGTCAATATGACGTCACATAAAGAAAACAGAGTGTATATCTGATTACTATTGAATAAACGTTATTGGACTGATTTGTTCGAACAAAATGAAAGAATATTGTGGAGTTCCTATCGCAAAAGCTAACAAAACTATGGACAGGGGTTTCCACTAAAATCTCGAGAAATATATGAAATTTTTTATGGTATATTCCAGAGTTATCAGTGTGAATTACAGTGTGAATTGCGCTGATGAAACTGTACTTTTAGGTTATTAGTCTCTATTTCCAAAAGTTATTTAGACATATTCTATGTCATAACACCAAAAAATAACATTTCGAGGATGTTACCCGATGTGCCTTATAAATCTTATTACTAGGTTACTACTACTCAAGAAGAATATACAGTAATTATGTCTCTAAAAAAAGGTGAGACGTAACAGTGAAATGTATACGATCGATAGCAATTATAAATTCACGAGAACATTCCAAAATTGCAGTTTTCAAATCAATTAAGCAAAATACGGTTTATAACGAGTTATTTTACTTATTTGAGCATTATGCCATTAATTTATTGTATTTGCTTGCATCTTAACTTTACAAAATCGAATTCATAAATATGTTGTATGTGTTGTGTTGGTATTAGAGCGGGCCATAAAGTATTCAAAAGGCCCTAGGGCATAAAGAAGCAGAAAGGCCTGAAGGGTATTAAGTATACCATTACGTGTTTTTTTCAGGTCTGTAGACACACAGCAATGAACTAGAAAACCATACAATATATTTTGAACTGTCTTTTCCGCAAATATCAAGATCGATTTCTACGCAAACTTAACATTTCTGAATAAATATTATATTTAACATGTTTTTTTTTTCATTTTCACAGAACAAGGCACTCAGTACTGCACTGAATGCATAGCGAATACTATTTTAACATTTTTATTTATAATGCGTGTGTTAATTGACGTGCATGTGATAATTTCAAGGAGTTAACAGTTTTATTTAAACATATTGTACTACCCTAGAACACACGTAAAATATCAGATGACAGTATTTGAATTGAATGCTTATTAGTCATAACTTTACGAGACTACTGGCGTAACAACAGCACATACTCTCGCCTTATTTGTAAATTACAGTTTTTTTAAATTCACAGAATTCAACGAAAATAATATCTACGCCATTTTTAAGCGTCCTTTGCTCTGTTTGAGGAAAAGCTACCCCTTGCTCTGTTTGAAGAAACAGATTTCATTAAAAATCTTTATTAGTATTGCACTTATACAATGTTAATTTTTGCAATTTTCCAAAATTTAAAGATATCAACGAAAATAAGACTCGCGCCATTTATTAAAAAGTCCTTTATGCTATCCAAGGACGAGGGTTAACAAAAAAGTGGAGCCATTTTTGATAACATTTTGAAAATATTCAGGCTTCATGTAAAGTATTCCAAAAATAAAAATATCCGTTTCAAACTCGCAGGGGCTCGAATTCGTTCAGATCGATCTGGGAATATCAGTTTTGGAGAAAATCATCTGAACGGTTTAGGCGCTAGCGTTGATCTCACAAGGGAATGCCGCGATGTGACATGTCGAAACATGCCCTCATATTTTTTTCATTGAATGTAATGCTATTTTGATCTCATGATCAAAATTTTGGCTGCCGATAAACACTGCAAATAACTTTAAAAATTTCCAAACTTGCCAATATTTTCGCTCTATTTTTCGTTTCTACAGAGAACTTGGACATTCCTCGCAAGCCGAGAAACAAGCGCGCGACCCCCGAGGCTGGCGTTGAAGAGGGTTGTTTCCTCAATGTCAAATGACATTCGGTGGGAGCAGGCCATTCCCAGGACACTCATTGCTTGTCTTATTGTATAAGTCCATTTTATTTGAGATGTTTAATTTTCTTAACCATTTCTCAATGAAAGTTTGTTACTTTTTTAAAATACTATGAATATCGTCAACATGCATAATTATTAAATATTGAAAATGTATATCATATAACTACTATTTCGAAAATCCTGCCGATGAGGGGACTCGAACCCTAGCTCTCGGTCCTAGGTACTGCAGCGACGTGAATGGGCCCCTGAGCAACCTTTGCCGGTACCAAGTAAAACATTTCCAGTAATGAAGTCCGATTTCAGAGGTGAGCAAATGGATTCGTTTCAAAGAAGCATCATCAACAATCTTCCAGTCCTGGAACAAGAACGCCACGATCACCATGATCACCGTGGCGCCGGTGGCAGGCACTTGTCTTCAGATGGCTTCACCCGTTGGAAAACTAATGGTATCACCCCCATAAATTAAATATAAATATATGTATTACTGAATAGTTTACACATTATTTGAAACAACGTATATTTGCACATGACATTTACTTATATTAAAACAACTGTATGTAATTCTCAATAATTGAAATACTAGAAAATGTTCTAATTGGTGTCCCCCATGAAATGGTGTCAACCGGGCGGGCCGCCCCTGCCCGCCCCCTAACTACGCCACTGGCCGGTGGGCACGTTGGGCACGATCTGCTTTCGTGCAGCCGAGGAGGGCCCCGGGGCGGAGTGGCCGACGGCGGTGCTGCTGGGAGCGGCTGGCTGCGTGGCGCGGCGTGGCCCGGCGCGGCGTGGCGTGGCGCGGCGGGACGCGGCGTGGCCGGCGCGCAGTCTGGCGCGGTGTCGCAGATAAATCCGTGCCGATGCGAGTGTCACGCGGGCGCTACCAAATGCGCCGCACGTTCCCCTCCCATCAATTTATCGGGCTTCCCCCCGCGCGGCGGCGGGCAGCGAGCAGCGGGCGGCTGGCGGCGGACCACGGCAAGGGACAAGGGTGCAAGGGGAAGGCAGCAAATACGACCGATGGGAATCCCAGTGAAACAGAGAAAAAGAAGAATTCAATCATATTTTCAATTCCATGCGAGTAGCATTTGATATCTTGACTAGATAGCATCTGACTGCGTTTCCCTTTGGAGCGACGATTACGCTTAGAAACATTGCCTCAAGACGTAAGATTTGCTCCAGGCTTCATCTTAACTTTTGTAACAGCCCGTACTCTGTTGGAGGCAGCGGAGGTCAGCGCGCCCAGACCGCCACCGCCGCTGCCACTGCCACCGCCACCGCCTCCGCCACTGCAGCCAGCGCCACCGCCACCGCCACCGCCGCGGGCACCTGCGCGCAGCACCTGCCAAGCACCTGCGCCTCCGCGCTGCCTCCTTCGCCGCCGCCATCGCCGCCGCGGGGCCCCAGCCCACAAATTAATTCGTCCGTCCGTCACGGCGGGCGGCGTGGGCGTGGGCGGGTGCAGAGGTCAAGCACCGCTTGCCGCGCCCGCCTCCGCGCCTGCCTGCCTAGCCGCCTGCCCGCCTGCCTGCCTTCGCTCGCGCCCGCCGACCTGATCTCGTAGCGGGTTATTTAGAACGCGTTACAAGCAGAGCGGGCAGGAGCGGCGCGAGCGCCCAGCCCAACAAATAGCTGTCAAGAATTTTTTCGATCCCGGCTCTCTGGGATTTCCAAATGTTTAATCACGCGCAACACACCTCGTGTGACACTTCCCTACTCATGGGACTAAATTGCAAACTTATTTATTTGAGGTGCTGGCCTATTTGGGGTGTTGGAATCGGAACTCTAGAACCCATAAATGACCGACTGCTGAATCCACAAAAGTATACAAAAAACATTGATGAAGGGTAAAATTGTAGAATCACAGAAACATTCAGTTTATGTCCAATATAAACACGCCCGTACTAATTTTAGCAATTTTCTCTTTCTTGCCCACTACGTACTTACATAGAAAGAAAAAAGTGTGATGCAGCAGCGGAATTGGCGATTATCCTCAGAAATAAATCGTATTGTGGGGACCTGATATCGAAAAAGTGGATAAATATTGCCATGTATCATTTTGGCATCCATAGAAAGTTTGCGCAGGTAATACCACGAGTGTTTTGGAAATTGTCAATTAATCCACAAAAAACGAAGCGAGGAGGAGATTTATCTGAGAATTTTCAAAGCACGAGCCACGAATGGAATTAAATCCAACATAGTTCCAAAATGCGCCAAGTATTGAAAATAACTTAAAAACTCTCCTCGCTTCGAGTGTCGTGGATTTATTGGCAATTTACCAATCACACGCATGTTACCTAGACGCCAAAATGACTATTTCTTAGCCCCTATTTTGCGTTATATAGGCTTAAAAAACTAATTTGAGTTTTCTACTTAAGATCACGATCGCATAAACCTCTAATTGATTAACAAATTGTACAATCGAGACTATTTTCAACTGGAAAAGACACAATACATTCTGTTGTTGATTTTTTCTTTCGAGTATCAATAACATAAGCTATGGTGTGCATTACACTTTTACATTTGTTATGCTGAGTATGCTCGTATAACATCGACGGCGATATGTTAGGCGGTGGATCAAACGTTTTGCGAATTTTGTGTAGTAAATTGATGGCCCAAATATGGAAAATATTGTCTCAAAAAATCTGAAAAAATACATTTTGCGTTCACTATTCTTGGAAGAGGCGGGATTCAGGGGGCAACTGCCCTCCCTCCCCCAATCTTAGGACAATTTTAAAAAAAGCATATTTAGACATTTCATTTCGCGGATCTTCAAATTTATGTATGACAGATATACTTGTTTCTGTATTTTGAGACGAAATAAAATAATTAAGCGAACAATAATTTTATTAAGTTAATAACATACATTAATAAACTGCTGAACTTTAGTTCAGTATTATAAAATGCGCGGGATAATTATTCGGCGTAATTGTAAATATCGCTTATTAGTAAATCCTCTTTCAATTATATTTTGCTTTTAAACACTATTTACTTAGAAATTAAACAGTTTCATGCCTAAAATCATGAGTCATAACACTCAAATTTTAACTCTAAAAAAAGAGTATTTCCCGTTTATTATAGATATAGATAGAGGTAAAGGTGGAGATATGAGCCATTTATATAATATGAGACCCGTTGGTATATTTGCATACAAAGCAAACATTCCAGCAGAAACCATTTTAAGAAGTAGTATAATAAACTCATTTTGCCATCATGATCTATCACAATCTACAATATACAAAGACATTTACAATTGAATTAGTATTTTCTGAGATATGTACATTGCTTAGTTCCCCAAGAAAATTTTCTTGACACGTATGCGTTTATTTTCTTGACACACATTCGCACTTCAAATAGTTAATTGGTTTTGCCAATCAACATCATTGTGATCACTATTATACCGTCGCATTGGAGCAACGCGGTCTACAGCATTTTCTCCGGAGGGCAGACTTGTCGATGGCATCGGCGAGATGACGTAGAGCGGATGTCCAAAGCTTTTCGCGTGTTTGCCCGCACGAGCTGGCCCCGCGCTCCCGCGCGCTCGCTCACGCATACACGCATGCCCGGCTCCGCACGCCCGAGGGCGGGGCGGGGTGGAGCTGGGCGGGGCGGGGAGGAAGCGGCGAGTGGCCTCGCGTCCGCCGCCGCCACCGTCGCCTAGGGCAGTCGAACGCAGCCTCGCCGGAAGCCGAGTGCGTGACTGCGGGGCACAGATTTCGAAGACAATTCGGCCTAAAAATACCGGACGAGGTGGAAGACCACAGCTTTCCTAGCGCCGCCTTCCAAGAAATGTCTTAATGATAATGCTACGGTTCTCCGATTGCCTACATCGTAAGACCGCCCTGAATTCCTCTGGGACGAGGAAGCGCCGGGGCGGGGAAAGGGGCGCGGCGGAGCGGGACGGGGCGGGAATGGGTGGGCGGAGCGGGATGGGGTGGGGTGGGGCAGGTGAATCCAACTCGATGCGGGGACGCTTGCGATAGCAGCGACGAGAAGACGTTGGGTTTAGACGAGAGGTTCATAGAGGGACAATGGGGGTAAGACGCCAACTAATAAAACTGGTGACTGAAGAAGGTGACATGGAGGCACACAGAGGAAAAATATCAGACCGCATAACAAGAGACTGATAGAAGGCCTCTAGAGAAGACAGCGATCAGAAGACTATGGGGTTAGACCATGATGGCTTGCATAGGACAGCATGACATGCCAGGATTTTGTAGATGGAGAAGTGTAGTAGATGGCACGGACGATTTACAATCAGGGGATTTATATATTTTATTTATTTTTTATATAACGGGAAACAGAAATAATATCTGTGATATGGGAGGGGAAAGGCTATGTCAGGTGGCAAGAAAGGTATCTGAGAATTTGCTCAATCGACCAATAGAATAACCGTAGAGACGAAAATAATTGAACCAGACGAGCTTAGAATAGTTTTTACTGGCATATGCGATGAGAGTATTAGGAAATAAGGGAGAGATTATTAGTGATGAGTTGGGCTTGATAGAATGGCACAGGCGATGAGATTATTAGGAAATTAGGGAGAGATGATTAGTGATGGGACGGGGTTGGTGGAATGGCATAGGCGATGAGAGTATTAGGAAATAAGGGAGAATTGATTAGTGACGAGACGAGGTGGGTGGAATGGCTTAGGAGATGAGAGTATTAGGAAATTAGGGAGAAATAATTAGCGATGAGGCGGGGTTGGTGGAACTGAGAGAAGGAGCGGGGAGGCGCAGGACGCGAGGGACCGGGGACTACCGGAGGCGGGGACGGTGATTGGGAGTGGGACGGGGCGGTGGGCGGGGGACAAGTGCAGCGCGCGCGCACCTTCCGTAGTGCTTACAATGCGCCGTTAAGAGCCGTAACCACAGGCCTGAGCCGCCGGCCGCCGCCTGCCCTCGCTCGCTCCCTTATTAGTCGCGGGGAACCGTAGGTTTACAAATGGCGCATTGGGCCAAGCGACCCGCCGCGGCCGCTGCGGGCGGCGCCGGCGTCGGCGTCGGCGTCGTCGGCTCCACAACGGCGGACACTGGCCACCCGGGAGCAGGCCGGCTGCACACGCCGCTGCGGCGTGGTAATCGAATTAGGGGGTGGCACGTGACTGGTTGACTTCATTCAACCTATGGAAGTTAATAATTCATTAATTTAACATTAAATGATATTTTTATGTTTTTAAGAAATCAAATATCGCTGCCTTCCAAAGTTTTCTGCTTGTAGTATGTATAATATAGAATATACATCTTAAATTCATCCATTCTACCGGTAAGCTGCTGTGGTCGGTAGTTTTCCGTGGTTTCCCTTACCAATACCAATTGAGTGCCTTAGCAGTACCATAACAATCGGGCCGCAGACAGCGAGCAATATTTCCTTCCTCATCTTTATCTCTCTCTCCTCTTACAATATATACACACACGGACGCACATACACACACACACACACACTCACATTTACTTGTATTCTGCTACGAGTATTGAAGATACTGACAGATCAGTCGGAAGCTTAGGGCTGACGCGGTGCCACCTGGAGAGGAAAACACTCACAAATCGTCGTGTAGGTCGTCGCTGGATTTTAAGTTGCAATGCCACCTCCTGGATATAACATGCACTACACTCACGGGACTACTGACATTTGGAGCGCCTGGAAAGATGAACAACTCACTCTGAAATGCTTCCAGTAATAAAAGTACTCCTATATACGTTACTTTTGGTCATACTCCAGGGAGTTGTATTACGACAGAATAGAAAACTAACGGTACTTCTACAGAATACACATTCTCTTATTATTATTTGCTACGATTACGCGATATTGTAACACAAGGAGGAACCGTATGAAACATTTCGTGCATTCGATTGCATGTGCTTTCACAACCAGCGGCGGGTTTCTTCACGCATTAAAAAATGCACAGCTTTGATTTTGAAGATTACAAACTTTTAATTGAAATGATATTTGTTATTTATAAGTAGATACAATGAATTTAATACTTTTGAAGAGTTTAAAGGAAAAAATTAGAACCGTTTATGTTTTTTGGGGGAAATTGTGGCGATTTGACTCAAAATTACGCAAAATTTCCAATTACACAAAAAATGTACTTGTAATTATTTAAAGATCTAAAAATTAAATAATGTGTTGCATTAAGAAAGAAATCTCTTGATTCAATTTTGAAAATGTAGAAACTTTTGCAATTTTCAGAATTTAAATGAGAATTTTAATGAGTAGCGTACCTTATTATTAAACTGATAGGGGGATATTAATTTTGGGGAAAATACTGTGTACGGTTTAGGCGCTCGTATTGTTTAAATAAAGACGGCCGGACGAAAAGACGTTCAAACTTTTTTTTCTGCATTTGGCCCCCCGAAAACCTTATTGCCGTCAAAATATTGACGTTGATTGTTTGCGGCCTTACATAATTTCTCTATAAAACGTATACGAGAATATAAATTACAGTATATGCTTTTCAGGCGCTTGCACAGTAGTTCCATTTTACAAACGTGGCAAGCCCCACAATATCTGGTACTTGGCAACCTTGATGTTTTCGCAATAAGAAAAATGACAATATCTACGTGGTCTCTGTTCTGAATGAGCTTGTTCTGCGGTCAGCCTAGCGCCGTGAGAATCCAAAGATTAGGGATTCTCAGAAACTGAGAGTACACAAGTCACGAACACTTATTCTCAATGGAATTCTTAGGTTTCTCTCGTTTTTCAAAGCAACATTTTGACAAAGAAATAACTCTTGCACGGTTCTTAATTTTAACAAAAAAATTACCCAAACGATTACATTTCATGGCCTGCTTTTTATGAAGATGTTGAACAAAGACTACAGTAAAGTAACAGTTTAAAAGCAGGGATAGCGTGTTTGTACCACAGTACACATAAAGCGAAGGAAGCTTTTTATCATGATTTTAATATACACATTTTTTCTGAATCATTTCATGAAAATAGATATTCGTTGAGAAAAGTACTGCAGGTCTACAATTTTGTTCTGTGTCACGATAGTGAATGTGTTTAATCTTAATTTTGATATGTTGAAGACAAATTTGCAAACCATTTTTTACATCATGTCAGTGTTTTCACAACGGGGGCTTAAATGAAAAGTTTTAAAGGATTCCTCATTTTGGACCATCTTTTCAACTGCCTGAAATACTGTATGAGGTAAACATATATGTTAATTGTAAGCTTCTAAACTTTTATTATAAATTGTAAAAATCTAAGCATACAATGGAACATTTTTTCTGGACATCATTCATTTCAACATCATCAACAAAATTGTTAGGAAGATGACAGGTGACATCGATGTTGCAGGTTGCGTTCACTTTCACCGAAGAGAAGATAATTATGTTTTATTTCGCAATTTTGTCTTGCGTTGTGTTTTATTTCGCAACAAAAATGTTTTGCATATTTGAACTCACAAAACCAAATTTTGTTTAGATATGTTCTATTTCGGACCTTAAACTAATTGCATACCACTGAAATTAGTGTTTTTATTGATAGGTGACAACGTAGAACCAGCAATAAGAAGTAATATTACATTTTATTTTATATTAATATTTGTTGAGAAGCTTTGATTTCGAATTCCGTGAATTAAAAATGGTAGGAAATGTGGAAACAATTTATTATAATTAAGATATTAATGACCAAAGCCTTTAAAGAAACTAAGTATAAATCTAAGTATTTTTGGATGTAAAGTAATGGAATTAAATACGTGTAATGTATGTTTAGTTTACAACTTTGTTAATGATGAGAGCTATATGTGAAGGCAACATGTTTCCTTGTAAAAAATTCTTTTACTGAATTTAAAAGTACTTTTTGTTAATTATTTAGCCACAGTTATTTACTACGTTGACAAGTGAGATACCGAATGATTTGGACATAAATAAAACCTATCAGCTCCGGCCGGGAAGAGAGAGCTGAAATTAAAAATTAGCAAAAAGGACATATTTTGTTGAAAATGTGATATGAATTCTACTGGATTCTCGATTAGCCTTCACATTTACGATAATCAAATAAGTTAAACTCGTACTTGTGGCTGAAAAACGGACAGATGGGCGTTTATAGACGTAATAACGTTAGTAACTATTTTACGAATTAACAAGTATCAGGTCGAAGATATATTTCATGCTGCTGAAATTGCCAATATCCAGCTAATAAATACCTATGATAACTTAATAGTTACTTCGTAAAAGTATTTTACATTTTTTTACGTGGTACATCGTGTGACTGAATATTAATATGAATCAATTAATTGTCATTTATTATTATTAGTATTAACTATTTTACCGCAGTGAACTACACTTGCACAAGTTTTTATTTTATCAACGAAATATTGTATTGATTGATTGATTCGTGTTTCAACTACTTAGGTCATTAGTCCCGTAAGTGTAGTGCGTGTTTTTCTCGGGAGGTGGCGATGATCCTTTCCCCGCTGGATGCCGAGATCTGGCGCCGACCTACCGTCGACTAGCGTGGTTTTCCCCTCAACCAGGTATCTCCCACCAGCGGGGCACCGCCTCAGCCGAGACAAGCTGTAAGCTTCCGACCGGTCCCCCGGCATGTGTGGCAGTGTAGTGCGTGTTAGTGTAAGTGTGTGTGTAAGAGGAGAGGATAGGTCAAGGAAGAGGAAGGAAAGATCGCGCGCGGTCCGTGGCCCGTTTGTTAGGGTACTGCTCCGGCATTCGCCTGGTGTTAATCGGAGAAACCACAGAAAACTACCGATCAGAGCCGCCGGCCGCTAGAATTCTTTTCCAGACAGCGACTGAATTCGACCTAGCTGACAAGCTAGTGTCGAAAATCGTGCTACTGTCGGGACTCGAATCTAGGACCTCCCGGTCAGAGGGCTTGCAGTGACATCAGGTTGATGCACTGAGAAATCTCTCCAGGTGCGAAAGTATCTTCTCTCCCGGCGAATCTCTCCCGGTATTTCATTAGCAATGATGATTCATTGCTGCAGTGAATTGATGATTCATTTCAACTGACTTCGTTCGAAAAAATGGTAAGCACTAGAATGTAGGCTGTTTTGAATTTGCGAAAGATGCAATTAATGCAGTGCACTTCATGCAATTAACGAAATTCAGTTAAGTGAGCACACATTCTGACATGATGACTGTAGGAAGTACGTGATGAACTCATTTATTACGCTTGAACTGAAGAAAATATTCATAGATGTATATACAAACGATGAAAAATAGAAATGAAAAATGTATCTATATTTCTCCCAAATTGTATTGAAGATATGATAATGGGTTTAACGGTTAATAAGGTTTTATATGCTTAATAGAAAGAGAACTATTCGGAATTTGAACAGTGATAGCAGTTAGAAAATGGTGAATACAATAAAATTGCATTGGAATACACTGGAGATTAATAAACTACTATTTTTATTGGAAATAAATATTAATTAATGAAACAAATTTAAAGTGGAAGCACGGCGAAAATCGTGTACATACTATACAGGAAAAATACACTCGTAAGACTAGTTTAAACGCGGCACAAATTAGGTAAATGTGAGTCATAATCATCGTTTTGTGTGCACAAGAAATCATTGTTAAAAGTAGAGAAGGAGCACTCTTTTCATTAACGACTTATGTTATCCTCTGCGTGCAAGGGTACGAGATAACGAGATTTCAAGAGGCACCGCAGAGAGAGAAGTGAGGGGAAATTAAAAGGCAATCGAGGATGCTCGAGGAGTGTACGAGCTTAGCTCCCACACAATTATTTAGAAATAACAAAAGTCGCGCCGCGCCGCTGTCGATGTTCGTCTTCAATCTTCCAAGGTCTAACAAGCTCCAACATTTCGACAAATCAACAAATTTTGTTATATTTCATATATTTAAAAAAAGAAAAACTGTACGTGGCATATGAAAGAGAAGTACAATCTGCGGCTGATTCCTTGAGCTCCAGATTTCCTATCCCATCCTTGGAGAAAAGTGTTAAGATTCTTGATGTTCCCAGGTAGAAGACGTAGAAAATGATTGTGATAATATGTTCATTGCAGGAATATTGTCACACAGCAGTTCCAGTTTTCTTTGACGATCGCACGAAGCACAGAATTACCAACTTTAATTTTTGTTGCAGACACAGCATATCAACAGTCGAAATGGTCGCAGCCCGCCCACGCAGCCACTCGACACCCTCCGCCTTTCCTTCCCACCCCGTCACCTTCCTCACCTCTCCTCCCCTGCCCCCCATCCCGCCAGCGCCACCTCAGCCGCCCGGTGCGGCGGCGCGTCTGTTAACAACCAGCGCATTACGCAAGTGGCGGGAAAAAATCAAGAATTGAAAAATCGGACCACTTTACCTCATCCCTTATTCGTCTTTTGTTTTTAGCCGGCGGCGTCGCCCGCGCCTGCAAAGTCCTCGTCCGCTGCTCCCTCGGCCGCTCTGCCCCCTCGCGTCCTCGCCCTCATCCTCGCTCGCCCTCGCGCCCGCCGCTCTCTGCAAACGCGGATCTCGATCTCCCGGCGTCGGTGTCCATTTACTTTTCTAGAAATTGGAGGGGAGGGCCGTAGCTAGGGGTCGGGGCCGAGGACGGGGCGGAGGAAACCTTTTAAGCCGCCACTACGTGCGCTCGCCTTCACCCCTTCTTTCTGCGGACGCTTGCCGCGCCTGCCGGATCTGCGCGGAACGGGTTACTCGAGGTTTTTACTCATTTGTAACCATTTCCCTTGGTTTAGTGTTATTTATCTTGCCTCCAGATCAAATCTGAAAAGTTTCGCCTACCCTCCTCCGGTCCATTCTTTTAACGCCCTCTTCTCTCTCCACCCGTTCCTTCCTCTTTCTCTCCTTCTTCATAATAACCGGTCGTTGCCGCAGCTAAAAGGTCCAAAAAATCTGACGTAAATGCCTAAAGCTTCCGCACCGCCATGAAATCTTTTCTCAGTAATGATGAGTCGTTATATTAGTGTAGGAAAAAACTGGTGTACATAAACGTATTACCGACGCTCTGCGTCTGACGTATGTGTCTCTCGGCGCGGTGATGGCCTGTGCGTCGTTAGCTGTTAGCAAAGCTGGATGGATGCGGCTCGAGATTAGTCACTGAGAAAAATGCTGCACGTCACGGCGTCCGCTCATGGGCGCGCGACGCGGCGCGACGCGACGCGGCACGGGGCGGCGCGGGGCGGGGCGGCGCGGGGCGGGGCGGAGCGGCGACGCCGACGTCGGCATCGCGCCTCCACCCCATCTGCACGCCGCCCCGCCCCCCGCCAAGCTGCGCCCTCGTCGCTCACCCCGCCTCACCCGCACCAGCCCTGCCCTGCCCGCGCCGCCGCCACACTCTGAGGCCTCGCCCGGTCCCGGCTTTGTCGCCGCTCGCTTCCAGTCTCGCCGCCCCCGCACGGCCCCTTTCCCCTGTCTCTGATGGCGCTGCCGTTGGCGATGTCGACCTGCCTCGTTACCGTCTTCTCCGATACCGCTCGCACTGACGCCTGCCGCCCCATCCGTCACCTGGCGCCGCATATATCACTTGCCTATCCTCCGTCTTCTTCGTATTGCTAAGGATCGACTCAAAATAAGTTATTACATTCTCGCTTACTAAATGATATTCTAAACGTATTGATTTTCTTGTAGACATCAATATTTATCTCGTGGCATTTGCTGTAATTAATGAGTGGATATGCAAACAAGGCAACATGCGCACTGACACCAAGCCCATTGGTCTCAGACCTCTCAAAATAATTGATTTCTATACTTTGCATCATTTCAGTTCTGTTTTATTGACACTGCCTCTGACCTCCAGATCAACTCTCTTCATTTTGGTCGTAGTCGAGTATCATCTATTACCTGACTGTGGAAGTACGACATGAAGCTACGCAGCTGCTCGATTCCATTTACGAGCCTTCTCTTACTTTGAGCATAATAGAGAGAGAAAGAGAGAGAGAGAAAGAGAGAGAAAGAAAGAGAGAGACAGAGTGAGAAAGGGAGAGATAAAGAGGGAGAGAGAAAGAGAGAGAAAGAGGGTGAGAGAAAGAGGGGAGAGAAAAAGGCGAGAGAAAGAGGGGAGAGGGAGAGGAGAGAAAGAGGAAGAGAAAGAGGGAGAGATGAGGGAGAGAAAGAGAGACAAAGAGAGAAAGAGAGGGAAAGAGAGACAAAGATGGAGAGAAATAGATATAAGGACAGAAAGAGAGAGAGAGAAAGGAAGCTGCAATGGGCAAATAAGACAAAATCAACCGTTTACTGGTATCGCCAATAGCACCAAAACTTGATATAAAATGACTCAAGGAAGAGTGCAGAAATTGGAAAAAGGACATTCATAATTTTATTGACTAAAAATTTACACAATTAATTTCAATGTTTTAACCTGCTCCCAATATTTTCTATTTTTACAGAATATGCTTAGTTTCATAAATAATCTGTCACACATGTAATAAATAAAAGTAAATTAGTGGTGGCACATACTTTGACACAGAATGGCACATACTTTGTCGTACTAGTTAGTTTTCTAATTTGTTTGGTGTGGGCTAGTTTTCCGGTCTTCCCCGTCATCTTGCCACTGCCATCTATCGTCACGGGCGGGCAGACGGACGGGCAGTGCAAGGGCAGACGCACGGGCAGACGGACGTTTTGAAAACAATCCTTTTTCGGTATCAGTGGACCCCAGAATTATATTTCCGTTGAAATTTCGAAATGGATTTTCCGCAGCATTACATCGCTTTCTCTATACTTCGAATTACTCCGAATCACTCCATATATATACGTACATAGTATTCGAAAAAGTAAAAGTACAATTATGGAAAATATGCAAGTATCTGGAATTACGAAATTTCAAAATAATTTAGTAGAAGTAAAAGGTTTCTGATTTTCATGCATTTTTCATATAACAGAATACTGAAGATATTGTTTTCTTAGTAATTTTATAAATAGTATGTTTTAATGCCCACTGAGAATCTACGGAAGCATTGCTCTCTGACATAATCATACGCTGGACAAGATACCTAGTAAATATGTGTGATAAATCTTCTTTCTCACCGCTGTTACATACATGTATTTTCCTTCTGGTTGAATGTACAGGTGAGTCAGAATAAATGATACAAATTTCTTGAGCAAGCAGAAGGGCAAAAAAAATATCACTTTATGCTAATGAAAATGTAATGGGAAATTTCATATAATGGAGTTACAAATTTGTCTTTCTCTATAATTTTAAGGCAACGGCTCCTCCAAAGATGTTCGGCAGGTCTCGTTCTGACTCAAGAAAGTTCTGCCGAACATCTGTACATTGGAGTTGCCTGAAATAAGCGGTATTAGATTAGCAAATACATAAATAACTAAGATACTGGCCTTTCGACGTTCTGGGAACATAAGAGACACTTATTTTCGAGTTTACACATCTATTGAAATCATTTTCTTTCAAGAATAGTATATTTATTCAGGACGTCCATTTTTCATGTTTCCAAGAAAATGGATCGAGGATATCCACGATGTCATGCTTTCCTAAGTTCATCAAATTTTCTCTAATTTGACACGTTTATTTAAATTTCGTATGCCGAACATATTCCGAGAGATTACCCATCCTAGGGTATCACACCCTCACAAGTTCATCTTCTCTTCTCAACAATAGTTTGATAACAAATCGCAATAGTATAAGAATTCGAAGCTATTTGAGGTACTGCTGAAGTAAAGCTATTTGAAGAAGTCACTGTGTGCTTTTTCAAAATTTCTATCTATCTGAAAACCTCAAATGGAAGCATTACATAATAAAAGAGACGAAAATATAGTTTCATACATTTTATAATTGCTTTCCCATGAGTTTGATTTAACTTTCGCTTTTTGAGTTAAAACGTTAACTGATGCTATTCTCGTTTTACTCAATGAATTTCTCGCTGTTGCCAAACCGAAAAATGAACTTGATAAATGCACTCCAAAAAAACTATAATCGGATACAATTTCTATGAGAGTTTCAATGTGGTAGAAACTTAAGTCATCTTTCAATTTCCACTGCTTAGAAAAACAACTATACTAGATTTTTTGGCATTTAATTTATGGCCATTCTTTTCCCCATAGGATTCAAGTGATTTGAGCTTCCTCTTCAAGTCAATTGGAGAGTCTCCCAAGATGACTAGGTCGTCAGCGTACAGCATAGTCAGTACATCTATATTTCCATCAATAATTGAATGAGTGAAAACTAGAATGGAATAAGTAACATTTGTCATATTTTGAGAAAAACGTGTTTAAAGGTTTCAGTGCCAACGTAAAGTCGTGGTTTTCATTAAATACAAAAATAAAAATACATGTGGTTATACACTTGACAAAGTATTCTGATGTGTACACGAAAATCTTCTAGGTGTAATGTTTCATACTAAAAAAATTATTGTTGTTCACTTGTACCACTATGACTTCAAAATGTTTTAGAGAAACATCACTTGTATCCATATGACATTAAAGAGTCTCGAGTTCATTTTCACACATTCCTTCGTCACTTTCATAGCCATCAGGGTAGCATTCATTATCACTTGATGGCAGAGAATCCTTTTTTTTGTCCACTGTTTTCCCACAGTTGACGATTGCTTATAGTTAAAGCTTTTAGGAAAAATGTTTTACGTACTCACTTTCCATCAAGATAAATAGCGGTACTGAGATAAATAGCGGTACTTATTTTTTTAAGTTTTGTTTCTGACGTCTTCGTTAGCTAGTTGAAATACATTTTAGTATAAAGGAAGTTTGTAGCTACCAAGAACCGAATTTCCAATATTCTTCATGTAATGCTTTTCGTCTTTCTTCGGTAAATTTCTTGCAGTTATACCGACAGGTATGATGGAATGGTTGGATAAATTTTGTAGGCACCGTTCTGCCGGTTAGAGATGTGCACTCTTGTCCCAAATTTTTCAGTGTCTTCCTTTTATTGGTGTTCCATGACTCCATATCTCGCTGCCTTTCTCTTTGAACATCTGAACCTGCTGCAGATTCTGATTCTATGTAATTTTGTTCATTTGTTATTTTCATTTCATTGTGGCCGGGAGTTGGGTGATCAGAAGTGGTTGAAACTGTTAAACCACATCTTTCATCTCCAGAACATGAATCTAGAATAGAAAAATAATATCATTGAGGTATAAAATGACGAGGAAACCTTTGCCGGATGATTATTGTTGAATTTTTTTAAGGCTATCCAATGAATTGATAGTGTTAAAATTTTCCTATCTTTTTTCTACTGCTCATTTAATTAGCAGGGCTCCACAATTTATTGCTATAATAGTACTAGGAACTTTCACACACTTATCGCATCTTAAATACTTCAGTGACATAGTGGTAAAAGTGACACTATTATTTTCGTGGTCGATTTCGTAAGTAGCGCATTTTTTGTGAGAACTAAAAGGTTAACATTATTGTAACTTAAGGTATGCTGATTGCATAAAAAGTTAAATAAAAAAATGATTAAATCTATTGTTTTAAAAATGGTTTAAAAATGGTTAAATCTATGTTTTTCAAGCGAAGCACGGGACACTAAAAACATGAAAATTCCTCTCTGGTGTTGCAAACTAGCTCCATAATTTACTAACCTTGCTCAGGAACATAATCGTTATCATGAACCGAATCATCTGCTGATAAATCTTCATCAGACGTTTCAGAACCATAATTAATACAGGCATTATCACTCATATTAAAAACACTTTTCTTCTTCGAACACGAGTCGAAAATAAGGTCGTAAGGATTGTCAGCCATGTTACCACTTGTACCGTTGTGGCGGGACCTTCACAAATAAAAATATTACACTCACTTGTACCGCTTGCCACTAAATAGCATCAGCTGCCATTAATCACTCATGACGTTCTTCTATTCAAAAGTATGGCCCTAAAGAGTGAAAATAAAGCACTTAACTCAATTTCTTGAAAAATGTCACTTGTACCGTTCTGGTTTTGACCCACTCAATTATCCTTTTTAACACCTCTGCTTTCAATGATTTCCTCAAATCAGCAATGAAAAATGTAAATAAAATATAAATTACAAAGTCTCAAACATCAACTTGGAAAACATCCTTAGATACTTCAACTTTATCACTGACTACATGACCGATTTTAAATTGTGTTGTGGCAGATTCATAAAGATGTTTACTAATCCTAAATATTTCTCCCCAAAACCTATCAAATAATTTTTTTAAATTTAACTTATAGTTCACTGAATCAAATTCTCTCTTAAAGTTAACAAAAAGAAAATAAATTTTCCTACCTTCAAAAAACAATCAATAGTAAATGTGTTGCAGGTTGCAAAACAAGTACTTAATCTGCACAAGAATGATTCTATCTGAAAATGAATTAATTAATTTCAAAGACACCATTGCTCTCTCTCCCCATACAATTTTTCAAATTGTTAGTAAACATGCATTAACAAGGGCTATAGGTCCTTCATTAACAGGACAAGTTTAGTCGGTTTTCTTATGCATCATACTCAGCAATATTGTTGTCCATTTACGGGCATCCTTTCTTGTGACAAAATCTGAGTAAATATTAATGTTAAATTCAATACTCAATTATCAGGCAAATATTTCAAAACTTTGATTGGGAAACAGTCAGTCCCAGGAGCCTATTAAGATTTAAGTGTTTATTAAAGTATTTTCAATTTACGAGCTAAAGGAATATAAAAAACATACATTTCTGGCTGAACGAGTATATAAAATACATTTTGAAATTATGATTCCAACACCTGCCTATGAGAACACAGACCCCCATCTCTTCAATGAAAATTCCCAATATGCGTACACTGCTGCTGAACGTAAACAACGTCATGGAGATTGAGTATTTTGGAATACTAACAAACTAGACATATCTTACAATGAAATACGGAAATCATGAATCGATCGCCCTTGTGATGCATAGTAAACCGTGGCTTTCCTAGAAAACAATACAGAAGGGGCAGATGACCGAAGGAAAATAAGTGGTTGGACGAGAGGGAGATGAGAAACAAAGAAACAAATGCAAATGTTACAAATAATATTGGAAAAGAAACAGAAAACATTAACAATGTATATCAAACAATATTCATAGTTGAAATACAGAGGCGAGTCAGAAGACACACGACAGCTAGTAAACAAATCATTAAAGCAAGTGCCAATGAAAACACCTAAAAATTACGAATTCTAGGAGTTCCGCAATATGACAAGAGACAAAGACATCAGTAGATAGAAGGCGTATAATCTATGGAAGAAATAAGAGGAAGTGACTGGTGTAGAAAAGCAAATTATTCATTAAGAAGGAATTACGGTAATAACATAACGAACCACGCACGAGAAGCACAAGTAGAATAGAAAGAGGAAGCAAGTGAACTTTGGAGTGAAACAGACGACGGCATGGGAATGGAAAACATCACAAAAAATGCACAGAAGCAGACCAAGCGAAAAATAGAGCAAACAGGAAAATTACTTAAGTTATGGAGACACAATGCGAGGAAAGAGAAAAACTGAGCGATAAAGAGCAGAGTGAGTGATAAGAAAGCAAGATGACCCACGAGGAGCTAGAATGGACTATGCGAGCGGCGAATGGAGATGAGGGGATGAGGGATTCTGTGGCTGGTGAACTGTTAGTGGCAACGCCAGTGGCAGCGACTCCGGCCGCCGCGTTGCGAGGGGGTGGAGGGGGCGAGGGGGCGGGGGAGCGGGAGAGGCGGCGCCGCGGGCGGCAGCGCGTCGAATGGAGCCGGCGGGGAGAATCCTCTTTCTTGACGCGAGCAGAGCGAGAGACGACCTTGAGGCCCCGTCCCTGCTCCGGCCGCCTGCGCAAGCCCCTCATTCCGAGCCGCCGGGGCACGGATGCTACTGCCTTCAAATTTAAAATTGGTTTTTCGTGCATATAATGAGCGGCCTGGAAGAGCTCCACCGGGAGAAGCTGATGGTTTTAACATCATTCACGGCCGGCGCGGCTGGCGTGTTCCACCGCTCTCCTCGCCACCGCCGCCGCCGCCGCCGCCGCCGCCCCGTCGCCGCCATCGCCGACGCCGCCGATTACCGGCCCCACCCTCGCTAGGCGGTGGCCGAAGTGGTGACGCCGGTGGTATTACCAGAGGTAAAGGTGATAGTGATTGTGTACGGTGGACGAAGGCGGTGATGCCGTCCGCAGTGGTCAATGGAACGATGGCTGTAGCGAAGTAGTGGTAGTGCTGACGGAAATGGTATTGATAATGGATGCAGCGACGATTGGGCGACGGGGCGTTATCGAAGAGGCGAGGCGACTGAGCTGTATGGCGGTGGCGGTGGCGGCGGCCTCGGTAGCAGCGAAGGCAGAGCGGAGTAGCGTGGCGGCCAGCCCTTGCAAGGCAGCCGGTAGCAGTGCCAGGGCGTTCATTTGCCTAAGACACGTGAAGGCGCGCTTAAAGTAACGGGTTCGGACTGGGCCTGTACCCTGCGATTACCCGCTCCTCCTTCCGCCCCGCAGAGATCAAATGCGCGCGGGCGTAAGCGCCCCCGCCGCCCCGGCCGCCCGAGGGCCCGGCGCCGATGCCAGTGATCGCTGGCGCAACCCACCGCCCAGGCCTTTGCACGCCCACCAGCCCCATTTCGCGAGCGAATCGCTAACCGCCGCACCTAACCGGAGCGTCAACCTCCTTCTTTGTCTTCCGAGGCCTTCGGGGCGTTCTGGCGCCTACGTTCAACCACACACTTCATGTACTGCGCTGAACTCAGTGGCGGATTCAGGGGGTCATGCCCCCCCCCCCCAAAAAAGACCTAGTATTTTCGTTTGTTACCTTCCTCTATTTGGCAAAATTGTTTGAAATATTTATTTATGTTAACATTTTGTAATCAATTAAACAATAATATTGTATAGTACCATATATACGCTACAGAAACAATATACTATATAACAACAAATACGATTATTATGTAACAAAAATCTATGATCCCACTCCCCTCCCAAATGATAAGTTCTATCCGCCCCTGGCTGAATTGGACCGTAATTACCGGATTATTTTCTCAGGCACATGATACAATTATTTCTTCCATTGCAAATGTATTGGAACACTATTGTAGAAGAAAACAATATTCTAGATTCGCTGGCTTGGATGGCGCAGCGGCTTGGAGTAGCTTCAAGTACGCTATGCGGGTTGTATCACGGCGCCTAAGACACTGGGATTTTCCCCGAGTGGTTTTGTCGTGGCTGCCTTCGCAAACCAGAACATATCCCGTCTGAACCATAATCACATCCAAAATCAATTATCTTTTATCCTTCCATTCTGATCATACCACCATATTCATGTTCCAAGTATTCATCCTGAATTCAAGTACTTGTTTTTAAATGTTCTGAAATGTTATAAATGAAAGTTATTGCGAAGAAAATTATTATAATTTACTATCAATTTGTTTATATTTGTTCAAATTATATTTTATAAATCGCGTGATATTATAAATGAAAATTTTTGGCAAATGCTCCTGCAAAGGCGCGAGGCAATTCGTATTTACTAAAATAAAATAAAGCGTATAATGTCATACTAATGTACGTATGTATACTAATATCATTTTCATGTAGTGGAAGATAGAGGCAAACCACCTCTATGATCACGTCCAGGAATAGGAAGGACGTAGGATGTGAGTTTGACGTAGTTGCCTGACATCAACAGTTATTATTAAAAACGAAATCAAAGTTGAAAATTGTAAAAATGGTAATTGTACATTAAACACATAATCAGGATTCTTCTGGAATTGGAAACTGTTTTGTTTTTCTTCTCAATCGTTTCTCTATCACTAAATATTGTAAGCGCCTTTAACTGTCCGTCTGGCTGCTGGACACTCCATCAATCATGTTCATTATTTCACTTCGGTTTTTGCAATTTTTGAAAATGTAAAGATTTAAAAATATTTTCTTTATTCCCTAATTTTTTTATTTACTGATAGTACATTGGTGGAAAAGTAGAATTAAAATAATAATAATAATAATAATAATAATGATAATAATAATAATAATAATAACAACAACAAGCAGACGGTGATTTTGAAACATTTTGTACATCACAGTGCGCCAAATATTAATTAACTAAAATATAAAAATTATTTTCTACATTAATTGCATTACATATTAATGCAAGAGGCTTCTAGTATATCTCACTTTTAGCTGCCGGTCCAGTCACCAACTAAACCGCTTTGTATATAAGAACAAGCCAATAAGATGCAAAAAAGAATTTAAAGATGTAGTTGCATCATCTTCCTGAAAATTTCCTTCCCGTCTTTCAATTGCTTCATGCGAGGCGGTCACCCCCGCACAGCGCCCGCTCGAGCGCGTTCCCGCGCCCATCGCCGCCGCGCAGAACGCCTCTGGGATAAGGACAAATGGCGTCCGTTCATCATCGGTTGCGGCGGATTCGTTCCGGACGCGCGTCCGGCCGCCGCGCCGCTCTGGGCCGTGTGGACGGCGGGCCGGCGCTGACCCCGGCGGCGCGTCGACCCACGACCCCTCGCCTCGGCCGCCTGCCGGCTCCCCCGACGCAGGGTTAACCGCCAGTGCCCCCGCTCGTTCGGTCGCCTGCCCGCCCGCTCGCTCGCCCGACCGTCCGCTCGCCCGCTCGTACTGCCGCTCGCTCGCCCACTCGCACGCCCCTCCATCACTCACCCGTCTGCCCTTCCGCTCGCTCGCCTTCCCGCCCTCCCTTTCTCTCGCCCGCCCTGCCTCCCTCCCGCTCGCCATCCCACCCGCTCACCCGCCCGCCCTTTCGCTCGCTCGGTCGCTCGCCCTTTCATTCGTCCGCCCTGCCTCCTGCCAACCCTCCCGCTTGCCCCGCTTACCCTTCCTCTCGCCCATCCATCCTCCCGCTCGCCCGCCCAACCTCCCGCTCGCCCGCCCAACCTCCTGTTCGCCCAACCACCCTCCCGCTCGCCCGCCCATCCTCCCGCTTGCCTGCCCACCCCTCCTGTTCGCCCAACCACCCTCCCGCTCGCCCGCCCATCCTCCCGCTCGCCCGCTCACCCGCCCGCCCGACCCCACCGGCCCGTTGCTGCGCGCCTCATTACGCTCTCCCGAGAAAAAGAAACACGCCGATACAAATTAAAGTATGTGTGTAAACAAATCCCTCGCGCCCTACGAGCACGAGCAGGCGATTTCGTGATCCTCCCGCGCGCGGCTCCGCTCCATGCTTAATGCCCAGGAGTCGGGGGCAGGAGGGGATTATGTTATTTTTCTTCTTTATGGGCGCGCATTTAACGAAGACTCACGTGATAATGAGCGAGGCCTTCTCATTGACTCTCGTCAAACCAGCGGAGCTAGCCGTCTGCGCGGGGACAAGTGGAGTTCCCTGACTTTTGAACCGTCTTTCATGGAAGGCGTTTCGACACGCACCCGGCGTCCCGCACAAGCCTGAGGAATCGCCCGTTTCCGTCGGTGCCAGGATTTCTTCAGTAAATTGCTTCGATCACGTAAACGTCTGCGCCACAATATCCATCTCATTGAGTTGTAGCCTCTCACCGTCTAACACATCTCGCGAAAACGTTTTCTTCTTACGCTCAAAGGAGTGAATTACAAATCTCTGAACGTACTCTGCGTAGGTTGTATTTCTTGAAAAAGGTTGATGGAGTCACTCCTGAAAAACGAGGGAAAATGAACTTCTTCGCGTGTCTGTAAGAAGTCTACAGGAATACATATGTATATTACTGGACGGTCGAAACCCTCTACTGTGATTATGCAGTTTTTACAATTATTCTAGTTCACGACACGATTCATTCATCAGTAAGTACCTATCCAAAAGAACTTCTCAAATGTCTCACTTCCAAGAGAAGCTTCAAACGAGCTGCCTGTCCTTCACGAGGAGAGTCATTATGGCGCGCTGGAGAGGCCGGGGCTGCGGAGATCTGCCTTGATTGAAGGGCTATCGACGCCACCTCTTCCTCCCGAGGAAAGTTCTCTGACAGATCTCCATCGGACTACTGCTCCGCCCGAATCCGATGAGTGCGGCGGCGGGGCCGCGTGGGGTAGGAGCGGGGGCGCCGAAGGCCGGAGGGGCGGCGCCTGTCGCTCGGCCGGCGGACAGCGGCCACCGGACGCTGAG
The DNA here is from genome assembly GCA_031308135.1 of Acheta domesticus. NCBI lineage: Eukaryota > Metazoa > Arthropoda > Insecta > Orthoptera > Gryllidae > Acheta > Acheta domesticus. The sequence goes on along the minus strand of JAHLJT010008446.1, from coordinate 91,395,181 downwards.
TACCGGATGCGCGCGTGCGGCGCAGGGACTCGCGTGGGGCGGGGGCAGGGGAGGGGGCAGGGGAGGGGAAGGACGAAAATGAAGAGGGTAGCGGAGGTGGTGCAGGACTCGGGAATGATGGTTCGTTTGGGCTATCTATCTGGACAAATGTCTCTTCCGATTCACCCTTATAGATAAAAATCTCAAACACAAGAATTATGTTACATATTCGACAAATGTTTCCCTAATTTTCTATGCACACACATTAACAATGATGTTATCGTAAAAGACAAAATGATTCGAGTATTTATATTAGAAATGAATGAACAGTGAGATAATTGAAGTGAAGGGAACAGTGAAGCATTCAGAATTCAAGAATAGCAATGATTTGAACATTCTGTAATATACGATATTTCATTTGATTTTAAAATGACAAATAAACGCAAGTTATATAAAATCATTAAAAGGACGAGATACAGAAAAGTGTCGCAAAAGTAAAATTATTGTACAATTCATCATAGTAATACTATACATGAACTGAAAAAGCTATATATTTTTTTTGCCGTGGTAACAAATAGCTTCTGGAGGTTTAGAACTCGTATCTACTGCTTCACTACCAGTTGTGAAAATTCACCTTATCGTAACATGATTAAGTTTTACATTGCCTAAGTTTGAAAGTTCAATCAGTCAGATAGCATGATAGAACGGTTACGGGATTTTCCATCACAATCTCTGTAGTACTTTCAAAGGAAATAGTTTGTTCCAATGCCGTCTATAAACACTCCTAAGGAAGGTTCCTTTTTACTTACGCATCCGGCCAAACTATTTTCAAGATCAGGATCCAAAATAATTCCACACAATTAAGCAACAGTTTAAATATGTACATATAGTTATTCTTAGCCAAACTAAATCAAACGATCTGAACTATTTTTAATTTATCCACAATATATGGAAATAACACGTTTTCGCAGGTAATTGGAGCGAACGGGTTCGCTCGGGATTGTGAGCGGCGAGCGTTGGCCAGGCATGAATTAGAAGGCCCCTCCCGAGAGGTGGTCGGCCGGGTTTTGGCCAGCGCTTTGGGCCCTGAGCCACCGTGTGTCGGCGGCGGCGGCCGGGCGGTCCCGTGAGTCGGCGTAAAGCGTGGGCCTCGGCCAGCCGCGCCACTCAGCCGAGCGCCGGTCGGCGCAACGCTTGACATTTTCTTAATGGAAAATGATTACGATGGTAATGATAAAGTTGCGTGTTTAAGACAAAAGACGCCAGCACCTTCTCAGAGAACACGACAAGAAGAACGGCAAAAATCGTAAGACATTCAACAAGCAAAGCAAATAAAAATACAATTAAATAACTTGGTACTAAATTATGTTTGGAAAATGACTGTGCAAAATGGTTTAATATTACACGAGCGGCCGGGGCGGTGGGGCGCGGAGGGGGGGCGACGTGCGGGCGTAGGGGCTGCGCGCGCCGTCCCCACCGTCCTCGCCGTTCTCGCCGTCCCCATCCGTCTGCACCGCCGCCGCTGCGCGCGCCTTTGAACCCCTTAATGGCCCCCGGCCACAGAATCACAATTTTATAGCGCGCGGCTTTCTTATTTTAATAGACAAATTAGGTGCCGGAGCGACGGCGGGTCGCTTTCGTCCGCAGCCGACAACCACAATGGCTTTTGTGAATGGCCCCGGCGACGGGTCGCGCCTGCGCGCCGCCTGCGCGCCGCCTGCACGCCGCCTGCGCGCCCGCCTGCGCGTCGCCTGCGCGCCGCCTTCGCAAGGAAGCCTTCGCAAGGAAGCCTCCGCAAGGAAGCCTTCGCAAGGAAGCCTTCGCAAGGAAGCCTTCGCAAGGAAGCCTTCGCAAGGAAGCCTTCGCAAGGAAGCCTTCGCAAGGAAGCCTTCGCAAGGAAGCCTTCGCAAGGAAGCCTTCGCAAGGAAGCCTTCGCAAGGAAGCCTTCGCAAGGAAGCCTTCGCAAGGAAGCCTTCGCAAGGAAGCCTTTGCAAGGAAGCCTTTGCAAGGAAGCCTTTGTTATTACATTAATATTTCTCAGAATATTTCATTGATTCGCGTTTAAAATAAAATCAACCACACTTGTTAAAGGTAAAGTAGATTATTAGATACTTGCCATTTGTCATTTATTATTTGAATTATAAGCCGTAGCCTTCATCAATGCAAGCAATGCTCTAGAAGGTACTAGGTTGCAATAAAGTACATCAGATAATTGTTTCTAATTTAAAATGATGGATAAACTCATTTAATAGATTGCAGAAACCATTCAATGAGGATTTTTACAAGGTATTTAAATTTAGAGAAAAACAGTTCCATTCAAATGCTAGACATTCAATTTTTATTATTCTTACAACAGTTGCAACAATTGAATGTCTAAAATTGGAATGTAACTGTTTGTCTCTAGGTATATCACATAGACATTCATTAGAAGGAGAGATAATAAAGATATTTTAATGTTCAGAAAATAAATATTATACTTTATAAAGTTCATACTCCCACAAATAAAGTTTACTTTTTCTAGAAAATTGTGTTTAATTTATGTATACTGTTCACGGGTCATCATTTGTTAGTGAATAGTAATAGTCATACTTCTAATCATAGGTATGCATACCTAACTAGCTAGACATCTCATAGCGTACCGATACTTTTTTCGACAAAGAATCCAGTTGGTGAAAGTTTCACAGTGTTGTCTGTTGTCCAGCCTGCCCGAATAACAGGTTCCCCCACATATCTGTATATCTGGAAATAAATTTCAAAAGGCACAATAATTCTTTCCTTTTTCCTAGAAACGCATACAAAACGAAGAGTTGACATGGAGGCGTCAATGACCATAAGATTGAAACGGAGTGGATTGTCGCTAGAATGTTCGGCAAACACGCTTGCCAAGATGGTTCACGTCACGTTTTGCGGAAGAGATCCACTATAACGCCAGAACTATTTTCCGTTTTAAATTCCGGCTTCTTGTTTTTCTGGAGATACTGATGTGCCGGATGACCACGCTGAAATTATGTTGTCACTCTGTCTATGAATTAACATCTTATCTTTTTTTATACATAACTACCACTATTAAAATGCATCGATGTGTCACATTAACAGAACGATTTGGGACAATTAATTTTGCCAAAACCGGCAACCGAAATGCTTGGAAAATCATGATACGAATTATAGTGATAAACTCTGCAGATACTTCGTCCAGTCATGAAACGTTTGTGTTCAAGTTGCACCTGTAGACAGGCAATATCTCCGTCAAACGTCACCTTGTGATCGAAATGTGTTCTGCGGTCATCATTCCACGTTGCACATAATGAACCAAAGTGTAGAGGAAAAACACTCAATGGTATGCTCGTAAATGGTGCTCGACACTCTGCAACTTGTAACGGAGTGTATATAGAGAGTTCATAATGATAAAGCTCCCGAAACAACTTGCGATTCATGTCAGGCCGCGAAGAGATTTAATGGTCATATCTTTTAAACAGCTTTGGGCCGAGGCATTGGAGTGCTTTCTTGGTTGGAGGTGCTCTCACTAGCCTTGATCCTGGGTGTGACATGTTAGGGTGTTTTGGTTGATACTTGCTATGGCGTGTTACGAATAACCTCGGAACTTTCCTAAGAATTAGGTCATGAGATAAGCGCGGGACCTCAGCTGTCACTCACTTAAGGTGGACACGTCTGAAGTGTCCTCGTCCATTAATCCTATTAATACCCATTACACAGTATTTTTTAAACGTTCTATCTCTGAAAAAACTTCTTCCAACATACAGCGCAAGTGAGAATCCTAGGAGTTTGACTGAGGGTGTTCTTTATTAATCATGTTTAATCATGTTTATCGGCATCCTTACAGCACGAGGGATACAAAATTTTAATAGAGGATCTACTCGATTGTGATACAAAATATGAATTATTGCGTGTAAAACAAACATTTCCGAAATTCTACTTCAATTTTTCCCTATTTTACTGAAATAATAATTGTGATTACGCTGATTCGATTTTTCTTGATGTCTTAGGCGGAAGCGCCATAACAATCTTTTGGTAATGGTAGTATAAATGAATTGGGTTCCTCCGGAGTATTTATGTTGGTATCTTCGCCTCTCATAATTATCTTACGATGTTGACAAATCACTATGGCTTACGATCGTAGTTCTAAAAAATAGATATCGCTCCACAAGCCATATCGTTTAATTAAATTACGAGGGTTGCACGCTCTCTGAAAATGTGTATGGGCCTCAGTGTCATGAAGGGCAGTACTTCGTTATGAAGCTGGCCCAATCGAAAAAAAGATTGTTATTAAATCCATACTCAATACATCATGTACAACTATGTGTTTCCAAATGAAAAAGATTAACCATTATCATTATGGACGAAAACTGGTTTCTTAAAATGAATTCTCAAGCTGAGAAAGTGAGGAAAATGTACAAAGAAGGCAAAAGAGTACTGAAAAGAAAGTAAGAGGAAAACGAAGAAGAAACGAAAGCTAATGAAGCCAATGCCAAAAACGAATGAGAAAATAAAAGTGGCACAAGGAAAGAAAGCAATAACGGTGACCCGGTGAAGAAAATAAAATAAAAGAGTATAGAAACCAAAGAAAGTAGAAATGTAAAATGGGGAAAAGAAATATCGATTTCACGCAGTCCCACAACTGTGCCACAACTGTGCAATACTCGCGGCCGCCAGGGCGACGAAGCGAGGCCCGCGCCCCGACATAACTACAGTGTTGGGCGCCCGGCACACCGTCGTCCAGCGCCGCGCCGCCCCGCGCCGCGCCGCCCCGCGCCGCGCCGCGCCACGTCGGCCATGCCGCAGCGCCCAACGTGCAAGCTCATATTAATTTAAATTACACAGCGGCCGGCCGTTAACGTAATTAATCTTCGGAAACGACCGGTCGAACTCGCGCACAGGGCCGCGGCCGCGCGCTGCCCCGCCGCCCCCCGCTGCCACCGGCGCCTGAGCACGCCCCCCTCCCCGGCACCCCACCACCCCCGCGCCGCTTCCGTGTCACCCCTCCGGCCACCTCTTTCTGTTCCGCGATTTGGCACGCGCTGCACTCTCTACCAAAGAGGTTTGTGTGGCCCGGACACGCGGCCAAAGGAAAAACAATTGTTCTCAAAGGGAAATGATTTGAGCACATTAGTGTGACATGTAATTCATTTTCATCTATAGCATAATACGTAGTCTCAATAGAAAACATGAATAGGGACATTTTTCTTTTTTATTGCATATTTTTCCACAAGTAAACGTTTTATGAAGCTCTCTGATACTCCCACATCCCCAAATTTCCCATCACTTCTATCCAGATTTGATATACGTATGATGAAAGAGGCATGAAATGACCGTAAGAAAAGTTTATTAGTTACATGAAATTAATTACAGTAATGATGATGATGATGATGAACTAAACGAAGTGGCTCAGTGCATACCGCGCTGTCTTCGCAGTCAGGAGGCCTTGGTTAGATCCCCGGGTCAGCCATCCTGACCGGGGTTTTCGTGGTTTCCCTCGGTCATACAGGAGAATGGTTGGATGGTTCCAAAAATCCACGATCACCTCTCATTATTCTATCACCTCATAATTCATAATTCAAGGCTTAACAACCTTGTCTACCAACGGATACAGCCGAAAAGCTGATACCCATAATAACACACGTTAATCTCTCTCCGTGATATAAATGTGTCTGGACCTCGAAAGAGAACGTGTAGTGTGGCAAGAAATGGCCGACACGCAGACAATAATTATTACAATAATAATAATGACAACTACGACAGTTTTTGAAACTTAGATACACGACTGTCAATTATTGAACTAATTGTTTGCCTCCAAAAATATATTCAAATGATAACATCGAAATCCCCGTTTTTGAAAGTTTCAAGAATTCCTTCTTTCGATTTTAAATTAAAATTACTTACATGTTTCTTCTTAGATGGTGTGATTATTCATTCTTCTCGTCTGTTTTAGCCGATATTGAATTCATCAGCCTTCTATAATAAAGAACGAAGTAAAACATAGTTTGCATTTCATTATTCCATATTCACAGGAAAATCCCTCTGGTAGTTACAATGCGTTACGAATCGAATTTAAGAAACGAATTACAACTTTTGAGAAAATAAAACTAGATGTGTTGCAAAAAACTTATACAATAATATACGTGCATTTAGGGCATCGGCATTTACAAACTACTTAAGTAACTGATTTGGTTCATTCTGTGAGCAAAGCGTTGAAAGAATTTATTTCCCAAAGATATTGATTTGAGGGAAGAGGTTGTATATATTAAATTCACTGAATGAAATGAAGAATACAAAGATTATTTTGCATTACATGTGAAGGAGAAAGTAGTTGAAATTAGGTTAGTGAACGTTTTCAGAGATATAATTGTTGGTGAAAACTTGGCAATGGGAAAAATAATGCAAAGTGTAGATAGAGTTTCAGATGGAAATAGATAAATAGTACATGGGTAGTTTTGATGATGGTACCTATGAAGTATATTTCTATATTTCACATGGAGTTTTATAATGTTACTCAATATTGCTCTTTAAATGTTAGTTAAATGCACCGCTTGGCCAAATGCAAATGAAATTCAAAGATTGTTTTAACATTCATTGATAAAACATAATCAAGAGCTCGGGGTAAGTCCACACGGAAGTCTCAAGGCATGTTAGATGGTGAGATTATTCATTCATCTCATCTGATGAAGAAACATGCCTCAAGGCCTAAAATTTGTTGAACAAGAAGTTAATTTGACGTGATTTGGAAAATAGCTGTTTAAATTGATGATATATGCATCATAATCTTCCAAAATCACTCGCTAACATGTTGGTAAATTAGAAAAATTCTTTCAACATTCCGGTCGCCGCTGGTGGGCGTATACAAGTATTCTTAGTCCCGCTAGCCAGGACTCATCATTTTGCCCGAGTCTAAAAAAATACAGGTTCCCTATTGGATTTTGATTTGTCATTTAAGGAAATATTGTAGAAATGCCAATAAAAAATGCCAGCACTATGCCTATCACATTTACGCAACGAATAATTATTGAATTCGTTATTGTGCAATTCAATTAAAACTGAATGTAATTGCACAAACCTAATACTTGAAAGTATGTGAAAACTACAAATTTAAAAACCGTATTTGCTCCAAAAAAAGTCCATCAGATACGTTTCCATGGATCTCTCATAAAACAAAAAAAACTTCACACAAAAGGAAATTGCTTGATATAATTCAATCAATAATCCGCTGGAAGTAAATATTTTATTACTTTTTCTCATACTCTGCCTCTATCAAACATATTTAACTCACTAGAGTGTTATTATGGGGGTTCATTCACTTTAATATTCATTTTTATTCCACTTCACAATTATAAATAATAGTACAATACTTGGGTGAAAACTCCGTAACAAGTTCCAAAACACCTGTCGAATTCTTCTCCAGCTCTCACACCCTTTCTTCGCCTCCTTATGCGCTTTTATTACACTTTTTTACGAGTGGAGCAACTTGTGCCGCAGTCTTCCGCTGTCATTGACGTTTCCGCATTCATGACCAATGCCACCGCATCCAGACCTTCGTCCACCTCGTCATGCCGTCACCACCTCCTCCTTCACACCAACAACGTTGGATCGGACATGAGCGACCCTCTCCCGCCGCCAGTCACCCTCGCCGACGCCGCAGCCGTCATCGCCGACGTCTGCGCTCCACTCTACTTCCATTCCCTACCATCCATTCTTCTCTCGCAGTATCGACACCACTTTCAATATCTCCGCCTCCGCGCACCACTTAGGCGTGTCGGTACCCTTATGCCGCTCGCGCCGCCAGTGCTATCACCAATGTCTCTCCGTGGGTCGCGGCGTCGCCTCCGCCGTTCCCCGCCGCGCCCTTCCGCCCCGCCCCGCCCTGCCCCGCCCTTCCGCCCCTCCCGCCCGCGGGAGCCGCCTTCGCCCCGGGTCGGAATTAGGCTGCGCTCCGCCGACACCAGCTACGCCTCGCTCCTCGCTTCTTGCTTTTATTTTCCCTCTCTTGTTGTCTTTTTTGCCCACTTTCCATCACTTTTTTTCCCAGGGTGTCTTCTTCATGTCGACCTTCTGGGCGTGTTCCATTGATTCGGTTGCGCGCGGGCGGGCGGGCGGGCGGGCGGGCGGGCGGGCGGGCGGGCGGGCGGGGCGGGCGGGCGGGAAGCGGCAGCGCAGAGACCGCGTGACGCGCACGGCCCCGCTCCCTACCCCTCCCCTCCGCCCCCTACGCCACCGCAGCCGATTCTGAATACTAATCACTCGGTCAAAATCCGTCCGATAATTATTATAGGGAATACTTCCAACACAAAAAAGGAGGCACGCGCGTATTTGTGAATGCAGTCGCGTGAAGACCTTCGTATCCACGTTATGAGACAAAAACCCGCGTTCGGAGCGTCCCATTGAGAGGCGGTGCGTGGCGCGGAGGCGACGGCCAGGGGCCAGGGCTCCGGGCAGACAGGACGGCGCGCGGACGCGCGAGGGAAGACGTTGGCTGGAGAAGCAGGGCTGATGAAAGGAGGACAGGACAGCCACGCATGAGCACGCCGTTGAGTGGTGTGTGACACAAATGCCAAAGAACCTGTGAGTGCTTTCGCTTTCTGCAGCTTGGCGTGTATTTATGACCGCTGCTACACTAACAGCTAATGCCTTCGTTGCACATAGATATATAGTTTATTACAATTCCCTTACTGCTTATCTTAAGCGATTCTTGTTACTAGATAATTTTGTCGTTCGTTCATGGCGTGGGTTTGCGAACTTTGAAGACAATAAATAAAGTATTAGGTCATTACGATAAAGAAAACCTACAATGACACTACTTCCATGATGATATTCATTCCTGCAACTGTCGCTTGTGGAGTCACCACAGGCTTGTATTATATGGCTACTCGTGTATCTACCTTAGTAGAGTTTATTGCATGAAGGGTATTACAGTATTTCTTACTTATTTGGCATTCGGAGTTACTAGCGGAGTGACTGCCTTTAAGCAGTGTTCCGCACCCGAATTTTCGATCCAGGCTTCCTTCAAAACCCACCTCCAATGCGGATCTGGAGTCCTTATCGCGTAGACGCTTCTCGAGGGCGGTCCCCTGATACGCCTGGGGTGTGACTCTCAATTTTTCCGTCAGAGTCGGTCTCCGTTTTCTATATCCAAACTATGTGGCTGAGACACAGTGAGATCTCTTTAGGATGGGATATTATCAGAGAGATTAATTTTGCCGGGCATCTGTCAGGGTTCTTTTACCTGCCACAAGAGTGTCATGGCTACTGTGGAGTTTTCGTCTTTCAAATCCTCGCACCTCGGCTGGGATCGAACCCGCGTACTGGGTGTTCAGAAGCTAGTAAGCTAATCCTTCACCCACCGAGGCGCACGGGTTATTATTTCAATTAGTGAGACAAGTAACAGATACTCACGTTGTTACGACAGGGATCAAAATATGTGGTAGATATATGAGTCATCGTTAACAGCCAAATTTCATTAACTTTGATGTTTGGGGGCTATCGTTTAATTTCGTGATATCTGGTCCTCGGCTTTTATTTGATGTTCACGAACTCGTAATATTTGTCCAGTTCTTTGCAAGCACATTGAAATACGAAACAAAATATAAAACATACGTTATATGAAGGAAAAATTATTCCTTTTTCAATATTCAATATTTTAATTCTATTTATAACATTATATCGAACTTTAAGTTATTTTAATGATCATTATTTTGAAATATTCAAGATAAATACACACTTCATGTCATTATTAAATACTGTTATGCTCTCTTTGATATCCTGGTACCTGGAGAACATTAAATAATACATGAAACGCTATAAGCCACTTGTTACTTTGTCAACGATCGACTCTACTTCATAATCGATAGAATAAGTACTATGACAATTGCCTTCATCTCCAGTAAGAGAATTTCCTGCGTTCCCGAGATTGTACCGTGAATTTGAGCAATTGTAGCAATATAGAAACTCGGTTTTGTTTTGTTTTTATATTATTTTACGGTTTCATGATATGCTGCCAAAAAACTTTTTCGGATAGAACATCTCCATTAGCCATAAAAAATTAAAAACCGACCTGTTTGCTATAAACATGTGATGCCATTGGAAATACATTACGGAGAACAATTCGACATTTTTCTGGGCACGCAATTCGGTTTCGCAGTTTGAGTAACTGGAGAGACGCCAATCGGTCTTGCACATTTGCGAAGAAAGTCGGAGCAACGCGGACGCTCGCGCAATCGCACGCTTCGGAACTCGAGATCTACGGAGGCAGAAGGATTAAATATACTTGGCCGCGACGTGTGCTAGGGTTGTACAACGTTGGTGACTAAGGAAATGCTAGAGAATCTCAGTTGTAAAGGCATTGTCAGGTTCAAAAAATACACTATCAATTAGTAAAATAAACAAAAAATACTGATTTATTACAAATTAGTAAAGTATATCAAATACAATAAAATATAATCGACAAGGGAGGACAAATCTAAAGAGAGTAGACCGAGCTCCCTGCTCCGTGACAGAGGATTCGACGATACCCCTACAGGTGGACTGTACGCACTCACACACTCTTGCAAACAATTTGAATGAAAAAAAATCCCTACCAATTCCATCTGAAAATATCTACCCCCTTCAATGGAATTGAACAATATCACTAAACTATGTCTTTTAGTAACCTACATTTCTCATATAATTTGTTTTTATATTAATTTCTCGTAATTCATGATTCTTTCTAAAATATTAGCAACGATATTGTAGAATAGTACGGTTCTTTTATGCTATATCGAGTTTCTTCTTTAGATAATGATGTGGAAAGTTTCGATGGAAATTGTAGGTGTTTGAAAACAGTTGATTAAAATGTTAATATTTTTACATATTTCACGTCGATTAACTAGTCAGATTATGGATATTGAACTTAAATTACCTTTAAAATAGTAACTTCATCTTTATTAATTTTAACTTTAATATAGTTATCCAGCATCTAATAAATATAATTCTCTATACTGCTTAACTTGCTTAGTTTGTTTTTTGACAAAAACCCATAACTTCTTATTGTTTACCTCTGCTTCATGCACTTTCAGTTTATCAAAGTTCTTTTTGGCCATATTAATAGTATTTTATAAATGTGTTACACAACATTGTACATATTGATTTTGAGTTTGCATACTGACTATTCTTTTGCTAATTTCTATTTAACTTAGACTTTTTTACTGAATTTCATATTTGCAGGTCCTATTTATTCTTTCCAGATTTGCAACTTCTAACAGTCATTTTTGTAGATTTATTTACAACATGTAATCTATTGTCACTGGGTAGATTAAGTGCATTATTTGCATTCAGTTTGTTTGTACACTTAGGTAATACCGTTTATTAGAAATTATTATTTTACGCTCTAAGTTTTGAGTTGTACTTTAGTCATTGTTAATTAAGAAAATCAAATGCCATAATTGGTGATTCTGAGCGTTATTTCTATGAATGGGGATATGAGTAGTTATCTGCTCAGAAAGATTTGAAAATCAAAATCCGGAATGGAACCCAACGTAAAATTGCAGCTTTCAAATTTATTCTTGCTATTTTATATTTCGGTGTATTACTGCATTACGACCGTAATATATACAATATAATATCAATGTAGGGATACTATATACTAAATAATTGTTTGTGTAATGGGTGCCGGGGAGTCCGATGTCAGTACACATAGAGTGAACGGACCCTAGGGATTTTGTGCTAATGGTCATGTTTCCCTTGCAGACTCTGCCTCTCAGCGGAATTGCGGATAAGATGCTTGAATACTTTTCCGATACGTGCGACGGGTTGGGTGCGTGCGTAGAGCAATTTCTCTATGGGGATACAAAAGGAGGCAAGCACGAGAACGGAAAGATCACGCGCTAACCTTGACCAGTTATTTAGGGATTTATTTCGGTATCCACCTGGAATCAATGAAAGGAAAGCACGGGAACGGCAGATCGGAGCAGCCAACTTCCATTATTCTCCTGCACACTGACGCCTTTCGCCAGAGCGAAGTCTCGAATCAGTAAATTAACTCATCTCTAAAACTGCCCCGCCATCTGGACCCGAATGCAGGACCTCAAGGTCTCCTTTGAGGTGCACTTGCAAAGCGGTCCGAGCGTGCAAAGAAAGCGCGTGGCCGGGCGGGCGGGCCGACAGTCGCCACCCCCGAGGCCAGCGGGCGGGCCCCGCGCGTATTCGGTCGCCGCCCGTGATTTCGGAGAGTGCGGCCGGCTGCCCCGCCTAGATCTAAATCGTGCAGAAAGGCAGTTTTGCCACGGCAGAGGGGAAAAAAAGCTCTTCATTCCTTCCGGAACACAAAGGTCAAAAACAGAAATAATAAAAATAAGTCCAAGTCGGAGTAAAAATGAACGAAATGGCGAGGGAGGTGCGTGTATAAAAAAGCAGAGAGCAAAGACAAAGTGGCCGCCGCGAGCAGCAGCGACGGAGGCAGCGGCAGGGGTGGGGAAGCGGGAGGCGGTGGGGAGGGGGGAGCGTCACGACGACGGCGAGGCGTAAGGCGAGGGGCCGGAGGTGGGGAACTATCGAAAAAGCCAGAGACTCACTTTTTTGTTCAGTCCATCTCGCTGCCGCTTTATGCAATGTAAATGTAAATGTAAAGTTCATTCACAAAGACGGCCGCACTGATAAGAGACACTGCTGCTACTAAAGAACAGAAAGCGGTAAACTCTAAATTTGTATTTGTGTCGGTTCCCTTTTTAGCAGGATTTTAACTCGCGCTCGTCCAAAAGAGTGCTGGTCCCGTATTTAGTAGCGTAGATTCATAGTGGGGCAGATATCATACGATGCAGTTCATTTAGAAAATAAAAAGTATGCCTGGGCATTTCTTTGTATGTTAAACATAGCATGTTAATTTATTAGCACAGATTTACATCATTTTGGAGAAGTGCAATAATATTTTTAATGTTTAAGAAATAGCATTAGTCAGTACGATTTTATTTATCGATTCACCCAGTGTGTGTCTGATGCCTTTTACCGTAAGTGAAGTGAATTGATTGGTACGATGGTTTTGATTTATTTTTTGTAAATATCTTAAATTTTAGGTTATAACTTGTGGATTCTTCTAAAACATTATCAAAGATTGTATACAGCAATCAAAAAGACGAACCAGGTACATAATATGGAACTGCCATTATCTCTTAGTAGCAATACACTGCTAGTTCTTACGAGTATTGGCCATGGTCAAAACGTTACCATATATTTGCGGTAACGACGCTTCTCAACTTTAAAACATTAAACAGTACACAGAATATGGTATGGTGTACCGCTATTGTACAGGGTAAATGAAATACAGTGTATGGGTGTCATATAACGGTGAAATCTACATATTCTGTCTTTTATAATATATTAATGGATGTCAATTAAAATATATTTTACATACTTATTCGCATGATAAAGTCTTCATTCGCGAAAAATACAAACAATTACAAAAAAGTCGTAGTTAAAAAAGGGTTACAAGTATTTATTTTTCGCTCAGCGACGATTCAATCATGCCTTTTGCAGTTTAGGGGGATTTTCTTTCGCCTACAAGTGTGTGCGGAATTCTTGCTGATCGCCCGGAGCAAACAAACTTAAGTAACATGAAAAACTAATGGTGCAAAAAGTTTGTACTTTCTCGCTCGTATTTTCTCGCAACATTACGAAAAAAGTAGTCAAATTTTTGAGAATTGTACGTTACTTTATTTTAAATCTATCTTTAAGGAACAGATTGCAATAAGAGAAAAATATTTACCTTCAATATTTTAGTTATAGGAAGACTCCGAAAAAAAATTGAACGTTTGTAATGTTTGAAAAATCAGGGTTTTCAACGAACATGAGACCTGCACATTTCTCTTAAACGTCCTTCACACAACAACACTTAAACAACAAAATTTAATAAAAACAATGGAGCCATGCTTTGTAAATTTTGAACATGTCCCAGGTGAAGTAGCCCCCAAAATTAAAATATCGGTTTCAAATTCAAGGGGCCGTGACATCAGTCCGGTAGATTGGGGAGTATCAATTTGGAAAAAAACATCTGAACGGTTTAGACGCTATCATTGTTCACAGATGGACGGATCGACGGTCAGACAGACAGACTTTTGCCGATTCGATTTTGCGGTATCAAGGACCCATAAAACATGGATTCTGGCTATATCACTTGCTAGAGGAGTTTTTTTCTTAATTTAGCAACTGGATTTATCCACTTTTTCGTTACCAAGGCTCTGTAATAAGAGTTTTTCTGCCAAATATTCTCCATTTTTCCGCTCAGAATCATACAAATTTATCTCTACTCAGTAACGAGAAAGTAAAAAGAGTAGAAATAAAACAGCAATGTCCTCACCGCCAAAAAGCAAATCAAGACCATTACACCACTGAATTTCTTTCACTTAGGAAAAAATGAACCAGACAAAGAATAATCCGATGCTCGAAGACAAAGTTAAAATATGTTGCTTAGTGTAATACGCTTACTCTTTGATCACAAAAAATCTAAAACTTTTACTTCTTATGTCCGCATCGTAAATCAAAAATTTAATAATTTCTTGTATTTTCACCATGTAGAAATACTCTATAACATAGAAATCTTATACTTCATAGAGCGAGTATTGTTTCTACAGGCGCGTCAGTAATGAAAATATATTACGGTAATTTTTAAATTTGTTCGCATATTACATTGAAATAAGAGAAGGTTTAAAAAATGTCAATTTCTCTAAAACTTCACCGAACTCTATTCTTCACCAAAATTCTTTCGACTGATTTGAAGAGTCCTTCCGACAAACCGCTGTAACCATTTTTTCACTAGAGAAATTGGGAGTTAATTCAAGTACTTTCATGAAATACTCCATCTGTGTTAATTGAGAGAACATGGTTTTCTCTTCTCAAAGTAATATCACATAACGTCATAAGATCTTACATAAAACTAGATACAACTTTGGCTTTTTCTTTGTACTATAAACATATATGTTGACAAAAATATTTGAGATAAAGAGTTCCAAAAACTCATAATTTTCCGTTCATATATCACCATACAGAAGAAGTATGGTAACCAGGAATACTTAAAAGGAGTTTGAATTTCTAGAGATAAGTCCAGATACATTTTTTATAATAGAATATTCATTCATATTCAAACAACTTGCTAAATTAACAAATTACAATGAAAAGTTCATTATCATAAAGATATTTACGGGTATTTGGAATATATTATTAGCGTCCCTCATTCATGGGTATTTTCCAGCAAGACAGTGTAAACAATGGTGTTTTAATAAACAAAGTGCAGATGATTCTCCACAATATATAAAAGATGTTCATGATTTGAATTGCTTATCAAAGGAAGCATAATAATAATAAACGACCTACAAAAGTTGCTATTCATACTAATATTTAATAATTATGTTCTTTCAAAAATAAATTAAAAACCTTCCTAAAAATATGGCTATTATAAGCCAATATACTCGTAGCTCAGTTGCTTCCATTTAAACGCATATCCTATTCATATCTCAGCCGTTCCTTTGAGTAAGAACTATGCCATCCTTTTTTCTTTCTGTAATGTTTTAACAGATTTTCTTATATCCCCGCGAGTAGCTGCATGATAACAGAAGCAAACAAATTTATTTCTGAAAGTAAAACAAGGCTTGCATAATGCATGGTGCAAAATAAATTTTAGATTTTCACCACTCACCTTCAAATATAAATTCACAGCCGCGGGTATTTACCTTGGTGAGTCATCTAAACATTACACTGGCGGCTAGGCTTTGTGTTTGTGAACGAAGGATTACTTTGCATATCTTCCTCCGGGACGCTTCTAATGTAGCAGCAGTTTGTCCCTAAGAGTTTGCGGCTTCTGCAATTCTTCTTCACGGACGGGTAGGAAACAAGCAGTAGAACGAAGGGTAGATGAAAGTGCACAACCTAAAAGTATGGGAAATTGACGAAATTCAAGAACATGATTCAGCGAATAGAGGTAACTGACACATTTTGCGATGGGCCAGGACACTACAAATTCAGAAGGAATCTGTACAATTGGATATACAATTACGTGACGACGTATGTATGATCTTACTGCTCAAATTTTCTCCCCAATCAGATGACAAATATAGCTATTATTAATTTTCTGTAGACATAAAAATCCTTGAATATCTCAATTGCAACGTTAATTCAATGCCAATCCAATCAAAACGTTATAAATAATTATAAATCAACAAATATGAAAATTCTATTTCACCATAAATGAAACATTTTTAATTAGAAAACTTCAAGTCGGCTGGGCTCTATATAATAATAATAGCCCCTTGGAGAAAAATCCTTGTTGCGCCATTGTTATTCATTGTGTATAACATTGAAACACTCAAACGTCCTTATACCTAGCAGCACGATTGGTCATTAATACCAATTAATACTTATATTCCCTAAAACATTTTCGTTTGCATCAATGTCAGGAAATTTTCGCTAATTTTCATCATTGTATTCATACATCTCTTGAGTCACTGTCTAACGCGTCTATACGACTAACAGCGCGTTGATTGTAGGCATCACAGAGAAGAATTATACGAATAATATAATAATATTTACAATTATTAATGCATATTAAGAGAAGCTACAGTGGCTCAGTGGTAGAGCTCTGTCTTCTTAACCTGGCGGCTCAAGTTTGAGTCCCGACGCAGGCCGGGATTCTTATCTGGTTATTTTCATTCAGGTCGACGAATGGGAAGTTCTACCTTCACCTCCCTTTTGAGCCAAATCGGCCTTGTGGATAGAGGCACCTTTACATTTAATGTACATTAGGCCCTACCTTAAATATTTTTACTAGCATGTGACCTGGATCTTACTGTTTGTATGACCATTGTCTCATGTTTATTTCTTATTTATTAAAAAAACTTCACACAAGATATTACTTGTTTCTATGAATAAGGATTATTTGCATGTCTTCCTTTACAACATCTAATACACTCGTAGCAGTAGTTTGTCTCGACGAGTTTGCGCACTGCAATTCTTTGCGAACGGTTGGCAAGAGCACAAACTAAAAGCAAGGGAAAACAGCAATTGGGCTCCATTTCTGTCGCGATGGTCACATTTTACAACAATGTGCCGTACACCCCCGCCGGTTTCTGACAGCGCGCGCAGGAGCCGGCTTCTGCGATTACTCAGCATTTAGGGTAAAGACACCACGCTATTGAGGCAATGGACACTTCAAGCCTCGCATTTGAAGAACAAGATTTGGAATTCAAATTTGCGAAACGTGGAATTTATGCCAGGTTAGGAGTATAACGAAGATAATTTGTTTCTTTTCCCCTCTCTTATACACAAAGAATGTTGAATTTATTTCATTAATATTAGCATTGTAGTAATGTAACAAGAACTGGTACGTTTTGCTTTAATGTATATGTGCGTAGTATATACGGAGTAATATGCAGTATATGAGAATTATGTAATACTGAGGAAAAACAATGTCTATATTTTAAACACGGTTTGTGGTCCCATCATACCGAAAAGCTGTTTTTCAAAACGTTTGTCCCTCTGTGAAAAACACTAGGATCTCAACCATTCACCATTTTTTCGAAAAGGAATATTTTCCGATCGATGTGGCCCGACGCGAGGTCCTGCGAATTTGAAGCTAATTCTTTGAATTTGGGAGGTACTTTAATGAAATGCAATAAATTATAACAAGCAAATATAATGTATATGATAATGACGCGAGAGACATAAAAATATACATTTCTGTGATTATTGAAAAAGCTGTTTACATGAAAATGGCGTTCAGTTAATTTAGCTCTGTCCGCATAAAAGGTGAAAGAAAAAATCGGAGCCTTTTTTAGAAAATCTTGTTTTTAAAATTGTTCACATTTCACTCCAAATTGCGTGACAACTAATTATATTTTTAAAAATGTACTTGATGTTCATTAAATATTTAATTTTGAAGAACCGGAAATATCTTTAATTTCAATAATGAAGTTGTATGAGAACTAAATAATTTCAAATATGTTGCAATTTTCGATAATTCGTGAGAAAAAGAGAAAATAGAACTGTGTCATCTTGATAATTATATTACACTTTATTCTTTCAAGAAATCTAAAGAAAACATATGGAGTCTTTTTTTTTCAGAAAATTTTGAAAGTGTTCCAAAAATCAAAATAAATTGTTCAAACTCACAAGGCCTATCAGTCAGATGAATCCAGGAATGCCAATTTTTGAGAAAATCATCTGAAATGTTTAGGCGTTAGTGTTGACCACAGGCAGACAGACGGGCAGACAAGCAGACAAGAGACAGGCAGGCAGGCAGGCAGGCAGGCACGCAGACCAGAGAGAGATGTTTTGCCGTGAATCAATTTTTTGCTACAAAACGTGGACTCTTACTATACAGTGTATTACTACATATACGACTACCTACGTTTGTCCACTTCGCGGCTTCGGATGGTATAACGGTCAGCGTATCGGATTGTTGTACCCAAGATTGGGGGTTCAAACACGATCGAAGCCGTGGATTTGTAAGGGCAAAAATTCCTTCGTACGCCTTCCTTCGGAGGGAAAGTAAAGCCGGCTGTCCCATGTTAGTAGATTTACTTGCATGTAGAAGATCCTCAAGCCTAAATGAAGCCTCTGAACTAAATTCAAATCGCCTGTTTCGTCGCCCGAGATAACACCTTCTTTCTCCGCTAGGTGGTGAAAGGAGCGTAGTGAAATTTGCGTGGTCAGGACGGAAGAGCGGGCCTGATGGCCCGAGTCTCGCCACGAAAAACAAGGCATTAACTAACTAACTAACTAACTAACCAACCAACTTAACCAACCAACTTTTCCTATTCCAGGGACCAACGATATTACTTCTGCCAAAATATCTCCACTTTCCACTGCAATATTATAATACTTTCTCTTTAATACGTAAGTAAGTAGTAGCCGGAAAAGTAAAAAGTATACTAATATCCTCTTGATTTTATTTTCTCTCACTTACTTCGTAAGAAGGGAAAGTTATGTAATCGTGTGCCGGATTTTTGGTAGAAAAACTCTTTTTGCCCGACCCTGGTAACGAAAAAGTGGATGTATCCTGCTGCTATATATAGTAAACTACTTCATCTAACATGTAGTGTAGCCAAAATACATGTTTTTTAGTACCTCGATACCGAAAAATCGATTGAAGGCAAAACGTCCGTGTCTGTCCGTCCGCCTGTAGTCAACGTTATCGCCTCAATCGTTCAGTCGATTTTCTCCGAAACTGATATTCCCCCATCGATCTGAATGATCTCAAAGATTTGAGAGTTTCAAACGGATATTTTGATTTGTGAGGGTTCTTTACATGAAGCCTCAGAAACATTTTCAATATTTTCTCAAAAATGGCACCAAATTTTTTGATCAAACTTCGTCCTCGAATAGCGTAAAGGACGCTTAAAACAATGTCTCATGTTCATTGAAAACACCTTTGGTAACATTGCGGATGAGTCGATCTGCGGGCGAGCGGATCTGCTGGCACGGGGCCGGGGGGCGTATTTCCGTCTGCGCCCGCGCGAGCGCCACAGGGGAACGGCGAGGTTGTACGAACGACGCGCCGCGGCAGGGTCTGCATGCTAGAGCGTCCACTGGCAGGAGCGGCGAATTACCACTGGGAAGCCCAGCTTCGCAGTGGCGGCGCGCGCCGCCAATGGGGAACAAACGCAAACACCGCGACAGAAACGGTGTCTAATTACTACTTTGCGTACTTTTATATTGCGCACGTTCCGCCCGTCCGTGAAGATGAATTGCACTGGGTACAAAAACCCGTACTGACAAACTGCTGCTCCAGTAGAGGCACTCTGAAGAAATATATTCAAAATAATCCAAAGAACATATATTGCATTAACGTTCCGTTGTGGTACTTGAAGGTCCCGAGAAGATCGGCGTCCAATGATGCAATAAAACCGATAAAGTATATTTATTTTCTTTTGGAATACTTCAAAAGCATCTTAGTTCTTCTTTCCATGATTCTTAACCAATAATTTCTACGTGCTTTTCTCAATATGATTCACGATAAATCAATTTTGTTTCTAGTTGCTTCAACTGTTTTTTGTTATATTGTTTGATCATTAGTTCTTATTATATTGCGAGAAGTTGCGATGTTTCTCAGTTGCTACCGTGTCACGATTGGTTGCTCTACATGTGTGGTAGTATAGTGGACGTAAGTTAGTGTGTGTATGTGTGTGTGTGTGTGTGAGGGGAGAGGAGGGGTGAAAGATGAGGAAGGAAATAAAGCGCCGCCAATTTTCTGGGAACCGTTCCGACATTTGCCTTGATTCCAGCATTCACCATTCCCATTAAATCGCAGAAAACACAGAGAACTATCAACCTGAGCAGTCGGCGCTAGAATTCTCCTTCAGACAGCGGCTCAATTCAATGAATACTGCTATTTGTGAAAATTACATCACCCAAAAGGAAAGGTCGGAATCACTTAAAAATCGGTGGATGAGTAGAAGTGTATCCATAAGAAGTAACTAAATCTGCACAGATGGCGTGCATCTAGTCGGTGTAGAGCCGTCAAATAACGTCCAAACATGCAAGCATGTGCGAGCATGCCTCGTGGACGCCAAAGGGCGCACTATCAGCATCTGAGTGCGTTCTAACGGGGCAGAATGATTGGTCTCCGAGATGCGGGTTTGCCATACCGTGATATTGCGACTCGAACGCTGCTACGACAATGATGCGTGCGTAGAACCAGTGGATAGAGGAGGGTCGTACGCAGCGACAAGCGGTTACAAGACCACACAATGTGACCACAGCGCGAGATGACCGCCATCTTGTCCGCGTGGCCATAACCGATAGAACAGCGTCGTCCACAGTGTTGGCTCGACTTTGGAGCACTGCAACGGGTATGGTCATTTCTACGTCGACGGTTCGACGCGAATTGGTGTGGGCTGTGCTGGTGTAATGCATACCACTGCGTTGGATTCCGTTCATCAGAAACCACCAACGCCTCACACAGCAATGGGCACGTAAACGTGTTCACTGGTGTGCTGAGTGGCAAAATGTAGTGTTTTCGGACGAGTCCCACTTTGATTTGTGGTATAGCGATGGCCGCGTCCGTGTTCGACACTACGTCCGTGTTCGTGGTGATCACCATCTGCCAGTCTGCATTGTTCAGTGCAGTAGAGAACAAACGCAAAATGTGATCTCGCCTCATACGTATTGACGGCAATCTGAACAACAACCTCTACATTAGGGAGGTTTCAGAGCCCGAGGTACTGCCCCTCCTTCCAAGCAGCTCCACATGACATATTTCAGCAGGACAATGCTCGATATCATATGGTGAGAAATGTGCAAGCTTTCTCCGAAGAATGTGTACTACTGCTTTCCTGGTCCACACGTTCGCCTGACATGTCGCCCATCGAACATGGGATATGATCGGTCGGCAACTTGTTCATTCTAGTCCTCCTGCAGCCATTGTCGTTGCTTTGTGGTCACTTATAGAAACCGCGTGGCAATGTGTTCTCCAGAAGCAAATCCAGGATCTCTTTCAATCCATGCCACGACGTGTAGAGGCTCCGATGGCCGCACATGGCAGTTTCACACGGCACTTAAGTCTCAAGGTCAGAATGCAGGTACAGTTCTGTAGTTCTAATCATTTGTGTATTGTGATATACCTAATCTGTGGAATACATTTCATTGTAAAAGTATGCATCCTTCTTAGTGTTAAGTTTCCCAAACAGCAGTTTATTATTTTCAGCAACACGTTTTGAACGATGAATTGAATACGAATTATCGTCGGAAGAATAATTGTACGACATACACGATTTGAATATTCAAATGAAATTCAATTCACAGTTATTTAACGTAGTATATGTATTAAATTATTTTGATCATTATGCTTTTTAAAACTATATACGGTCTTCTATTTAATAACTGGTGAGCTCTTGACCAATCGCGATCTAGCATATTCAAAATATCACATTCACACTTCATTTCTAGAATGTCCACTCTAGTGATGGTGAACGTTTTAATTTGGATAATGTGAATACACACCACAAGAATGCTCTCTCTAGTGAATAAATTGAGTAAAAATATTATAAAATGTTTTTTAATATGTTGGAACGTGATTGTTCAAGAGTATACCAGTTATTAAACTAAATACAATAACTAAATATTTTAAAAAAATTGAGCATAATAATCATTAATATAAATAATCGGCAATAGGATACGTTATGACTTTCTAATTAGAAAAAACTGACGCTCAATTATCTGAAGAAAGACTCAAAGTAGGCATCCAAAACGTAAAATGAGAAGTACATACAATTTTTTGGAAGAAAAATATCATTCATATCTTTATTTAATGTAATAACTGTTTTTTCATTTAATTGTCCATTACCCAAGGATTTCGTAATTAATTATTTAGTCTGTGGCCTTTGTTTCGATGAAAAAACAACAACAAAAACTGAAAATTCAATTGGTTAGATGATTCGGTGAAGGATTGGAAATTTGTGTACATTATTCTGTTTCTCATATAGGCATTCTACATCACGGGTTACATGTGAATGCTCAGCACCGATAATATATTTTTTTTTCAATTTTATACATGGTGAGGAAAACTTTCCATGCCATTTCGCTTTTGGACAAAGAGTGTTAGTCTTAGTAGCAAAAATTTGACATCGTCTATTACGGTCTTGAAGATACGCACCTCCCTGGTGAGTGTACTGGCCTTTGAACCCCCAGAGCACGGGTTCGATGCCAGCTGAAGCGAGTGGATTTTCGAAGGGTTCAAAATCCTACGGAGGTCATGCAATGCTTGTGCCAAGTGAAAGAAGCCTGGCAGGGGCCCAGCAAAATTAAATCCCTCCGGTAAGATCCCTTCCTAACAAATCTTATGTACTGCCAACCAGAGTGTTCGGTCTGTAGTTAACTGAGATCGAGATCTGCCGGAGAAAGAAGTCACATCCAGACATTTAACGACGGTTACGTAGCGCGCCTGCTTCAAGGAAGTCCCCTAGATCCGCCCTGGGAGTAGACTTCAAAGCAAGCCTGGGTCGAAAACACTGGAGCGGAACTATGAACAATGACCGTGTACCCGCAACGTAACCCATAGCAATGTTGGTGACAAACACTTTCGTTCAGTAATACATTCACAGGAAAGTTGGGGAATCCACGTCGATCTGCCTGCTTTGAAGGAAGCAATTTCTTCCTATATTACAAAACAATTGAAAAAAAGAGTCAGAAAAATTTCAATATCAAGTAAAGCCTTGAAAACGAATCAAAGTGCTACTAGTCATAGAGCCCACAATATTACTTGCAAATTTCTCAGCTAACTCAACTCAACTTCTCATCGACCTCTAATGTGGATCAAGATGATTTTTCTTTCTGCTTTGGAATAAGGTAGCATCATATCCAACATTTCAAAATATATGGAAAAAATTCGAAATTATTTAAGTGGACATACGAAAGGAATACAAAAGAGTTGTATTATGTATAACTCAATCCCCAATTAATTTAAAAAGGAAAACGAAGCACAAAGGCGTGCGGATCTGTGAGTTAAACTGGAGCAGCATCCTAAAAAATGGGTCACAGACCACGGAAGATATTAAGGTAGTACGTTAGTGCAGATCGCTAGTCTTAAAAGAGTGAATTACAATCAATAGTTTGTGATAGAAAATTTGAAATAGGCGCTGTTTTCAAGCGTACTCGAAAAACAGTGTTGACAATATCATGGTTTGTACAGCATTACTCCTAACCCCAGAGCCAGTACTTTCAGTTACAATGAATTTCACAGCAGTGTTCTATAAATTTCTCCTCAAAATGAACGGTGAGGTATGTTGCATTTAATGTGATCTGATTACTCAAAACATTAATTATGAATTGGAAAACAATGAAAGGTATTTTGACCGTATGACTTCAATATCGTAAAACAAACTATGCCCGCGAACGTATTTCCATTAGAGCCACTTATTTTATTAAAAAAATTAGACAGATAAGGGCCAAATTTTTCTTATCATCTGGAAGAACAGAGATTTTACTTTCATTTAAAGTATTCTGTTGATTTTTTAATGTGGTCAATCGAACGAACGTACTGCCTTAACTTCCAATCCACTCCTTTCCGACTCACGGCTTCCAATGACCACAAGAGTCGAAGCGTCCTAAAACAGCAATCAAACCAAAATCCGAAAATCCATGGCCAACTCCGCACCAGCCTTCACCTGCTTGGGTGTGTTCCATGAGGGCGCCGGCTCTCGCCCTCGGGCGTCCGCTGTGTCCCGCGAACCAAATCCCCGCGCGCGGGCCGCTTCTCTTTTTCAGAGCAGTTTCGAAAACGCGACGCTCAGTGGAGCGGCGCGAGGCGCGCGGCACCGGACGCGCGCGGCTGCAGCGGCGACGCGACGCGGCGCGGCGCGGAGCGGCGCGGAAATTAGATGACGCAAGCTTTTCCTGTTTTCACACAAACCCCCACAAATATTCCGCCGGCCCATCTGAGCGTGTCATCATCATTATTATCGTTATTATATTCATTAGAATACGAAGAGGGAGGCAGAAGGTGGGGGTGGAGACGGTGGCGGAAGCGGCGGGGGCGGCGGCAGCCAACGGGCTTTCCATCTGTCACGGCTCCGCGCGACCGCCGCCGCCCCCGTCGTCCCCGCCTTCCACCTTCTCACTTACTTGCCCACCTGATCATGGCTAATGTCACTTTACTTCACACCGAGCCCGCGGCTTTGAAACGACATAATGAGTTTCTTCCCCTTCCGCAGCGGCCGCCTCGCTCCGCCCCCGCGCGCCGCCCCGCTCCGCCCCGCTCCGCCCCCCGCCACCCCGCGCCGCCCTGCGCCGCGCCGCTCGCCCGTCCCCACCCCCGCCCCCCCGCCGAGCCCCGCTTCCAGGAACGTCGCATTTTTACATTTCATAACCTATACTCAGTTTATCATTACAGGTACAGTCGCGTGCGGGCCGGGGCCAGGGCCGGTGCGGCTCGGGCGCGGGGCGCGGGTGCGCGACGGGGACGGCCCCGCGCTCTAGACGGCCCGCCGCTGCAGCGTCCCGACGCCAGCCACGAGGAAGATCCCGCCTAATGACAGCGGCGTTCCCACATCAAAGGCCGCAAGCGCGGCGCGCCAAGCGCACGCAAGGTGACCGCGACGTGACCGCCGCGCGGGTCACCTGCAGGCACGCGAGCCGCCCCCCCCCGCGCTCCAGTAGAGCGCCCGATGCGCTCCCCCTCCCCCCTGCCGCCGCCCGTCACTCGCCTCTATGGGAACATCTGGGTAGGCCTTCACCGAAGAAATGGTGATGCTCAACTGGATATCTAGAAGGCAATGACACACGGAGGTCTAAATTAAACAAAATGGTGTCAAATGAATTTTAGTTCAGTGTTCTAATCTCTGTAACTTTTCGTATCTGTTTAGGCAGAAAGCCTACACAATTTCATCTCAGAATTTAATGATGTTTTAAATACACTTCACTGCAGAGGATACCTTCCTTCGTGTTGCACCATATCTGAAACATATATTCGAATGCGGAATATCATTGAAACTAATATTGTGATCTTACTGTCACTTTTTCACAGAGATACTTTGAATTTTGATCCTGGATCTGGTCACGTACTTTATTGTAATAATAATTACTGTATTCTCTAAAGATCTTTTACAACTATTAGTTCTTGTTTTGAGATAGTATACAACTGAAGTTAGCGGTTCATCCGATTCTCTCTTACGAAGAGCAATATTTATTAACATCGTTTTCTGATAACACTTACGGGGAATATTTTTCTCGTATGTTCTTAATTGAGTACTTATTGTCTTGACCTTATGTTACTCAGACTTTAAACTTTTATTTTCGTTTATAAGCTCAGGGAGTCGTTTCTTAACACGTGAATTACGTATGGTTGTCTGAGAAATAATCTCAGAAATAACTTATTTCTTCAATAGTAGCAATGTTTGTGAAAATACTTTCCTTAAGTGACACCTACTCAGGGAATGTTGGGAAATGCACTTCGAAAATGTTATCGTAACTATTATGTATACGGCTAGAGCAATTTCTTCTACTACCACTAAAGTTTCCTTTGAATAGCGGATAGATTTAGTTCAAGATGAAAGAAAGTGAACGAACCAAACTTCGTTAACGAGTCAATAAATAATTGTGACATAAAAGAAAGTTATAACTGTAAGATAGAGGGACGTAGTAACTGTATTGTGTAGTGAGTTTTTGTAACCAATAAACTGACAAATAATAACACTATCAAACGGTGTCAAATAAATACTTACTGCTTACACAACCGGTAGTCTAAATTGCACTCCATTGCCGCACAAAGAATGACACGTCTATAGTACGTAACAGCATCTACGATACCAGTAGAATTCAATATTTTTCTGTCTGTGATGATGATAAAAGTTATACTCAACTCTGAGCAAAGGCGAGGGAGAAAGCTTAGGCCAGTATCACCTGCCCTTTCCAGGTAGGGAACCACATTGATGTCTCTCCGTTGCTTTCCACTGAATGAAGAATGATAGTGGTGAATGATGAGAAGAAATGACCAAATACGGATGAGGTATAAGTTCAGAAGGTATGAAAAAGCTCATTTAATGAATGCACGCATGCTCTCCTGCAGACGCTATCCAGCAACCTTTGTCTCCTTATATTTGGACGATGCTTCAAACTTCGTTGCCACAGAGGACGGCTCTCCATTGATAGTCAGTTGAATAATAGTAATTATAATAATAAATATAAATAATCATAATATGTACAAATTATTCTAATAAATATAATCATTATAAATATATATAATAATTAAATTATTAATGTTTTTCTGAACGTATTAGAATCGGATTTTGACATTAAAATTGCGAATGAGAAACTAAAAATCCCTGCTTAAAATTAAACTAATCATAGAACAAATGAGAATGTAGATAATCCTCACGTTTTTCATCACTGGTTGGCGAACATGCATAAAAATTCAATTCCCCCCCCCCCAAAAGAACAACTTAAAAGTAAAGAAGGTATTCTAAATCAAGAACTAGCATACAGAATTAAGACTACAAAAAGTATTGCTTTATTTCTTCTTGGACTAACCATGTTAATTTAATATAAAAATTGCCAAACAATTTGAAGCACTAATTTTTAACTTCCGCTGCTAGAAAAATGAATCTACATAGACTGTGAACGTAAGTGCCCAAACAATAGTTTCCAAGACAACTGTCCGAAAACCACAATTCACCGTAGGATCTCTTGAAGGACCTCACAGTAATCCGATGAGCGGCAATGCATGTGTTCACTCCGATTTGTACGGCTGCCGCGTTCTTTATTTCTACAGCGGAGTGTGACTAATGCAACCCTCAGGCTCCACATTTAGCCTCCGGAGTCTATCCAGGCGCAGACGTCAGGTACAGTCGGCGGGCGACGCGCTTCGAATGGGGCTCAGAGGTGATTAGCACTCGACGAGCCTTGGGTGCCGCCACCGCCGCCGCCGCCACCCCCGCTAATGACCAAGGGGGCACCCCGGCGCCGCCGTCGCCGCCGCCTCCGGTAATGACAAGGGGGGAAGCGATTTTTACCGCTGCGGTTAAGCCAAATTAGTGCGCGTCGCGCGGCGGACCCGGCCTCGTCGCGCCGCCGTGACACTGCGCCCTCGCGGGGGCGATTATTACGCGGCGCAGGCGGGCGGCGCGGGCGGCGCGGCCGGAAGGGCGAATGCGTGGCCCACGGCGAGGGCGGTTGGCCGGTGACAGCCCAACCGGCATTGGCGAGGATGATTTGTCAGGAGATGAAGCACAACTATTCGAATCAAGTCAATTTCCGTTCTTATGCCTCTATGTTAAGTACAAATAATATTATCGAACCAGAGGTAGGGTTAGTGCATTGGCTTCATAATTCAATTGCGGGTTAAAAACCCAATTAAAGCTGGTGGATTTCCGAAGGACAGAAGATTGTGTGCCATGCTACGCCCTCGCGGGGGAGATTATTACGCGGCGCGGGCGGGCGCCGCGGCCGGAAGGCGTGGCCCATTGGCGAGGGCGGTTGGCAGGCGATAGGCCAACCGGCATTGGCGAGGATGGTTTGTTAGTAGATGAAGCGCGGCTATTCTATCAAGTCGATTCTCGTTCTTATTGTCTCGAATTAAAACTACCAATATTATTATCGAACCAATGTTATGGGGTGAGGTTATGTTATTGGCTTTCTAAACTAAACTCCGGGTTCAATCCCGGTAGGAGCCAGTTGACTTGCGAAGAGCGGAAGATAGTGTGATATGCTATGCTTCTGGGACTAAATGCTCGGGAACATCCGACAATACCCGTTGAAATCAAAATGACATCGTTCACTCAGAAACGGTGCGGATATGATTGAGAATGTTGTGTCGGTTCCTAGCAGCGAACTTCAGAATAAAAGTCAGTAACGTTGGCCACCCCGTGCGAAGCAAATTTGAAATTAATCACCAATACATTCCATGATCGTGGTGGAGCAAAAAATTTTCTAAGGCTTGGCCATTCCTTAATTGCAAATTATTATTATTATTATTATTATTATTATTATTATTATTATTATTATTTTTTATTATTATTATCTACTTCACGACTAGACATCTTATGAGTCGGTTGAATATAAACTCTGCTCCGGGTTGCAACCAGCTTCTTAAGGAGACGATCTAGGGACTAACGGTGCATCTACAATACCTGCGCAAAATGTGGGCTATTCCCAAATTAATAAATTTCTTGCACTTCCCAAACTTTTGCATTACCTGTGAGTTTAGCCAAACTCATACACAAATTTTGCGGAACCAATCCCGAGAGCTCCGACGACTATCTGGAACAACTTGTGCTTTACCCCCCACATACGGCTGATCTCGGCAATGCGGTCTGAATCAGGCAATGCGGTCTTTTGCATTTGATGTGCTAGACCCATCACAGCCTAAGGAGGTAAGATATTTTGTTCGGGCTCGGGGTATAGCCCGTAGAATCCCCATTACTACTTGTACAACCCGTGAGCTTTCGTTTTCAGACTATTCAGCTTTATCTAAAGAACGCAATATTTTATTATTTTTCCGATCTCCTGGCTCACCATGAAATCAACTTGGATAGCCGTATCAATCATCCATAAGTGCTCCTATACGACGGGAAGTATCTTGCATGATATGATCCAATCAATGGTCCTGCCTGCATCTTGAAATCCCAGCGTATTGTTTTATTGGGGAGGAAGCGTATTGTTTTATTGGGGATTTCTACCATTGATCAATTGCCTGAAAGCCAACGATCTGCACAGATTCCAGTTTTAGAACGATGGCCAATCTATCACGTCATTATTTAAAATCGGTTTGTGTTATCTTACCACAGGCTCTGGTTAAATATTTACTGTTTCTTCCTGTGCTTGTGCAATGTACATGCCGGCCCTTTTTCTATTTTGGCTTAATTGGCCTTGGTTGTTGAAGCCTGTGTATGAGTTGATAGGACGGTTTTTCGGTCTCTTTATTAACGGAGCCCTCCCACAGCCAGTCCCAATTGAG
>JAHLJT010008446.1:91265208-91364789 GCA_031308135.1 Acheta domesticus | reverse complement strand
CTCATTGCTTTAATTATATTTCCCGGAAATGGAACAAGTTCTTCTATTTTAAACTCACGCTTTGAAGAGATCAATTACTAAATTGATTAAAACGTTTGCATAATGTGATTAATAAATATATTAAGTAATCTGAGTTTGATTTTTATTAAAAGGTCTCAAAAAGTCATCACTTTATAAAAATATTAACTAACTGGACCAATGAGCGCAAGTCATCATGTAATGTATAAATATGACTGAGATAGTTGTTCTTCTGTTCTTGGCGGCGAACATGACAGCCAGAAAACAACTGGCATTGTTGGGTGCTCATATGATGAAAATGTTCAGCAGTATTACTCACTTTAGGGCAGACCTGCACAGCATTTTGCACTTTCACTGACCTCAGGAGCTGCGTGCGGGCAACTCGGGTGCAAATGAGAAAATCGATGAAGGGGGGGGATGAGACCCAATCTAGGAGTGGGGACCACCAATCAGAATGCGCAATTCGAAAGATAGCGCGTAAATTTAAAGAGCAATTGGCAAGAACATGACGGTAATATACAGTTCAAGTAATATTGTCTTTTGTATTATATTGCAAATGTTTGTTCTCGGTACATGATAGGGCGAAATATGAAACTACAACGAATTATACATATTAGATTTCGACACCAAGTATTATAATTGCTTGTAAAGCTTATAATGTAATTCGCTTTGCTACGATGTAATCACAAATTTAGTGTTGTGCTAAACACAAAATTTTGATACTGAATTGTTTTTGTTTGATGGCAGCAATAAACTATTTTATATTAACTATGTTTAATTGAATAAGACGGTTCTCTCAAAGCAAAGACAATGTTCTTAAAAAAATCATGATTATTTTCTGTTATAATTTCTGACAAGAGTGTAGATTGGTTTACGAGATCGTATAAAAAATATAAAGCCCCTTTGCATTCTATTTAACCAATACCCATGATTATCTTATGATTGTCCGTAACATATCGTCACAGAAGTTTGCTTGTTGATCTCTTTTTATTCAGTTTCATAATGGGGGGAAAATGGTCACAAATGTGCTATTAAACATTACCTTTCTTAGAATTGCCACATATTCTATTTTTATGTCAATCTTGATGTGAGAGATGCTCTCATGATTTTGTTCATTTTTCTATGATTTGGAGATTATAACATTCCTGGGTGAACAATCAAT
Source organism: Acheta domesticus (assembly GCA_031308135.1). Taxonomy (NCBI): domain Eukaryota; kingdom Metazoa; phylum Arthropoda; class Insecta; order Orthoptera; family Gryllidae; genus Acheta; species Acheta domesticus. The sequence continues at coordinate 91,363,609 of JAHLJT010008446.1, read as the reverse complement.
TATTAAATTGAAATTTTGTGTTAGAATTAAATAATGTTTTTCTTATATATAAGCATATATTTTAAAGCTTTTGCTTTAAAATAATGCTTAAGAGTCACAATGAGCATGTTATTTTCTTTAAAAAAATTAGAAACTGAAAATACATACAGTGGTGGATACAAAGGTGGATGTACAGTAGTGCACAGAACGTAAACAGTGAATTATGACCCTGGTAACTTGAAATACTAGACATAATCCATTTAAACAAATGGGCATTTAATTTTGAAGCATGGATCATTATTAGACGCCCAGGCATTGAATCTACGCGCCGCGTCGTGCTACGTCAGACTTCTCCCCTCCCCACAAAGCTTCCTACTCCCCAACTACTTGCACTTTCGGCGCTGCCACGGGCAGACGATCGGCTCTCAAGTGCAGAATGCCCGCGGGAGCAGGCATTGTACAGGTTTGCTTTAGGGTAATGAAAAAGTATTGTGGAAATTATCGTGCTTATTAAAGAGTTTTCATTACATTTTTGAATGATATTTATCTTGCAAACAGTTTATTTACAAACGAAATGGACGGATGTATTAGTAACGAATTGAATACCTGCAAAGATAGATAATGGCACTTCCGCTGAAAAGATTTAGGATGTGTGGAGGTGTAGATATACGACCGTCTCACACAAATCACAGCGCGGACACTAACCAATAAAAGCGCTTTCTATACACAAGATGGGTATCTCGGGCAGCAGCACCGGAGGGAGGGGACGTCGGCGCGGAGCGGCGTGCGGGGCGGTGTGCGTGGCGAGGAGCATCGGGGCGGGGAACAGGGGGCGCCCGAGGGCGCAGGCTGATCGCGGGGGGCGCCGGCCGAGGGGCCCGCTGCTGTCCGGCTGTCCGGTCGCTGCTGCTGCGATTTATCTCGTGTCCCCCAGCGGCGGGTGCTGCCACTCCCGCCGCCTCGCTATCGCATCGGTTTAGGTTCGTTTGCGCCCGAGGGCGGTAGAAGGGCGGGCGGGAGGGGCGGGCGGGCGCACAGCGGGCTAGCGGGTGGGTGCACAAGTGGGCGGGCGCACAAACCGGCGGGCGGGTGGGTGGTTGGGCTCATGGGTGTGTGGGCGGGTGGTGGGCGTGGACAAACGCTGGGGCTGCGCCGTGGGGCCGCGACCTCGGCGGAGGGAGGTGGGGGCTCCAACTGCGCGCACGTACACACACGCCCAGACATACGCAGTCGCCTACACGCGCTTTGAGAGATGTCATCGGGAAGAAGTCATGCCTCTACTTTCAAATGTTTCAGTTTTCTTTGAACTCTGACAATTAGCTAGAGGATTCCTCATTTCTCAACTCCAGTGTTTTGGGTTACTTTCACCCGTATAAAAATTGACTTTAATGAACTTTATGATCAAAATTCATTATCACATGCCTTTCTGTGTCCAACAGGAATACATTATTTTCCGGGTTAGATTCACGTTTTAGTGGTCGCTCATATCTAATCAAGACGGGCTTGCTACTTGAAGAAATATTTCCGCCTCCACTTCAACTTTGAACCTTGGGCCTCTTATTGCATTCACAATTCAATAAATTTGTTAGGTAAAAATAAAGATAAACATGAAAATCTGGGGTGTTACAGAAGAACAACGACACGCAGAAAGAAAGACGAAAATGATAAAAGAACAAAGGAGAACACTAGACAAAGAAACAAGACAACCGAAAATGAAAGTTTTGATCATATTTGAATTGAAAAATGATGTTCGCCAATGCTACGTGATAACTAGGGGGCGGATTTTGATGACCTAAAACATCGCCAGAAATAACCAATAAAATGCTCATAAAAAGTGATGTTTTTAAAATGCCCTAAAAAGTGAAGAAAAATGACGAAAAAATGTGATAAAAATCAGTTCGGATGAACAACTCAAGCTACTGGATACTTTACTGATGTAATCGAGGTTTCTTGTAGTCATTCAAGTGAACTCGGCCTTGAAACTTTCGGTTTGTACTGTTCTTTACCGGAAAGTCTGTGTTTAGTTATCCCGAAATCGACTGAAGCGACAATGGCACCGATAGGTCTCACAGAAACCTTAGATTACATACTTACAATGGCTGACGTTACGACTTCTGAGCGAAGAAATCCAATAGGCTACCGTAGGTAGGTACTCAGCAATTCTGTGGAAAATATTTGTAGCAGCTCGTAAATATTATTTGAAGCAAATACCATGAAAATTATATTAAAATCGATTAAATCAACAAAAATTCATTAAAAATGAGAGGAAGAGGTACAAAATTACTTATTATTTGAAATCGAAGAAAAATGAAAAAAAAAAACGTATAAAAATGTGTTATTTCCTTTTCTCATAACATAAAATGAATTTCTATACTAAACAGCATTTTTCTAAAGAAAAAAGAAAAAAATGTAATTTCATTCAAATCCGCTCCAAATGATTACATGTTGACCAAATTCTTCCGAAGAACGCTTCCTCCGCTTCCGCCTTCCTCCCTCCCCGCCCGCGGGCCGCCGACCCAACCCTCCAGAGGCTTCTTGCGCCTTCGCATCGGATCAGCGCGTGCACTCTGCGGCGGACGTCAGCGGGCCGAGGAGGAAACGGGGCGAGGCAGGCTGAGGACGGACGCAGGGGACGCAGGCTCGCCCTCCCTCCCAACACCCTGCTTCCCCCTCCCCGTCCCTGCGCATTTCGAGCACGACGCGCTACGCCACCATTAGAGCTTTCTTACGCGCGTAACGGACCACTTCCTTTGCACCGCTCGGCATCGGTTTCCCAAAATTCACTGCAATTATTCTTTTGCGATTAAGGGCACCCTTCGCGGATGGAAGGTTCTAAAACAAAAATCAAGACAGTTTTTACCAGTTGCACTACAAACTGTTACATTTGTAAAATTATAGACTTGTGAAGTGGAGACATGCAAGTCTACAGTTATATAGTAAATTAACTAAACTATTTGTTGTCATTCAAGATATTATGATAATTTACGCTGAGCAGAATGTCACAAGAAGTTTTTTAAACAGAAGTTAATTTTCATCGCAGTTCTGCAAGAGACGTTCTCGGTTCACAAATTCATTACCTTATAAGAGATATGAAACTTACATCAGATTGACAATGACAGGGTATACAGTGTATATTTGTACATTATACATGGTTACAGTTACAATTTTACAATTATTGGGAAATTAGCCTCACAATGATACAGAGTATGCTTTCCTGTATTATAAAATTCTATCAGCTCAATATAAAGTTATATAATATAATGAGACGAATGTTATAAAGTTCAATTGACCAAAAAATGTTAGTAAATTTCACAATGCTACCGGTATAAGATGAAAAACTGTGCATTTGTACTCCTTGAAATATAACTTCGGAGTTGTACTACTGAGATGTAATATTGTGCAACGGGACACAATACGAGATATGGTATATTTCGTAATGTTTGTTTTGGAACGGAATATAACGTGAATGATGACAAGAGAGGGATGATGACATGGTAACCAATAAATAATCAGGTAAATGATGCAGTATGCTCCGAGAAGAAGGGAAGTGCGACATGTGACATCGAGTCATCAGTGGAAGTATGGACGATGGTGGGGGTGACTCCTTGACGTCGGGTCATATGGAAAGAAAATCGTCAATTTTGCAACACTCTGTTTGCAAAAAGATATCGTGCACAAAACAATTTTTTTTCTGTCAGGAGTATGTAAAAAAGATGAAGTCATTTTGTGTGGTGGAGGTGCCAGACATCAGTATTGAGAGATTTTATTTAATGTATAATTAAAAATTGGTTTGTAAGTAGTCTTAATTATTAGCTATTCTAGAGAAATTTTTAATTTTTAATTTGTATCTTTTCTTCTTACTACTAAGTATCTTATAAATTAATTGGTTTTATTGAAAATGACCGTGTTCTTAAATGAGGTGTTTCTTTCAGTGATTATTTCGAGTAACGTTACTGGTATATTACCTGGTCGAATCGCTAGCTGTCAATTTGTTGGAGACTTTAAGTTTCATTTTTAATGAATTCTTGATCCCAAATTGGGAAAATTAAATCGAAAGTTACAGGTACTAATCATTTCTCAGTTGATTACATAAGATATTAATAAACTGATATTTAAGTCTTTTTCCAGGCCAGTCACATGTGCTATTATACATTCCAAGGAGATAAATTCTATTTCAACCACAGAATTACTCTGCAATGATTCACGGAGTATTCATGCACTGAAGGAAGAAAATAATAAACAGCGTTATCAAGCGGTGGCGAGGTGAACTACTGCTGAAGTAGTTCAGACATAAAAGTAAAACTTTCTAAGAAAATGTTATATTCCCCGCAGTCGTGAGATAATAATGATTCGAATGAATCTTTTCGAAGACCTAGCTAATATTCTCTTTCTGGAATAAAATGAGTAAGCAGATTAGATCAATCACCCTGTAAAGAAACAAATTCATAAATAACAGGACTCATAAGGAAGAACAAACATTATGTATGTAAATATGTTCAATGATTCGACAGAGAAGTTAAAACGGAAGCAACCCATATCAAGATATTCATCTAACTGCAAAAGAGTTTTTAAACATGGCAAAATTCACAGAATGATGTAGTGCTCCCGGCAAACTAAAAACACGTTGAACAGGTTGCCTCGAGAGGTTCGCAGCTTCGATGGATGCTTCATGAAATTCAAAAGCGTTGAAAATCAATATCAAAACACACGCTGAAGAAGTCCACGTTGCTGACATCATTTACGTCTAAGCCCTAGACTTTATGCAATGTTCTATTCACACATTCATTATTCTATTCATTACAGACTTCAAGCGTTCCTGATATTAGTTAGTGGTAGTTCCTGGTATTTATGAACATTATTTAATACACGGGGTGGGCTATTTCTTTCCTGAAAAAAAAGTTCTGTTCATTTCCAGTTCGTGAACAGAACTACTTTTCAGGAAATAGAAATAGATATTCCATCCAATGATGTTCCAACTTCGACAAACCACTACAAACAGATTTTCGAAATTAGGTTAGTTATTATTGGTGACTTTCAAAGTATTTAGTAAATAATCGTAAAAATTATCACTAGCAAGAGTGAGGATAAAACGAGTGGAATGCCTACTTGACATCGACCTTCACCGGGACCGAGATCGTCACCTTCAATGCGACCTGTTCGTCGTGTTTTGAGTCGAACAAGCCGAAGATACTTCGTGGCTTGCGGTCGAGATCGCGTTTCAGAAGCGGTAGCGAGCATGCTGCCGCGTGGTTTCCTTCTGCTTGGGATGCAGTTATGGCTGGCGATCGCTGGCTACGGAGGCGGACGGTGTCGATACACAATAGAACTTCGGAAAACAAAAGACTGCAAATTCGTGTGTGCCATATTGCACAGATTGTTTTTATTCTAATTATTATTGTTTCATTATTTGTAACAATCATAAATCGACCTTCCCAATCCGCAGTTAGAATGAAGGATAATTCATGTCAGTTGATGATCATGACGACGATGACGAAGTGATCATTAAGATATACGGAGACCAATGCGGAAGAAATGAGCTTTGCAAGTGAAAAATACTTCACACACGTCAGTCAGAAAACTTACGTGCTTTACTCCAATTTAAAAAATAAAATATTCATATAAGCTTGCGAGATGTCTACGAATGCAGCGATGGTATGTTGTCCTTTTTGGAATGCAGAATGAATATGTTCCGTTAGTCTCAGTGGTTGGTGGGTGGTAGAGTATTGAGATGTGAAGCCAAACTGGTGCTGTGGTATACTGTTTGTTTTCTTGATGTGTTTATTCAATCTGATTAGTATTAGTTTCTCTAAGATTTTTGACATTATAGGTAGCAGGCTGATAGGTCTATATTTTTCTGGTTTTGAGTGATTCTTGTTTGGTTTTGCTGTTGGGTGAATGACTGAGTGTTTCCATATTTGAGGAAAATATTCTGTTCTCATTATAGAATTGTAAATATTATTTAGAATAGCAATGGCGTTCTCCGGTAGATGTTTTAAAATGATTGTGTTGATCCGATCATGGCCTGGTGCATTTTTGTTTGGCATATCCTTTATTATTTTTCTTATTTCATTAGGGGATATGAATTGTATTTGGTGGGAAACATTATATAGAGGAGCATTGAAGACAGTCTGCTCGTAGACTCTATGCCAATGTTGTCAAGGTCGATGCCACGAGCGGGAGTTCGTGGCACGAGTGACCCGACGAAATCGCCTCTCCATGAAGTTCATAACCCTGCCGCAAGAGACAACGCCATCACTATTATAAAACGGCGGAGCTATTAATAGTTTCCTCTCCCAACGCTAGTGGCGCAGAGATGCTCATGGCATGGCACGGAGCCGCGAGGCGTGCCGCTGCCACCAGTAGGAGACATTGATACCACTGTTCTATGCTTTCGAGGCAGCCAGATACATAAAGATAGCAAATAAAATGGTCCACATAAAATGTTTAAAAAAATTGAGCTACGTACAAATGATCGAAACTTTTTCAAAGAAATCGTACTCTTCTGCGGTCCGAGTCAATAGATTATTGGCTGTCTGGGAGACCACAAGTCCTATGCGTAGTTGCCAAGGGTTTTTCACCCCGAGGAAGGTCGCAGTTTTACGGCAGAGACGTTGGTAACTATGCCTAGGCCGCAGCGTTTCTCAGGTAGCCATATATCTAGAACTTCTGCAATTTTCATCCAAAATGATTAAAATATTCTATCTTGAAATATTAAGTTTTCTTTCAAAAACGATACATACTGGGAACATAGAATGAATCCCTTCCGTAATGCACATTGACTTCACAAAAACAAAACAATGTCTTTACTTTATAAAAAAAATATGATGTTCAAAGCTCACTATGAACGCATTAAAATTCGATATATCTGTCCACAAGCTTCGAAAATATAGAATTGAAATTTCAACAATCTTACTATTTGTAATGAAAATTCTCATTTTCCACTGAATGTTTGTGGGAAGGAAATATTACAATTACGCGCGGTAGAACAACATCGAACCTCTAAGCAAATTGTATTTAAAACTGGTAAAAATGAACATTTCAGAAAATAATTATAGTGAATTATACTCGATAAAATATTGGTTAAAGTGAAAGACTACCACTTTCCAATCTGTATGAGGTTTTATAAGAATTTCGTGAGTTCTTCGTTGTTTCATATACCGAAGTCTAGGTATACATAAACGCTGTATTACTGCAACTCATTCATAAAAAAAGACCAATATTCAAAAGCCCCTTTCTGCAAGAGCTAATGAGTTATTTTACGCAAAAGAACATCAGAACTAGCATGAAATGTTAAAAGAATCACCGCAAGCTTAAGTAAATATATACAATGGTATATCGCAACGTGGGTGATAACTAGTCCTCGGATTTTAGAATAAATGCTTATTTAGTTACTTTAGGAGATTGTAGAAAATAATCGCAGATGTTCACGAATCATGAAAAAATAGATCAACTGAAAGCATTTAATACAGCCTAAAATGTCCTAAAAGAGCGATTGATCCCTTTTTTACTATTTTTGCCTAAATGTGCCTAAGGCAAGTAATTTTGATGAATTATCATATTTTAATTACTCATTTTTAATTTGTTCTGCTGAAACGCAAATACTTTCACGAAAAGTGAATATTCCCTGATTGAATACGCAATCGCCTCTGCACAAAAATCTCTCACACAGCACACCGAAAATAAGGAGCTCTTTACGTCAAAATAGAGATAATGTTTCACTCTCGACTCCGATCAAGCACGCACTTCTTAGGCAATGGGACCTATTCCCGGTGCAGCTGCGCTCTTGACAGGTTGTAAATGGATGAATGAAATTAAACAAAATGGAAGTGAGTAAAAGAATACCCTAGTAGTCACTCTCATAAATGTAAAAATATTTGACTTTCCTGAAAAATATAAACTGCCTAATTTAATATTTTTGGGATAGTTTTAGATGCTAGATACATAACTTTTCATGTCTAATGATTTTTAAATGCCTAGTTTAATTATTTTGTAACCTATTTTAAGTGCCTAAAACGTCACTTTTCATGCCTAATACCGCCTAATTTCATAATTTTGTACCCATTTTAGGTGCCTAAATCATCAATTTTTGTGCCTAAAATTCCGAGGTCCAGCGCATTTCCCCTCACAAAGTAGATTCCCCCGCAAGGCCCGTGTTCACTTATTAGATACCGTCGGACAAAGCCCACCAGCGCGTGCAGCGCGATCTGAATGGATAGAGGCGACCCCAGGCAACACGCGGCCCAAGCCGTTTCTGGGAAGTGCGTCGTTCGCGGAACGCCAGCAGCGGCGCGGGAGGCGCAGGCCCAGTGAGAACGCGCGACGCGCGGCGAGCCCGCGCCCCTCGCACGCGCGGAGGCCTCCCCGCCCCGCCCCGCCCCGCCCCCGCCGCCCTCCCCGCCCCCCGCGCCGCGCCCTTTTTTTCATTCGCGTCCCAGCCGAACGTATCGCTTAATTATTATCAATCTAATTTTCTCCCATTTAAAAGGCAGCTCGCCATTGAGACAATTAGCAGTGCCGCCGCGGAGGCGTCGTGGCGCCGCTCCCACGGCCCCGAGGGCTCCCGCTGTCGCCGTCGCCGCCGCCGCAGCAGCAGCAGGATCGGCCATAAGCCAGCACTGCCATCGCTCGTCGTCGCCCGCTTCTTCCGTCACCACCTGGGCCATCAATCCCTCTTTCATCACTGTCATCGTCCTTGCGTGCTCCTCACCATTGCGTCGCCACTCACGCGAAACCTATTGACGTTATTTTGGCATCATCCAAATAACGCCGTTACTGCCACCATAGGGTTACACTAACCTAATCACTCTACGGACATTTATACACACAAATGTCGACATTTCAGGTGCTTCGCCAACTCTTGAATAGCCACTGATATTGACGTCACTCGAAAGTTTGTTTCTTCCATTCCACCCAACACCATTGCTTCAGCCCACTGCGCTTATGAGCATCGTCGCCACCCCCGCGCAGGCATCGAACCAATATCCTAACCGCACCCGAACACGTCCTCGAGCTCTCCCACGTCACCCCGCCGTGGCGTCTTTTCGGCCGGTTGGGCTCCCACGTCCGCGCCCCGCGCTGACCCGCTGACGTAGGCCGCTCATGCTCTGATATTGAACTCCCGCAAACAAGTGACAACTTTTCCCAGAGGGGCGATACGGCCCAGGCAGGCGGGCGGGCAAGGCGAACGGGCGGCTGAGAGGCGCGGCGGACGGCTGGCGACGGAGGGCGGTCGAGGGCGGCTGCCGCTGACCCGGCAGAGCGGCAGCAACCGCCCCCGCCCCCCCTTCGCCCTGGCCACGGCCGCATCGTCGCCCTCTCCAACGCTGCCTCTGCCGCCGGCCCCGGGGTCGCTGCTCCGCCGTGCATCATGCCTTATCGCAGAGGAAAACGCCTTGGCAAGTGGATGCGGCTGGGCAGGGCTGGGCTGGGCTTGGCTGGGCTGGGCTGCTCGGCGCGCGGTAGAGGGGCCCGGAGTCAAATGAGAGAATGAAGCCTCTTCTAAGGCTCTTAAAGCTCTCTTATCCTGCTCCGGCCCGTTTCTCGTTCTTCAAGACACAAGACCTACTGGCAGGGTCAGATCTGCTTAAGCCATGTAAGAGTGTTCTTGAAAGTACACAAGCTCAATGTAATATACCTCCAAAAGTTGTACTATCTTATAGAAGTCAACATTAAAGCTATTAGGTAGAGTAGGAAGGGGCAATAGGCGAAAAGCATTGATATACTTGCAAGCAATTGATTCTTAATACTTCGATTTCGTGTAAATCGGAGCACTAACTGACCAGAATAAATATTTCAAAGTCTACTTGAGGAAACTTTATATATTCTTTGAATATGACCCACTTAACTATTACTACTAAATAAGACGTACACGCTTTGAATCTAGTCTTGTTTTCAATCTTAAGCATTCACATTTCTCTAGTCTGTTTTTACTTCTCAGTTTTTCATTTTTAACTCTTTTATGCAACGATTTGATTATGGCCGATCTTTTAAATGATCGTTCTTTCTGTAAGCAGCAAGAAAATAAATGGAAACATTAGACCTACGTCCATTTGTAGGGCAACAGCTGAAGGAAACGAAAGGTCATGACTTGGATGTACTTGACTTCGTATGTATTATCCTATCATAGATTTGATCCAACCACTTTCCTCACTTTGAATATCTAACGGTTTAGGGACCACGCTAGTGATACTCAATGCAAATAATATTTATGATCCTTGTCATGAATTCACAATCCAAATTCAAGATAGTTGAGATTTTCAGATTATTTAACTCAAATATTTCAGTGTTTCAATTTCAGTGTTTTCTTAGTATGAAATTAAAAAGATGAAATTTATATTAGTATAAAATTTTATGGTTTACATACTGTTGTGAACAATTTTGCAAACATTCATTGTAAAATTTTCCTCTTATCAAAATACTTGCATACGAAATAATGTGAACGATGTTGACGCATTCATGATGATGTTTATTATTATTATCATAATTAATATTATCATGATTATTAGTATCATAAAATACCTTGGTATCATTTTTCGCCTAAGGATGGTCTAGTGTTTCTCTTCATTTGTAAATCAGTATGGAAAGAAACGTTCTGAGCGGTTTTGGTACAAGGAATATGTGAAGTATATGGTTCTGAAGTTTGCGTAATAATCTAAGTTCTGTCAAAGAGAATATATAGTGTTGATGACGAATTTTGGAGATGCTGAAGAGTCACACGATGTAAAAACACAAACTGTTAAAAAGCAATTGAATAGAAGGATGCTTAAATGAAGTGAATTCAGAATAGTAATGATACGTGTTTTAGAAAGGATGGATTTTGAAGTGTTATGAGAGGACGGCGGGAAGACAAGAAAATAGCTTGACCAAGAGTGATGTGGAATGATGGAGTAAAAGGCGCAACGGAAGGCAAAATACAATGAAAGTCAAATGGCACAATAAAATGGCGCCTTGGATGCGATAAACAGCCAAAATAGTACGTATACATGTTTGTAAATATCAATGCAAATATGTAAATATACAGTAATATTAATGTATCAGATGACTGCAATATCTAAAGAATCCAAATTTCATGAAATCTATGAAAATAAATTTCTGACTCATATATCACTATTAGTGAATCTAACTTCACATTAAGACTTTACAACTTCATTAATGTAGCCTCTTTTATGTCTTTTGGAGTTTCATGCATAACTCTAACCTAACCGGCCATAACTCTTACATATTCATGAATACTGGTTTTTAATGCATCTTCCCTGAAAATTGAGATTTATCGTAGAAATATCCATTTCACCGTATACGATGGAGGAAAACGTGTCCATAATAATTGAAGGGGTCAGTGAGAGTCGTAAGCCATAATTTTGAGTTTTCAAGTAGAGAATACTACGATTTTCTCGAAGCAACTCTCTTCCCTATAGGAACTACAGGTTTCCATTTATCGTCAGATGTCAGGGTAACACCTGATATTTTCTCGGTTCTCTATTGATTTACATGTCGCAAGCTCCGGAGTAAATAAGTAATATTTAAAAGATAGTATTCTTCAACGAGTAACAAATATATTCAAAGAGAAAGTGGACATAATTTTATGAATCAACTTAAAATTTTGCAAGGAATGTTTTTAGGAACTCCTGCCATTCGACTGGATTTTTTTGTTACAAAAAATACTTTCGTACTGAAAATTCTGTAATGTGACTTGATATGTAAACAGAGAATGTTTCGAGATAAGTACACAGAGATCACAAAATCTACCAATACGTTTGTTATATTATAAATATTTACAAAAAATAAAGCACATTAATTACAATGAAGTAGTCGCTGTAACAATGGGAACCAATGGCTTTAACTTAAATTTTAACTTAATGAAGAGATGTAAAGAACGTAAAAGAAATATGTTGAAAATATTTTAAATATATTTTACAACAAATTTTGTAGTTTGGTCAAGTTATTTGGAATCTCAGACAATCACAAGAATGGACATTTTCGTTAGAAAATATATAAAAATAATTTAATTTTCTTAATTTCTTAATAACTGTTTTAAATTTTGTCTAATTTCTTTATATCACATCCTTTTTGTTTATCATTAGTTTTAATCACATGGACATACAGCAGTTCAAAAACTCATATACAAAGTGTATGTAATATGAGGTTTTTAACTGCTATGTCTATGTGAGGAAAATTGACTGTTTGTAAAAAAAAGGGAATGTGAAATAAAGAAATTACCAAACAATAGGAAAATGAGTTGGTCTTTCTAATCGTTAAGCTTGAACAGTTTGTCTACTTGTGAAAGGAATGGGTTTAGGGGGTAGTTGTCAAAAATGTAAGTTTCAAGGAAATCGTTTACAGAATTCATAAATTTATCTCCAAAGGCGTAGGCAGAGTAAACCAAAAGGATGGCCTACTACGTTTCTGGGCCTTTGATATATGGCCTACATTTGTATTTATATACGAAATATTTACTAGTAAATAAATGAAAACACCACAGAGACAATGAAAGTATAACTCTATTTATATAATTAATCAATACAATTGATTTCATATTAAATCTTTTCATGGCTGTCAGATTGCGTGGAGAGCCCCTTGTCTAAAGATCATATAACAATTTCCAAAATGTTAGGTTCAAAAAGAAGAAAATCAAGGATTAAAAATAATAGAAAATAAAATGTTTTATTATGTAAGGCATCGGGACTGCTTTCAAAATTTTCAGTCCGGCAAATGCCACCCTGCCTCTCCCCCCTCTGTGCGCATATCGAGGGTTTTCTCTCTCGATCAATAAATGGGAGAAAAGTGTTTTGGATATGAACGCTTTACACACAATAAGATTAAAACAAATTTATCAAAACTTTATTAATCGAAATTTAATTACTATTGCCTTTAATATTCACAATGAATTATTCATTATAATTTTTATTGCCTAGTACAACGGAATTTATATAGAACCAAAAAAGAAACAAGGTATGATTTCAGGGCCCCTTATATTGAAGTTGAAAGTTTAAATTGACATTGTCACCGGATAATTAGCTCATTTCATGTAACTTATTATTTTATAACAAAAAACATGACGTACAATAGTTCGGCAATATTTCCACCGCAAATACTGCAGATGATTTTCGAAGGGAGGTGTGAAATATTTCCTGATGACTCTGGTAATAAACAATTATTTATTAAAAATTGAAATGCAAATATAATATATTAAATAATTTTTAATAGCCACATCATTATTTAGAGTATCAAAGTAATGGATGGAATGAAAAGAATAACCTGCAAAACAACCTAGGTAACGGCGTTTAAAAAATCCCTAGTTTGAAAAAATTAACAAAGTACAAATGACCTAAATCGAAATGGAGCGCTGAAACCCAGGGCAGTGTTCTGCGCAAGAAGGAAAACAGTTTCGCCAATCGCGCAAGTATCGCATGCAGCTCATGAATTCGCCAATGCAGCACCTGCATCTCCGCATGTCGAGGCCACCTGCGCCGCATTCCGAGGGCAATTTCCCCGCGGATCACAAGACTGCGGCAGCGGTGAGGCGGATCGGCTCTTCCTACGAGCGCTGCGATTGTTCTCCCATGCAAATAGCGCGCGTAATGCAGCCGCTCGCATCCAGAGCATGACGCTGAATGGCGAGTAGAACAGGCGGCATCGGTGGAGCGAGCGGGGGGCGAGGTGAGGTGAGGCGGGGAGTGGCGGCGCAAGGCGGATCGGGGAGGAGCGAGGAGGACCAGGGCGGAGCGGAGCGGGGCGAAGCGGAGCGGGGGCAAAGCGGGGCGGGGGCGAAGCGGGGTAAGGCGGGGAGAAGCGGGGTAAGGCGGGGCATAGCGGGGCGGGAATACGGGCAGGCGGCTGGCTGGCACGGCCTCCCGCAGCGTCGCGTCGCGTCGGGGAGGCGGTCCTCGACGTAATCCACGCACCTGGGGAGCGGGCGGCAAGCGACCAACACACAAGGGGGGAAAAAATCCGCGCCAAATGACAGCCAGACCATTTGCGCGCCGCCCGCACCGCCCTCCCACCCACCCACTCACTCACCCTCTCACTCACCCTCTCACACGGCGCTCCCTCGGTGGCCGGCCCGCCGTCTGGCCCATTGCCACATTATGGAATTATTATTTGTCCTTTTTGCGTGTTGAATAAAAAAACACATGCAACTCTGTAGTAAACATTCATACGAGACTGTCGGATGGTGTCCGGGGAGAAGGGACACGCTCCAATTGGATCACGGATTGTCAATCACGGCTAAGCCGGCGCGGGCCCGCAAAGACGGGCAGTCGGGCGATTCGCGGTCGGCAGACCCGAGGGGCGATAGGGCGACGCTGAGGGGCGACCGCGCCCACGTCGCCCCACTCAGGCGCGTGGCCCCTCGGGCATCAGGCGGCCTCTGTTGCCCTCTGCTGCTACCGCTGTCCACAGCGCCCCTCGCCCGCGCAGCCTACCCCGCCGCAAGCGTGCGGCCCATCGCAACAACTTCGCATGCCACTTCTCTGAACGCTTCTTTTACGTAGATTCACTTACGGTGTGTTTCTACTTTCTTCTCTCTTTTCTTTTCAGCGGGAGTTTGTTATTACTCTACCTAAACAGTCAATTCTTATCTCTGTCGGTTTGATTTCGGTTTCCTTTCTACATTTCTTCATTTGTTGCCCCCTTCTTTGTTTTCTCCATTAACGTCTCTTCACATTTCTCCGTTTATGACATATTACGCATATTACAATTGTGAGGATCCCATCATGTCATTTCTTTCCTTTCCAACCTGTTTTCTTAGCTATATAACGGGTTTCTTACATACTTCTTTGTAGTGGCGGATAAAGAGGTGCCATGGCCCCCATGACCCCGAAAGGCCTAGAGTTTTCGTTTGTTAACTTCTTTTATTTGACAAACTTGATTTAAATATTTGTTAGAATTATGTAATTATTTTTAAAAATTAATCTTGTTTAGTATCATATATAGACTAAAAATAATATATAATACAATAAAAAAAATTATTAACAGAAATCTATTATAACCACCTCCAAAATTTTCGTCTGGATCCGCCCCTGCTTCTTTGAAACGTTTGAATTCCCTCTCATTTTTATTTTCTCGCCTTACGAATACTTCCTAAGAAGACAAAGTTATGTAATCGTGCGCCGGAAAACGGCGAATTTTTTGCCAGAAAATCTCTAATAGCTGGGGTCAGGTAAGGAAAAAGTACATAAAACCTCTTGCAAATTTAGAAAAAAATCCTCTATCTCATGCTGTAGTCAAAATCCATGTTTTGTTGCTTCTTGATACTGCAAAATCGATTGAAGGCAAAACGTCAGTCAGTCCGACTGTGGTCAATGCTAGCGCCTAAACTGTTCAGCCGATTTTCTTCAAAATTTATATTCCCCAATCGTTTTCACTGATGTCAAGGCTCCTGGAATTTGAAACCGGTATTTTAATTTTGGGGTACTTTAGATGAAGCCTGTCAGAGATTTTCAAAGTTAAAAAGATGGCTGCAAATTTTTTTATTAAATTTTGTTGTTGAATAGTGCGAAGGACGTTTAGAGGATTGATGTAGGTATCATTTTCGTTGATATCCCAATTTTTCGAAAATTGCAAAAAACAATTTCAAAACTACAAAATTGAAGATAGAAATTTTTGCCTCATACGATGTCCGTTGAACAAAATAAGCACTTTAAATACGATCATGTAGAATATTTTGAAGAAACGAGTAGTTTTTGCGTAAATTGCGCTTTAAATTAACAAAAAAATGTTCTGAAAAATCACTCCAAATTTGTCTTTAAATTTTCTCCACATGTGTAATAAGAGAGGTAAATAAATAAATTAACTAGTGGTGCTATAGAACGGCACAGACTTTCTCGCAGTAGTTATTTTTCTAATCGCGTTAGTTGGATATAGGATTTGGGGTAAGCCCTTCACCGCTGCCTTTCTTTGTCGCCCAAAAGACTTTTGTTTTTCGCATCATGACAATTACCGGCTTCCTCATGATAGAGCTGATACAATTACGTTTTGACTAATAAGTATTTAGTCTACAACTCACTCCAATGGCCAAGGTGGTTAAGGCGTGCTGGGACTGAACGCTTAATTTCGGAAGATGTCGGGTTCGAATCCCAGTTAGGGATTTTAATTTGATGAATGTGTTGCAGAAAAAAAATTGAAGAGAGTAGGAACTTTATTGAAAATTATTTGAAGTACTTTTACTCACTAATACGAGACCTGTCTAAAAAGTATCCGACCTTAATTTTTTCAAAGTATTGATTCTAAGGCGGCGCCACTGTGCACGGTGGAAGGAGGATCCTTAATGTGCATGCTTGAATTTTTTCACCGCGTTTGCTTGTGCCAGTCGCTGCCTGGTGGTTGCTAAGTAAGTAGTGTTCGTTGGATTTTGTTTTCTCGCAAGATGACTGAACGAATTGAGCAAAGATACCGCATCAAATTCTGTCAAAAGCTAGGTGATTCTCAAAGCCAAACAATTTGTAAGATTCAGCAGGTGTTTGGAGAAGATGCAATGGGTGTAACACAAATTAAGCAGTGGTTCAACCGATTCAAAGATGGCCGCACATCAGCCGAGAGTGAGCAGACTGGCGCCAGGCCCCAAACTGCTCGCAATGCAGCTGTTGTTGAAAGGGTGCGAAATTTGGTAACGGCAGATCGCCGATTGACAGTGCGGGAGATGTTTTCCGGCGACTCCGTGACGCAATTCGGCTCAAAAGACCAGACATGTGGAAGGCGAAAAATTGGCATTTGCATCATGACAACGCCCCTGCACATTCATGCCAATTGATCCACACTTTCTTAGCTTCTCTGGTTGTTTCCACAATTGAAGATGTCACTGAAAGGATCCCGTTTTGAGAGTTGAGAAGAAATAATGCGGGACGCGACGACGAAGCTGAACACCATTCCAAAAGAAGACTTCCAGAGGTGTTTTCAGCAGTGGAAGGATCGGTGGGTTAAGTGTGTGGAAGCACAAGGGGCCTACTTTGAAGGGGATTAGGGTACCAAA
Organism: Acheta domesticus; assembly: GCA_031308135.1. Classification (NCBI taxonomy): domain Eukaryota; kingdom Metazoa; phylum Arthropoda; class Insecta; order Orthoptera; family Gryllidae; genus Acheta; species Acheta domesticus. The sequence continues at coordinate 91,346,664 of JAHLJT010008446.1, read as the reverse complement.
TCTGTCATGTATTCGAAATATTTTTTCTAGCCAAAGGTCGGATACTTTTTAGACAGGGCTCGTTGAATCAATGCAGATAAATATATAGGACTTTTCTGTGATTTCCCAAATTACATCTTTTAAACATTTTTCTGGTCTGAAACGTATGTCATGTTAAATCAATCGTCTTGTGTGCATCTTTATGAACCGATTTAAGTAAAATTATGAGTATTTCAGCATTAAATTGAAATATAATTTAACGTTAACTGTGAGGAACTATGTTCGGGATTCAGAATGGAAAAAAGAACTTGCTAGTTAAACACTTTTGCTGTTTGATGTAGGTGTATGTTATTGCGGAGCATTTTAAATAATTCAAAAATGTATGTGCTTTGGTGGCATTCCGTGTTGTATTTTACATTTTGAATATGAATGAGAAAGGAATAAATGTATCTACGGTGGAATTTTTTATATTTTGTCCTGAAATATTTGTTGTTTTTTTACATGGACAATAGGACCTTTACGTGTTTATGCCTTTCCCCAAGGTCGGTCCATGTGCGCTTATGTGGCGTATTGGCACGAATGCCGGCAAGTTAAATCTGAAAATTTGGGATCGCGTCTCCGAGCGGAAAAAAAATTTGCTGGTTTATGTAATATTATAATATTGCGGAGCATTTAGAAACGTTGCGAGAAAGTATGTGCTTGGTAGCACCACTAGTTCCTTCTTCTTCTTTACCATTTCCCGTCAATAATTTTGTCCTTGTCAATATCTACTGTTCGTTCTTCGACTCATTCCACCTCAATCCCATACTTGCTTCTTTGTCTCCAGCTCCTCGCCCTCATCACGCGTACGGTGCGCTACCGCCGCCCCCGTTGCCGCGCCTCCCCTCGAGCAGGACGCGACACCCCTCTTGAGAGCACTCGGCGCACCACCCCTTCGGCGGCCACTCGGACCACAACGATCGCCGCCGCTTGCGATGGATTGCCAGAAGACCCCGCGCCTCAAGCCCCTTGTCCTTATCCTTTTCCTTTCCCTGCAGCCTCGTTGGCATACTCTTGGTAAAGTAAATCTGCATTGCTTCAATACACGTAGGCCTACTATAAAATCGTTTACATTTTATTAATTCCTTTGTTCATTTTACATATTAATAATATAATTATTATACATTATAATAAAAACATTTTCAAAATTTAAAACTTCAAACGAAAATACTTCCTTCTGTAGCAAAAGCAGCTTGTTTTTTCTCAGTTGCATAAAGAATTTGATCTATCCACAACGGCCGAATTTATTTCCGAACTTTCTAGTACATTTTTCCAAACCTTACTGTTTTCTCTAGCCGCAAGTAATTTTCTACTTGGAAAACAACACACTCAAAGGATAATAATTCAATCCGGATTCCCCAAGGATAAATTCAGACCACCTTAATGACCCATTTCCTTTTCTAACCTATTAGTATTAATTCCTAACCATCTGACATTCCTCCACATCAGCGCAACCACGTAATACTTTGTATATTGAAACTGATACCAGAAGCAGTAGCCACGCTTCTATTAAGGCTAAAAATTAATTCGCAATATGTTATTAATATGGAAACTCCGTTGGAAAGCGCTAATCCGCTATTTAAGAAAATGGTTTAGTAAAAAAGTATCATATTATACAATACATTTCAAAGGCATGTTTAGTGCAATTGCGCAGTAAATTAAAATACCATTCACAAAATACAGTTACATGACATCTAAATTTACACAATAATCATTGTAATTGATCTAAATCTACACATTTACACATGTACATAGTATAAGCTATGCTCTTTCTCAGAAATTAATTCCATTTTTTCTTTCTCGTCTCACTATTTACTTACGCAGTAAAGATAATGTATTGTAATACTACGGCAGAAATCAGTGATCTTCCGACCGAAAAACTCTGTGGGGCCTTGGTGCCAAAAAGTGGATATTTGTTTTCACTTGAGGTGTAGTGCACGTTTGTGCACAGGATTCAACGCCCGTATAATTTTTTAGTCCCACAGAACTACAATACATGCAAGGGCAATTCTACCAGTACACTTTAGTAATTAAATTCTCTTAAAACAATATATAGAAAATATTACGTTTAAACTATGATATCAACACAAGAAAGTTTTTTTCTTTCTTCGTCTTCGTCGCCTTCATCTTCTTTGTCTTCTTTTTCGTAGTCTTCTTCTTCTTCTTCTTCTTCTTCATCGTCTCCTTCTTCTTCGTCGTCGTCGTCTCCTCCTCCTTCTTTGTCTTCTTTTTCGTAGTCTTTTTCTTCTTCGTCTCCTTCTTCTTCATCGTCTTCTTCTTCTTCATCGTCTCCTTCTTCTTCGTCGTCGTCGTCTCCTCCTCCTTCTTCTTCGTAATTAGGAGGCGTTTCTAATTCTAATTAGGAGGCGTTGATTTAGTTCCCGGCATACTCACCAAAATCCCAGTGCCAAAACACGAAAAAACACGTTTTTGGAAATTTCTTATAACTTCATGGCCATATCTGGAAACAAACTATCAGTTCCCCATCAGGAGACAGAGACGCGTCGAATGACACCTCGTTTGTCTCCATTGGTGTACGGGAAGTGGTCTACCCGTGAGAGACGGAACGGCTCACCCGCAAGCATGCGCATGAGGAGTTTACTCAAACACTATATAGGGATGAAATTTTTCCTATTATCTGTTTGAGGGCCTTGTACCGACAAAGTTTTCCACATCGCATTAAAGTTACTAGTGTATATTGAAACTTTGTCCCAACATGCCACTGTTCAATGCTATTCACGGATTAGGGGATGAAAACAATGCTGGTTGATATTTAATCAATTGACTCTTAGCACAAATTCCGCTTTCTATAATAATGTTCTTACCCAAAACGCTATTGCTAGACTTATCTGAAATGATAAATCAAACTTGGCCTATGGCAAATTCCCAGTCTGCGTTACCACAATGTTTAAGCCAATCGCCGTGAATTATTTTCTGCCCTTTTCTTATACAAAAGCTGCTGTGCCACATCATGATTTTACTTTTCATTTTCACCTCAAAGAGATACTTTACAAACGTGGGTTTAAGCTCCAGTGCAACATGCGGGGAAAGAAAACTGTCAACGGCCCTTTCTGAGCAGCATTGGTGCGTGTAATTTTTGGCGAAGTGTATTAAGGTCAAGGGAGATCTCTGGAAAATGAGTTATGGGTGCGAGTTATCGTCTCCTAGACATTTTCATACACCAACTTTCTTTCCGAGCAGTGTTTGTTCTCTGTTATACTCGCGCTGAAATCTAGACACTGGAATCTATGGAGTGCAACAACGCCTTGCCCTTTTGTAGGATTCTGCGTGCTGCAATATAAACATTTTTCTGCGATGCAATAGCGCCAATTTAGAGAGGAGGCTGCAGAAAAATTGTTTGACAATGTTAATTGTTTGTCTTGAATATTCCTTATCAAAAACATATAGGGTAAATGAAGAACTATACAAAAAGAATTCAGAAAAACGAAAATATCTAGAAATATTTAAAATATGTACTTTCGGGTAAAATATGTAAATATATGTACTAAAAAGTCATCGGTTTTAGGCACTAATCGACATGAAACGTAAATATATCGTGGTTTTGACCTGATAGATTTAACTTACGGAAATATGTAATTACATAATTATCAGGGCCCTAGCCATGTGAATGATATACATAATCCTGTAATTCTCAAAAAGGAAGTTTTTAAATAAAACTAGTTTTTTCTTTTCTATTCATATTTTTCCAGTTCTCTAGATTCCTTGCAGAAGATTAAAATAATAAATTGCATATCTTCCTCGGATTATTTCCAATTGCTTTTTGCAAGTCTCCTTGAATAATTATCGAACATTCTAGTTGTTTTGTTACAATTCTTGCAGGGGCAACCCTTATATACAAGAATGGGATGACATAAGGGCCATAACCTCCTTTGCATATTTATAGATCTATGGAATTTGATCTTTTTATACATATGCTGAAATCTGAGTATATGCTCTCCTCCCCTCTCACTCTTTCTGTCTGTCTGTCTGTCTGTCTGTCTGTCTCTGTCTCTCTCTCTCTCTTTCTCTCTCTCTCTTTCTCTCTCTCTCTCTCTCTCTCACACACACACACACACACATTGATGTTAATTGATTATTTACACAAATAACATCTTATGCATAAAGTTGATAATTTTTATGAATATTACTAATAAAACATATTCATTAATCGAATTGTTTTAACTTAAAAACATTTTACCTTAATTTTATAAAATTGACCCCTCCCAAATAATTTTTGGAGTCGCCCTTGGCTTGCTACAAAACGACATGCACGTAACGTTGAATTGGAAATGTCATTTTTCTGTTCAAAAAAATAATAGTTAAAATATTTCGATTTAAATTGTCGCGGCACCAACACTATTTCCAAATTCATTTCAAGATGTTTCAAGCATTAGCTCTCCATCACGGTAACGCAGATTCCAAGAGAAATCAAGGCTACATTGATAAACATATTCAATCAGAAATAAATAATAGCAAATTTTCCAATTATATTTAAGATAAAAATAATTTAATAAAAAAGAAAAACTACATTATTTTCCAATTTTGAAAAAATGTCCATTTCACTAATTATTAATGCTATGCAATTAGTACCTATTAATTTATGATAAAAATAAGGGAACCTCTAAATACACATTAAATTGTTATTTTAGGCCAATTAATATTTTCCCTTACTTTTATTCCACACATGGTGTTTACTTTTCTTTTATTGTATACTTCTTCGTAAATCATGGGAGTTAATTATCCAATATACTTATTTCTTGAGCCTAATGTTCAATTATTTCTGTTAAAGTTTTTATACACTGGGCGATAGAAGTATTTTCATCAGTCATTACCGCTGTTATCTCTTTACTTTCATGTATTGAAGATAGTCATATGAAGCAAGATATATAGAACACGTGTCTTTGCCGCACTGACCCGGTGTGTACAATCGCGCAAATCTCTACATGATTTCTGCCACATGTCATATTTTGAAGAAAATGTGGATAGAAAGCGCACATTATGTAAGTAAATTTACTACGTCAATAAATTTAGTATGTGAATAGCGCCTTGTTACTGAGTATTTCGTAATATTCATCACTATGCTATACCCTTTCTCTCATTTTTGTATTTCATTTCCACCTTGAATTTATTTCTAATTAAGTCATTGCATAATAAGATAATGAATTCGCAGTCCGTCTTCGAGATAACACCAATTTGCGGAAAATTGAAATTTAAACCTCTAATTAAACTGATTAATGATATATCTCTAAATTGTGCAGTTCTAAAATCCTCTTAATAGTATCAGAGTCTACTGAAAGTTTTCTTGATATTTGTGATTTTTGATACTTGGATGTAAATTTTTTTATTTTAAGGAATACATTAACATCTGTATAACGTGCTACTTCGTTTTCTTCCCTTGTAAATTTTTATGATAACTTCCCTTGAGGGTTAAATTATAGTACGTATATTCCATTATTACTATCAGTCATACTTTGGTACTTTACTTTTTTCCCATTTTATAACTACCCTTAGATATCGTGATTTTTGATCACAATACGGTGGCTACTGCTCACAGCTATGCACTCTCTTTGATACTCTGAAATGTTTCTACATATGTAAACTGATGTTCCTGTGACTATTTAAAATATGATTTGTGTCCAACTATACATCTATAAACTTTGAGGACCCTGTGACCAATTTTGAGAAAGACTTCTGTCAAACTAGTTAGCCAGATGATGTTTGCGACTTTACTTACTTGAGCATGGTTTTTTATAACATTTAAAATTTGTTTTCTAAAATGCCAACTGATGTTTTTAAGTGTTTTCAACAATACTGGGCCCTAGGGATTATTTTATTATTATGGTTCAATATCTTTTAAGCTTTTAGCTTTGTTTTATTATTTTGTTTTACAATTTTATTGTTTAATATACATTACTTGAATGAAAATTTATTTATTTTTTATATTTTGAAAAAGACACAACTACGGTCGAAACAATAAAAAAATTAATTAACACAAACATTTTTAGGGACTGTTTTTATTAAGATCAATCATCGCAATTAAATATAATGTTTTATTTTTTCACGCAAATAATATTAACTCGCGTCCAAAATGAATTCGAACTTTGTCCTGATATTGTAGCTTGTAAGTTTGGAGAAGTAAACTATCAATGTTTTCTACTCTACAATTGAGGCTTTCTGCTTCTGTTTGTGTGGGAGAGTTCATTATTAGTACGTCACAAGTCATAATCGCTAGGCGAGAAAAAATAATTTTTATAGCTTTCATTTATGTGAATATATTGCACATAACTGTACACTCTAAGTTGTCTCTAATTTTAAGAAAATAATATTATAAACATAATTTTTTGAACAGTGTAGAAATAAAAAAACATTTTCTAAATTCTCTGTACATTTAATCCAAAACCACGCAAGGGAATGATTGGGTTTAGTAATAACGTAAATAAACGTGAACTAGTACAATTACTTCATTCTTATGCCCTGCATGTAAATACTCGAAAGAATAACAGACTTACAGAAGCATCGAGAACTAGGTATCAGACAACAGTTAGGAAAACGTTTAAAACTTTTAAATTCCCATGATGTCAAACTGTTGAAGAACTACAAAAGCTGTTGTTCCCACAAGCACATACCTGATTTATTTACTAATGGACTTCTTAGAGGTCAAAAAACAAATTACTTAAATACTGCACTACTTACTTATAAACACATGAAACCAACATCAACCGCTAGAAGAGTCATGTGTGCACAGGGCAGATAGTCATGAAGTTCCTTCAACATTAACCTTCCATACGTGAGCAGATACTGTACACGCCAGAATCTCCTGAAGTTATACACCAAAATTATAATTAGGAGTACAAGGACAAACTGTACATTATTCTAATGGTAGAGATATCACAAAGTCACCATCAAATAACTGGCAGATCGGACAGAAATTAAACTGCAATCATCTTTCGAATTCTATCAGTGATATCCTTGTTCTCTAGAACCGAAGCTATACATATCTGTAGTATGAACATTTTGTTAGAAACGAATCGTTCAAACCCCTTGAGACTGAAACCCGACAACAAAGGCGGGCGAGGGCCACCGGAGAGCATACGTGGCGTCCATGGCGCAGCATCCGAGGCCAGCGGGCGGCGGGCAGTCACGGGGCGGGCGAGCGCGCGCGGGTAGCGTGCGAACCACCGGCCGCCACGCCGCTAACGAGCGCGCTAGCGTGCAGGGCGCAACGCTGCGTCGTCCGCCGCCGCCGCCGCCATCCGCCCCGCCCCCTCCCGCGCCGCCGCTGGACCGGCACCTGGCCACCGCCGCTGATGGTCGGTTGTCGTGCCGCCCGGCGCGGGGAAAAACACATCTTATTATTGAGACATTGGCCCGGGTCGCGCGTTTTTTCCCGCGAGAGAGATATGAATTATGGCGAGCGTCTCGGCGGCGGAGGCGGGGGCGAGGGCGGAGGGGGGCGGCGCGGCGCGGCGGCGGGACGGCGGCGGCGGCGAAGGCGGAGGAAGAGTCGCCTCACGAAGACGCGCAGCTCGGTAATGCGGGCTACAACTCTTCCAGAGACCCTTGCGACAGTAACGAGGGGGGACACTTCGGAGAGGCTGACCGTCGCCCGCCGCCCGCTGCCCGCCGCCCGCCGCCCGCTGCCCGCCGCCCGCCGCCGCACCGGCCTGCGCCGCCCGCGCCGCCTTCTTCACTGCCGCCGCCGGATCGCTGAGGCCTTCTCCGCCAGCGGGGAGGCCGCTCGCTCGCAGACACGCCGCCAGACGCCCCGCCTCTTCGCTGCCCGGCTTCTCCGCCCCGCCGCACGCAGCTCACGCCCGCTCCTCGCCGGCCTCCCGGCTCCTCCCTCACCTCTGCGTCCAGTTTGTCTCCGATCTCTGTGTCTCGCCACTCCTCCCCCCCTCCTCCCGCGCCGCTCATCACCGGCCGCCGCCGTCAGCCCGCTCCCCTTCTACGAACACGCCCCGCGTCCCGCCCCGCGTCCCGCCCCGCGCGCCGCCGTTCTCCCCGACACCGCTCCGCACCTCTCCGCATCGTTCAGCCCCTCCCCGCTCCCCGCCCAGCCCCGCTGCGCTCCTTCGCCGCCACATCTCCGTCGCCACCTCGCCGCAAAATAACGAAAATAGCTACTTTTTCCTCGCCTCTCCTTTTATAGCTCGCAGCGAAGTTTAGCTTCGTTTCATTTCTTTTGTTGTGTTTTGCAAAGCCTGTGTGGTTCACATTTCACGACGAGCCGACTCTGTAAACTCAATTGGTTCCTTTCATAACAGTGTGACGCATGTATTGTAACATGTTCCTACTGCCTTGCCGTGCGGAAAAATCTATTGTAGATTCCTCGTAAGTTGAAAGGAGTGCTAATAATTCTACAACTATGCACATGTGTGGATCGTCTTTATGAGTTTTACATTAAGGGTAAGATGAACGGCCTTTCATATAATTTTCCACATCATGCCCAAGAATAAAATTTATGAAAAGATTTAGTTTTGGCATAATGTGTAATTTTATAACATTAATTGGCTGGCGACTTATTGAGGAATATGAACTTAACAGTATATCTCCTATTGTGAAGTTACATTATATTTTTGTAAACTTGTAACAATTTTTATAAATTTTATATAGTCACTGCTTTTTATTTCATTCAAATCCACTCGCATGGAAAAATGTGTCACGAAATAACCACGGAAGCATTTTTCATCCTGATTTTTTTAATGTCTGTACTCTCACGTCCGACACCTCTGTGATCACATAATTCCTAAATATCCGTTTTTGAACGTCCTTTAGAATGCGAGTTCTCAATTTCCTTGCAATAATTCTACTGTGGAGAATGATTGAGTGGATACTGATGTAAATAATAACTTCCTTTAGCCAAACTACTAACACTAAGACAAATATTTACTGAAATATGAAAACCAAGTACACATTTTAAGAGAAATTCAAACTTCCACGGGACGCGTAATATATACCAAAAGAACCTTCGTGAAACATTCTTCTCACATCTATGATCAAAGCACACAGCAGTGTCCGTGACACTGCTGTGCACTGATTCGAAGAGCCGGCCCTTTTGGGGGGAAGAGTCGACTTGCTGCGGTGCACAACCTTCCTTCGAGAATTGCTAACTGGGATCACCTGGCTCACAAACTTCGCATTCTAATATGGGAGATTTGAACTCAATATCTGATGTCTCCAACGCTTTCTCCAGGCTCCGACAGCTTGACTTTATGAATGAATAAATTTGTCGTAACTATGCCAATTTAATTGCATGTAATCACGCCATGTAAGCAGTCACTCGGGTATTTCATGGTGGGGCGTGCTAGCTTTCTGCGAGGCGGTCCGGTTCGATTCCCGATCCGGGCAAGAAAATGAGTCTTTCTAATAAAATCTTCTCGGTTTCTACCGCTGTGTGCCGAAAAAACGCTCAGGCAGGTCAGGTAAGCGAGGCACGCTGAAGGGAATACGCCATGCTCGCCACATGTCTTCTTTACCCCCAGGAGTTGATAGTAATGAAAATATGGCCCAGGGAGGGGAACACCACTAGCTGGGAAAGGTCGGATTAATCAGACCCTAAAATGCCAAAATAAAAAACATGGAAGCACATCATGTCAATTCAAAAGTGCAAACCTAGCAAAATTTCCTGAAAGAAAATATATTAAACTGTTACCCAAAAGCAGACCTCGGTGGCAGAGCGCTTCGAGCAGTTTTCGGGGAATATATTAAACTGTTACCCAAAAGCAGACCTCGGTGGCAGAGCGCTTCGAGCAGTTTTCGGGGAATATATTAAACTGTTACCCAAAAGCAGACCTCGGTGGCAGAGCGCTTCGAGCAGTTTTCGGGGGAATATATTAAACTGTTACCCAAAAGCAGACCTCGGTGGCAGAGCGCTTCGAGCAGTTTTCGGGGAATATATTAAACTGTTACCCAAAAGCAGACCTCGGTGGCAGAGCGCTTCGAGCAGTTTTCGGGGAATATATTAAACTGTTACCCAAAAGCAGACCTCGGTGGCAGAGCGCTTCGAGCAGTTTTCGGGGAATATATTAAACTGTTACCCAAAAGCAGACCTCGGTGGCAGAGCGCTTCGAGCAGTTTTCTGGGAATAGACGGTGCTGAAGGCTGCACCTTCGTAAGGCAAAGGTGTCTTCGCCATGTGGTTGTTGAGTGATTCGTTTCACACAATCATGTTTCGCATCCAAACATCGTCGCTTCCATGCCATTCATCTATCATAATTCTTCCCCCATTATCACATCACCATTGTACAAACAATGAAAGACCGACACGATAAGAGAGGACATACGTGTTTGAGCGTCGTGTACAGTTAGTACTTAGTATGGCACTAATTATCATAATTATAAAATAGATCGAAAGGGTGTGTTGCGACAACCCAACCATTTTAGTACTAAACCCTGTTCGATCTTCTTCCAATTCACGACAAGCTCCATCGACGCCTCTTGGTAAGAGATTCATTGTGACAACCAGAGTTTATCTATGTCAAAATAAGGAAGGGAGCTCGAATAACCAACACAACAAATTTAATATCTTATAAGTTATATGATGATTCTTTTGTTTAATAAATTTATCTAATCGAGGATGTTAGGTTTCTATATGCTTCTTAATTCCAAAAACGTTCGGGAGTGACCCTCCCTTTAGTTCTCCCAAAAATCAAGCACTGGTGACAAACCTTTCCGTTCAAACAATTTTCAAATATTCAAAGCCAGATTTGTAAGAGAACCGAAAAAAGAGGTCAGTTTGGCCATATTGAATTATTTTGTACCTTTGTAATCACCGAACCGTATGTGCTACACGCTAGTTGCCTCAGGATCCTGTTAAAAATTCCACAAAATCCCACACTAGTGAAGCAATTTCACCTTCAGTGTAATTATAATAGCTACAAAGTTGGGGACAAAAAACAAACAATTGGGACCAAGTAACCATTTTCATGGAAGAGGGTAATAGGTAATCTCTTTCATGAAATATTACCATGAATATTTTTCAGAAGATTCGTAAAATATTCTTATCGGAATTTATGGAAATTATTTTAATATTTTTATTTATACACTGGGCAAAGTTGTTGCGAAACTAGCAATTTTAAAGTAATGAAACAACCCAAATTTTACAATGGATTGAACCGTAATGATAAACAATAATAAACCATTATGACACTACACAAATATAAAAATACTATACTGTGAAACACTACTGAACCGATTTAAAGCATTTCAATTGATTCTAATTAATATTGTAAAGCATTTGAGTAGTTTAAAATAAAAAAGGTGTAATAACGTTTCCTTCAGAATAACTGCTTTAACTCTCCACTTTCGATTACAAACGTCTCATTTTAAATATAAAACGAAATTACAAACTTTAAATTTGTGATCTGATTAAAACCGTCAGGGACATCTTTATCAGGATTGGAAGCAACAGTAAATGACAAATATGCAACTTAATACAATTTTCCTTTCACTAGCCCATTTTGTGTTTTCATGACAATATGTTCCGTTAAATTCTTTAACGTATGTGATCTGAAACATACGATATTGCTTTGTCATCACAATACGTGCAAAATATTATCGGAAATTTATAATGAATTTCAAAAGAATAATGAGACTTACGTCGGAGAAATAAATTGGAGATGATATTAAAATAAACATCAACGAAATTATTTGAAACTACACGTAAATGAAATTTTTCCTTTCCGTATCTCTTCAGAATAAGAAATATGGTAAAATTGAGGTGTTCTGCATCAGTTACAATAAGTGGGAACTGTGAGAGAAATTAGCAATCATTATTTCGAAGTTACAGAAAATTCCAAAATTTTGTGTTAACGGAGAAAAAAATAAACAACTAAGATTTGATCAAGAATGCTGGAATTCGTACTATTTACGGAACTGTTCGCAAAGATCTTTGTGAGATAGGTTTCTCATTAGAAATACCTAACTTAAACCAGCAACGAAGAAGCATTTAACATGGAATAATACATTCAAATCGTGAGAAAATGATTGAGCAGAGTGAAGACATTAATTCCCTGTTAGGCCTTGTAAATTGGTAAATTTTAATATTTCATGCTCCTGTGCTCTTTATTGATTCTTTGTGCCCATTTGCTATTTTCGGCGTCCTCCAACTATTGTTATTGAAAATATTTTTTAACAAAATATGTTGTTCCTAATTAGTTCTTTAATAATGTCCTGTACACATTTCTGAAAGTAGCATTTTTTGCAAACTTTTTAGTGAAATCGTGAAACTTTTCAAAAAATAAGTAAAAAAAAGTTTTCTCAAAAACGCCTGTAAATGATTTTAAAGTTTGCTCTAATAGAGCAAAGTTTGTTTCATTATATGACAGATTTTTATTACAACTCCTGGTACTACTTTTATATTAAGTATTACCCAGCATGTACCAAATCGCTCGGTGGCCAATTTCGTATCGTTCTGGCTAAGCAGCAACAATGTGAGGTTCAATTTCCAGAAGAAAACTCTGTTTTCTTCATTTTTAATTCAAGTAAAGCAATGCGGGCATATAAATATGATATCAGTCCGATTTTGTTTTAAATATGTCAACTATCGGAAAAGGCAAGCCGTCCAAAACAGTAGCAGTCCGAACTATCCACACATCTTTCCTGGCAAAAGGAATTTTTTACAATTATCAAATTCAGACCCGTAAATTCTTTTTGGTAATTAAATTATGCCCACAATCCCATTGTGAGTCCATACTTGTCTTTTTTGAATGAATTAGAGTTGTCATGATCATCATCGAGCTTGTACTTTAAACACCCGTAACTTTTGTAATTTCCGTGTCACATGCTGATTTGTTTGCGTCAAATTTAAATGTAGAATTTTTAGGACCAACAAACTGGAAAATCGAAGATGAAGTACTTCGGGAATTTGGAGTTGAAAAAATGTACTTTTGGATTCGGGGGTAAAACATTGGTATACAATGAGAATGATACGAGCTTCCATGCAAGAAAACTTTTATTTGTGCTACGTACTATTAGGAACATTTTTTATATTAGAATGGATTTTCATGTTAGATTTCAATTTTTTGAACCTTCTCCACACTGCTCGGAAATGTTGGTAATTTTTTTTGACATCACACTGAATAAGTCTAACAATTTTTAGACCAATCGGAAGGGGTCGTACTTTTTTCGACCGATTTCACGTGGAATTAGCCATTAATGGGTCATATAAATTTCTTTTCATGTAGACTTAAGACTAATAAATGTTCCCATGACAAATTTACTTTAACGCATTAGCCAAAATTTAATTGTAAAACCGTGTTTTAAAACTGAGACATGTACTTCATGAAATGATACGGAAATATTGCTGTGCACAAGCCTAAACAAACAATTATTGGCTGCTATTTTACTGTAATGCGACGCAAAGAATGAAGTATTGTGCGTAATATTCTAGATTAGCTGTTTTCAACCAGTGAAGCGGCAAAATCGAAACAAAACAAACTGAAAATGGTTGTAAAGCACTGCTCTAGAACGCGATATATGGTACATTTACACATGTCTGTTGTATGTGAAATGTTTTGTCACATGGGAGAATGGGATATGTTCTTATAAAATACATTGAATATTCATAAAATTAATAGTAACACGACACATAAAACGAAAGAAAATTTAAGTTTTTGAGAAATATGACGGAATGAAGTAAACATTCATGTGAAGCTAGCACAAATTTTCACTCTTCGCCTCCCCCCCCCCCACACACACACACACAAGTGTTCACGCGCAGTTTTCATATGTACCGACCGGAAGAAAAATGTACTCTCATTCTTGCACTTCTGAACCAATTTTCCTATAACAGTCCCGAGGATCCAAGAAAACGACACTTTGACATAGTAATTAGGAGTTTGGCAGGCGGCTTTACTCAGCTCCGGGCGTCACAGCTTCGGGCCCGCAGGTCCGCTGCGCATTTCGCACCCTCCCCAGGGTGCGAGCGAGGAGGGCGGGGCGGGGCGGGACGGGGCTCGTCCGGAGAGCCGCGACGGGGTGGGGGAGGGCAGGGAGAAAGGGCGCGGATTGCCGGCGCCGCTCATCCGCCGGCAGATTGATTCGGCGATCCATCTCCAGTCGGAGCTTCCTTTCATTTACGATAAAAGCTGCTCTCGCGCCGGCTGGCTGCGGCAGAAGCATGGAGTCACAACTTCACAATAGGATTAGCCTAAGTGAGGTAATTTCTCTGGGCCGACTGCGAGGGGGGGTCGGGGGCAGGCTCGAGGTGATGAAGAAATGCAGCGAAATGAAAGAAAGAGAAATGGTAAGCACTTTCTCAGTGAAAAGAATACAATAAGAAACAGCGCGATGGAACAAAGGCGAGGCGGTGTGGGCCGGCGGGGTTGGGTGTGGCGGGGTGGGGCGAGAGGGGCCGGGCGCGCGGGCGGCGGCGCGGGGCTCGGCACGTCTGATGGCCCGCATTTGTCCGGCGCCCGAGTTCTGGCGGGGGCGGCGCAGGGGCGGGCCCGGGGGCGGGGCCGGCGCCGGCCCCAGGCGCTGACAACTACGGATGCTCCGCGGAAGTCCCGCAAGTCGGCAGAAAGTCCTCCCGGGCCCGTCCGCCCCCGCCACTCCTTTCGGCCGCGTCGCGTCCTGCTGGGGCTATTAGGGAGGATTGTAGAGCGCCGGCGGCGGGGAGGCGGGGACAGCGGGGGCAGCGGCGGCGGCGGCGGCCACCAATGGGTAGATCGCAGTGCATCAGTCTGCAGGCCGGATGACGAACAGCGTGCAAATGGTCATTACCGACCCACGTCTCATTTTCTCATACTTATGGATCACTCACGGTTTCTGTTGAAAACTCATCATGAATTGAATCATTATAGCTCTTTTTGTTGTTTTACGATAAAAACAAACAACTGTAGCATTGAAACGTAGAAAATACAAACAAACGCAGGATTGTATACATTCTAAGGTTATTTTAATTTCGAGATATTCATTTTCTTCCAAGCAATGCTTAGATTTAAAAAAACTTCAGTAATTATTACTGATCGGAATTTGTTAATTAATTCTACGCAGATGAGTTCAGGAATGAATTACTAAGCGAAACTCTCCTTCTGTAATGACCTCACAAGCTAATATTCCTCTCCACGCCGACCTGCGGCAAAACTATTTCGTCCAATTTTCTCCTCTAATTCACAAAACCAATGAACTCTGTCCGTTGTCCCGGGCGGCCAAGGTAAACAGAATCCATTACCGCTCGCAGATTGAAACACAATGAAAGGCCGAGCATTTCCTCGAAAACGAATCGAAAGATGAGTCATCGGAGGGCCTGGGGCGCGTCGCGCCGCGTCGCGTCGCCGCGCGTCGCCTCGCTTCTTGCCAGGGTCGCCGCGACGCCCGGCGTCCTCTCCTCCATGACGCGTTTTCTTTGGGGCGGAGCGGCGCGACGGGCGCCGCCGAGACGCGTGCGGGCGGCATCCAGCGCCCGCCCAAAGAAATCGCCAGCGCCAGTAAGGAGGGAAGGAACGAAAATAAACAGGGACGTGATGCGGCTTTCTGCGAAGTTCGGTGGCTAAAAGATTCGGTCTCTCACGTCAGTTCGTAATGACGTATTTTTGAATATATCTAAACAAAAATGAGTTTTTCTGCCGGAAATTCTCCGTCTGCCGGGGCACGTACGTAACTCTATCTTCTTACGAAGTACCTTCGGAAGGGCGAGGAAGTAAATACCAAAAGCGGCTGGTAAAAATTTTGGCTTCATCATTTTTCAGTATATTACTGTCTGATAGTTGTCAGTATGATGGTCTCAACCTAGTCAGGAATACTGATTATTACTGGATAATTTTTGGAGGCTGTTAATTAATTCTTATTATTTTTCTTAAACTCAATCTTCATATCATTAATGTCATGCCAGTGGCCTCATGCACTTATTACTCCTTTCATATAACTCCCTCTGATAATATAAGATTGGAATTGCTTCATGTCATTGTCCTCAGTAAACTTCCCCGAACACATTAGTTGAAGATTCAAAGGTCAGTTTCTCGAACTTGATGAATTATGTAGTTAGGTAATTAGACTACACTTTCTGTGACAATATATAGTGATTAAATATGGAGTAATACAATCTTCTTTTCTGTGAGATGGACTGGAGTTTGATTCCCAGCCGGCGTAAAAATAAAGATGTGTGAAGAAAGAAAGCTCAGGCAGACCAAGTATGCTAGATACGGTGAGAGGAATACCTCATGCTTGCCACATGCCTCCCTTACCTCTGGACGTGGATAATAAACGAAAACTGAGCCCCGACCTGAGAACGCCGGTAGCTCGCACAAGTCGGATTAATCTGATCCCAAAGGAATAGGACTTAAACCTGTTCTAGAAATTCCCAATGTTATTTATTACTCCACGAAAACATTCATACATTAAATATAGGAAATACACGTTCTTCCACGTTTCGGAACACAACTCTTGTAAATTCATGTGGTGACACAGGTGTCGTGGCAGTTGTATTATTCGCGAAAAAGACCCCAAAATTTACCGCGATACTTTAAAGGAAGCGAAGACGCAGCGTACGAGGAAGTTGGGTGGGCGAGGAGGTGGGGAGCAAGACAAGGCGCGGGGCCGGAGGAGCGAGGGGCTCTAGAGCTGGGACCGGGATGCCGGGGGCATGGGGCCGGGGAGCGGTGGGGGCGAGGGGGCCTAGGGTTCGGGGAGGCCGGGGACCGATGGGCCGGTGGGTCGGGGACCGACCGGGGGGCCGGGGAACCGGGGGCCAGGGCGCCATGGACCGGGGGCCGGGGAGTTGAAGTGTCGCAGGCCGGGGATCGGGAAGTCGGGTTGTCGAGAGGCCGGGGGGGCGGGGGCTGGGGGGCGGGGGGCCGGGGGGGCGGGGGCTGGGGGGCGGGGGGCCGGGGGGGCGGGGGCTGGGGGGGCGGGGGGCCGGGGGGCGGGGACCGGGGGGCCGGGGGGGCGGGGGGCGGGGGGCCGGGAGCCGCGGGGCCAGGAGGCAGGGGCCGGGCAGCCGGGAGGGCGGATGACACGGCGGCGGAAGGCCCTGGGCCCCGCGCCCACACCGCAAGAAGCGCGACGCTTCGCATCAACGGTGGCCCGGAAAAAAACAAAACAATTTACAGTAATTTCTCCCAAACTAAATATTTGTTTGTTGGAGCGTTAGATAAATAAAAATGAAAAATCTCCTCGACAGGAGAAGGTTAAAAAAACGAACCCGGGACAAATAGACTCTGATGATGTGAACTTAACGCACAGCGCCGGACTAATTCCTTCTCGCTGAAATATTCTTCGCATCAATCATGCTCTTACTTTTCTCCCAAGGTGCGTGTTTTCCCCCAATTACACCGAACTCATTACGAAGCCGGGGAGGGGAGGGGAGGGGGCTGGGGGAGAGGGCGAGGACAAAGCAGCCGCCACCGACGCCACAGCGACACGGACGATGCCGGTGGACCCGCGCTCACCAACGTGTGGAAGGAGTAGACGGCGCGTGGGTGGATGCGATGGAACCGTCTTTTTCCCAGATCCATTCATTTCTTGATTCACCATTTCCACAACGCACACCGATTGATTGATTATTACGTGTTCCCGTGGGCTTCAACTACTATTATTAATAAGTGGGCCAACCTACACGTCCGCTATCTTTCTTCAGCCAGCGGGGTGCCACCCCAACCGGGACAAGTTCGAAGCTGCCGAGTGGTTTCCTTCATGTGTGATAGTGTAGAACATATAATTGTAAGTGCGTGCGTTTTAAACGGAGAGGAGGTGATAAGGACGAGAAAAAACGACCGGTTCGGAACACTTTTGATAAAGTACTGCTTCGGCATTCGCTTGGTGTTTATCTAAGAAACCACTAGGGATGAGAGCAGCCGGACGCTACAATTCTCCAACGGCTGAAAGGTCGAATTGTGTGTAAATTCCGCCATCGTCTGGACGCAAACTCTAGAAGCTCCTGATTAGAGACTTTTCTCAGGTAACGCAATTGCAGCCACGAAACCATCACAGCCGGCCGCAGGATCGACGTTTGAATCAGAAACATCATCACCGTACATGATAGAGGATTAAAAAGTATTCACAATAGCATTTGTTCAAGATATTGCTAAAGCTACCCTGTAAATAGTCATTATGGCCATCACTACACCATCTCTTTCCTTTATCTCAGTGACCATCGTTATCACTATCATCGGTTCCTCATTTAGGTGAATTATTCATAGAACCAACACTCCCACCACCACAGAGTTCTTTCCATCTCCATTACCCTTGTCGTGCCCTCCAGCGTCTGCAACTGTGGGCGGGCAGACGGACGCCGGCATAAATATATAATTAACTAAATAATTAGGATCATTTGGAAGGGCACGGAGTAAAATATCATTATCATCTCGAGGCGACGCTGGCGGCAGCGGCGGCAGAGTGTGGGGCTCGCGGGAAGTCGCGTTGATGACGCCCCGCGGCGCGCGGCGAACGCGGGCCAGGCCGAGGCAGCGGGGCCAATCGGCCCGCCTCGCCACTGCCACCGCCCCGGCCGAGGCGCACGCCGCGACCCACCGCACGGGGGACACAGCCATCGGCTCCGACGACAGCGCTAACGGCAGACCTCTGAACTAAGATGTGGCGCGGCACGAGAAGTTGTTTTAATTGAATTATTTCCGCCTCTTATCCCTTACCGTGCCCCCGCAAAGGAATCACTCACTATCGCGAGAATATAGAGAATAACGCGTGCGAAATGCGTCTTAAAACGTAATAAAACGGCCGTAGTAGCGCAGAGAGAGCATTGCGTTTACCTCTGCGACGTCGCTGACCAGGAGGTCCCAGTGTTCAACTCCCGACTGTGTCGGATTTTCGACACTATTTGAAAAGCTAGGTGGAATTCAGCCGCTGTCTGGTGGAGGAGAATTCCAGCGGTTACCTGCTTTTCGCTAGTTTTCTGAGGTTCCTCCGATCAATATAAGCCAATGTAGGAGCAGAACCTAAAAATGACCCAAGGACAGCGCGGATCTTTACTTCCACATCCTTTTCCTTTCCTCTCCTCTTACATACAGACGCACTACATTATCATAGATGAAGAGAGACCAGTCGAGAGCATTTAGAACTCTCGGCTGGAACAGTGATCCACTGGGGAAGATACCTGGAGAAGGAAAGCGTAGCTTCGGTGGAGCAACGGTTAGTGTATCGGACTGTAATACGTAAGTTCGCGGATTCAAACCCAACCGAAGCTGAGAATTTTTAGGGTCGAAAAAATCCTTCGCATGCCTTCCTTCGGAGGGGAAGGGAAGCTGGGTGTCCCATGTTGTAGATTTACTGCACATAAAAGACCCTCAAGTCTAAATGAAGCCTCTGAACAAAATTCAAATCGCCAGATTCGTCGCCCGAGTGGACACCTCCTTTCTCTGCCAGACGATGAAAGGAGCGTAGCGGAATTGGCATGGTCAGGCGGAAGAGGCAGAGGCCTCGTGGCCTGAGCCTCGACACGGAAAATAAGGCATCACTGATTGATTGATTGATTGAAAAAACATTACATGCCATCTGTAGGTGGCAACGGATCTTACCATTCAGCAACGGGGAACACTGCCACCTACAGGATAGCACCACCCACTATACTTATGGAGCAAATAGTACTTGACGAGTCCAAAAACTCAACTCAATACAGGCCTGCGAAATAATGTTTTTTCTGTAGCATAGGATTCACAACGTCGCTTAACTTAATTTTGAGGTGTTGAATCCAAAAATGCTTGCCAATTTCTCGTATCATTTACGGTTGTCGTTCCATGCAGAAACAATTCAGGGGTTTATAATTTCTTGGTAGTAACCATATTTTGTAATGTGCAAAACACTATGAAATATTAATAACATTGATACAGTAGTTGAAAATAAATAGTGAAATATCAAACACAACATAAAAAATCTATTTTCTCCTCCGTTTTTTTAATGAACGCTATGTCAATTCGCATTTGATCCAGGAGAGTGTTACACCAACAGTTACACCAACTAAACACCAACAGTAATCGGCCATTATTGACCCTGATACGTAGTAAGTGACTCTGGTTTCCTATTTTATCGACATGCCATTGATCCTGTTTTATATCATATTGAAACGTTCTTTTTTTGTTTTCCTCTTGGTGGTTCTAAGTTTTCTGGAAAGTAAGAATGAAAAAATTGTAACTTGAAGCTTATATCACTTCCGAATCTGTTGAATTTTTCGAACTTCGTTTCAACAACATGTTTGTATTAAACAATGCTCAAAGAAGTGTTGATAACATCTCTGAATGAGTCCCAAGGTTAAGTTCTACGTCAGTCACTTTATTTCTAGTTGGCCAAAATGTGGACCGACGAAAGTGTCTTCTTTGAATATGTTTCGGATAGCAGTGGACATTTTTATAGAATATACTGGAAAGAAGAGCCACTTTTGTTGAAGGTTTCAACAAATTGCTACTTTATTCCAAGTTTCATATGCAAAATGGTAAGAATAATGTTCAGTGAGTCAATTTAAAAGGCAATTCATTATTTGTTTTTCTTGTCACTAAGTGCAGTTTTTAAGCCAATCTATAATGTTCCGGAGCCATCCTGTAGATTTGGAGATCCACTCACATAAAACACATGATAATGTGAACCGTTTCTGATATCCCATTATATTTACATCATTTGCTGCATCCAAAGCAAAGGAAGAGCTGGTAATATAATTCGGTAAAGCATTAATGGTACTGGAATCAACACAATTGGTCCATGTAGAATAGGTTTTATTGATGATGGTAGATTTGGATATACGATGGCTGCCTTATTTTTCTTATTCAAACCAAATATTTTATACATATAAAAATAAGAAACGTAATAATTTGTTGTTCAAGTTAAATTGAAGGAATTCCAAACGGCAAAGGTAAATTACCTCCGTTGAACCAGTGTCTAACATTTTTTACATAAGTTCTACCAACAATACATGAGACGAACGTTTTGTCTTGATCCTTTAACTTAACATTAAAATAGTCCAGACACAAAGTTGTGAATATTGAAGTAATATTTTTTCTGTTACTTATTCACACAACATGCACATAGTATGTAACAAAAAATTGCACAGGCGCCAGAGCGGATTGAAGAAAAGACGATTTTTTGGCCCTTTGTCTAAAACAGGAGAAAAGATTTCTCTCGCCTTATCATCTCGCGGGAGCACTTTAGTTTTACTTCAACATGTTTGAAAATTACAATTGTAATTGATTAAATTCCTTTGATAAATGGTTAACACTCCGTTACTCGCTGAACCTAGAGGAACGCGTTTATTCGAACGGGGCATTTGTATATCCCAGCCTCAGATATCCAAAATATGAGGGTTGATTGATTGATTATTTCGTGTTTCCGGGCGTGCCAACTGCTATGGTAATTAGTGTGTAAAAGTGCATGTTTGTACGGGATGTGGTTCTTCCCCCGCTGGATGGTGAGATCCGAATCTCCTACATGACGGCTTGCGGGATTTTCTTCATTCAGTTATCCCTAACCAGCGGAGAAAGGTCTCCGGACTTGCGTGTTAGTGTTGGGAATGTAAGTGTAAGTTTGTGTTAGTATAGGGTAAGCATCGGACAAGGAAGATGAATCCCGCGCGATCCGTGCCTCGTTTTTAGGATACTTGTTCCGGCATCCCCCTGGTATTGATCGAAGAAACCACAGAAAACTATTGATCAGACCACCCGGCCGCTAGAATTCCAAATGTGAGGAAAGAAGATAAATTCTGAACACTACAATTTTTTAAATATTTGTAACAATATTTCGGTAGTGTGCCAAATTACGACGAATAAAACTAAAAATAAACGTAAAAGAATAAAACTAAAGAGGTAATCGTAGCTAAGAAACCAAAATTACACAAGCAGGTAAGTTCAGAATTATTTCGTTAAGTATACTCGATGATAAAAATATATGAAACATCAATGTACAAAAATACGGTGGTAAAGTTTCGCCGGTCATTTCCAACGATCACCAATATTCGGTCTATTTTTCTAAATAATTTGATTTGTTATTGTTTTCTCCACGATCAATTATTTTGCGAATAGCTGACGAGCACAGAAGCTAGTCATCAAAAAGTAGACCTTCAAAATAGAAAAAAATATATAAATTGGAAAAAAAGTATACCAGTAAATTATATTAAGTCAGTTAGAGGTCCCTGAAAGGATTAACATCAATAATTTCCTAGTATAATTGTAAAGTTAAAAGAGCAGTATTATCCATATGTAATAATATTTCAGGAAAAAGTAATACAGAATGAATGCAACTTAAAAGACTAAATAAGTTTAAGTCGGTGGCGCTAAAAAAGAAAGAAACAAAGAAAAAAGAAAGAAAGAAAAAAGAAAAAAAGAAAGAAAGAAAAAGAAAGAACGAAAGAAAAAGAAAGAACGAAAGAAAGAAAAGAAAGAAAGAAACCATCGTAGTGTGTGTATACTGGGGCTTCTTTGCCAGATACACGTATGCTTACTAGTAGACACAACACTGCAAAGGAGAAAACCTCCTTCCTATTCTGAATGATGATGAGTTTACTGAGAAGAGCTACTTCCGTTTCCTCCGCAAAACATCTCGTGCGGTAGTTAATATTCTGACGTTTCGTGTTGTTACCATCACATTTTATAGTCTACGCAACTTCGACTGCTTCTGCAATGGCCCCGACAGTAATCGAACCCTAAAGAAATTGTTTTACCACCACATTGACTCCCTGAGAAAGGCGACTTTGTGTGTAGGAAGAGTGCAGAGTTTACAGTGCGTCGGCATCGGTCATAACAATCAAATAATTAACAAGTTGAACAGATGCTCGTGCGGGTATGCAAATACCGTAAGCAATTCTCTAAAACTATAACTTGCAAAATATTCCAATAATTAAATGTAACAAAGTAATATATTTTTAACTTTTTCATTAAAGAATACATGAAGTGGATTGCGTGTACACCATCACGAGAATAACAGCACATAACAACAAAAATCATACCTTGGGTTTTCCAATACCTTGCACAATTACTGTAGTTTTAATGAAAAAAGAAAAGAAAGTAGGCAACATAGTTGTGGGAGTAGTGTCGAAGTAAAATAAGCTTGATACAAAATTTTATTTATAAGGGACGTCATACAGTTATTACAATTACACGGCGGCGCAATGTTCCGTGTTCCTCAGTAGATGAGTTCAGCTAACGTTTATTGATCCCTTAGCAGAGATTTTGAATTGCTTTATTTAGCCAAAAGACAATAAAAACCTGCATGTGAGTATGGGGGAGAAGATCAACCGTGCACGTTTCCTGAGCTGCAGAATTCCTTCCCAACATTTTATCTACAAATATTTGAAAGATGAATAAACGTTTTAAAATAAAATACACAATATAAATGATAATAACTTTTTTAAAAAGTGCGATATAACATTTGAAAACTAAACATTTATGTTCCTGAATTATAGAAAACTTATTTGCATCGATAACGAAATGGCAGATTTGGTTTTTCTGCCATTGCTAACAAAATAATAAATCACCCACCAGTTCTACTCCTACTACTACAAGCAAAAGGAGAGCTGAACAAAACGTACGTATGGTGGAGCTACATTTATTTCCATAAGCAAACAACGGGCCATCTCAGGATTTGCTCAGGGCATTTTGCTCAATGGGTCCGACCACGACTGAGGTGCGTGAATTTTCGAAGGGCAAAAATTCCACACTATTATAGTCTTATCGTACTTTCATTTACAGAAAATCCTGCAACACGAAAAGAATCCTAAGCAAATGCCAGGTAAAGTTATCCTGCAACTATTGTCTTCCTAATCAGATTTCAAACTCATTTATCCGGGAACATTCAAGTAATAGATGAATATTTCAGAAGTCGTAGCGTCCCCAGAAGTAAATATGAGGGTCAAATTTACCGGTTGGGAACCTTGGTGCCAAATAAAAATTCCCAGCAATTTCTGCTCACGTCGGGGTTGCTCAGTGTTTAAATCTCCAAGTTCCCTGGCAAACAACAATGTTTAATTGCGTTGTGAATATCCATAATACAATTTAAAATAAATAAGGAAGTAAAGAATCCATCAAAAAGACACTTTAATTTACGTTGAAAGGCCCGGACAAGTTTTATACCATAAACAATGTGACCTTTGCGTCGGGCCTTCAAAATTTTGACGCGCTACAAGTCAAAATTATACACTTAATTACTCATTGATCTTCCCTTTACAATTAACTTCTCAAATTCTACTCAATACGTAATACTGTTCATTCATTAATTGATTGTTAGAGATTTCGGGCGCGTCAACTACTAGGGTCATTAGTCCGGTAAGTGTAGAGCATGTTTCTGTTCGCGAAGTAGCGGTGGTCTTCTGCCACTGGATGGCGAGATCCGGCGCCGACCTACAGTTGGATAGCAGGGTTTCCCCCAACCTGGTATCTCCCACCAGTGAGGCATCGTCTCAGCCGGGAGAAGCTGTAAGCTCTCGACCGGTCTCGCGGCCATGTGTGCTAGTGTAGTGCATGTTAGTGTGTGTATAAGGGGAGAGGATATGACAAGGAAGAGGAAGGAAGATAACGCGTGGTCAGTGGCCCGTTTGTTTTGGTACTGCTCCGGCTTTCGCCTGGTGTTGATCGGAAAAACCTCGGGAAACTACTGATCAGGGCACGTCAGAACACTACTGATTAAGTCAGCCGGCCGCTAGAATTCTCCTCCAGACAGCGATCGAATCGACCTAGCTGACAAGAAAATCCTGCCACCGGCGGGACTGGAATCTAGGACCCCCCAGTCAGAGGGACTGCGGCGACATAAGTTGATGCCCTGATCCATCTCTCCCGGTTTTTTATTCACGATTTAACAATGCAATTAGTTAATTTACTAGAGTTGTTTTCAAGCATGATCGAGTGACACTAGAGCGCCGCGAGATAATAGTCAGGAGAGCGCTTTTCTCCCTTTTAGATAGCCCAAAAAGCGCCGGTTTTTAACTCGCTCTAGCTTTTCAACAGTTTGCCAGAAGTTAACTTTAAATAAGTAATTCTGTAGAAAATGTTTGTCTACTTTAATTTTGTATATTAATATTCTCTGTGATAAAGCACTCAGTTGTGAGGTCTAAGAAAAACTGAAAATATGCCAATTTTTTGTGTGTTTTCTCTATGAAACTAACATTTCTCGAGTTAGCAACCTCAAGTTCGAGTTCAGTACCCGAAGAAACATATAGATCCATTGAGAAGGAAAATTCCGGAACTTTTTTCTGAAGGTATTCAAACAGTTTACCGTAACACAACAAAATAACGCACTCGTGAATTATGATTTCTCAATGTGAAACTTACTTATTTTTAATTTCTCAAGAAAATCACCCAAGCAATCCTGCAGAAATCAAGCCGTCAGTGTTATTGACCATAACGTAAAACCTTTAAGATTAACCGTAAGGTTTTAATCTAGTTTTTTCAGTGACCATGGGGGTTAGGCAACGTTGTTGAGAACCTAACATGACAGTTGTACTTCTTATTCCTAAGGGAGTTAAGACAAGTTTCACTTCTGAAGATTACATTGTTCCTCAGTAAATGTAAATACTAATGAATCTCATTTTATCAAAAGCCTTAGATAATGTTCTGTCAAATGTGTAAGATAAGTGTATAACATTTTATTATTTAAAACCCTGTTCATGTTTTAGACAGAGATTACTATTTCAGAAATGATATTCCTAATATATTTTTCTTAGTACATTTAGGGGTAGTTTCAGGTGATCTCTAGGAAATCTACTACTTGCGGGTTCGATCCTGGCCAATGACGGCTGATTTTTTGGGCGTGAAAATAGGTGGAAAGGTGGCTTTACGAAGATTACATGACTGAATTTTTATTGAGTGTTACTTGAACGTTCTCGACCAATTCAAATCCTCTGGTAGTTCAGCACCCTTTGAGAGTTAGAATTGGGTGGGCGGGAGTTGTAGATAAAGGATTACGGACTTCGGTATCCGTCGACACAAGCTTTACGTCAAGATCGGTGCTAGCTCCTTTGGAGAAGGCAATGGCAAAGCATTCCAGAATGAATACTCAAGGATATCTCAGGAAAGGAACAGTGAGATGCCACTGAAACAAGCGATAGGGCACAAGTCTATAGAAATATTACTTAGATTGATGCACTCGGTAATAGGATTTCCTGAATATCATTATATTCCATTCCTTACCATTCTTAAATAAAGTTCCTTGATCAGGATGATCAAGTACAGTTCAGTTAGTATATTTTATTATAATTTATGTAAGAACCGATCAACCTTTATTCGATCAGCTCTTTCGCCCACTTTCCCTGATCCTTTGAGCGAATGCTAAGATGAACTCTTGTTTATCTTGGGGACATACATGTAACTTCACTACCTGTGCACATTTTCTAACGTTCAGAGGAAAATATTATTATTCAAATTATCGTTCTCCATGTTCTCGTGACAGTAAGTCGAATCCTTCACTAAGAGCACGGTGAGGGGTAATAGCCTAAATCTATAGCTGCTAGGATATTCATGCTACTATTGTGCAGCCTTTAGAAATAATGCGAGAAAGTACCAGCTGTTATAGGACCACCCACTTTTATCTTCGTTGTCCTTAAGTTCGTTTTGGCTAAATAATAGGGAACTTTCTGATTTAGAACTCAAATTTGTTTTCTGGCAATAAAACCTTTTTATTTCTTTATTTTTAAATATCATAATATAAATAAATATAGGCCTATTGTCGATAATTACCGGAAATCACAAATTCCATATTTACCAGCATTTACATGTCATTAACTATTGATTCATAGGATGTCGCAAGTAGTATGCTGTCAGATGTATACACAACGTTCAAGGTATGCGCGTTAGAAATTTTCCATTAATGCACTAATAGCTTAAAAAGAAACCTTGTGCACAGGAGAGTTGTTTTTTGTACGACACATATTGAAGGCACATTAGATGCATATCATGGTTTTTGTTTTAATGTGAATAAATTACTTGTAATAATTAAATCATTAGGATAATAGAACTGATGTGATTTCAGTTTCTTATATCATCTTTCAATCTTCTGGAGTATTACAACTATCTTAATTATCTGTCAAGAAGACAAGTATGAATTGAGAGGGTGTGAAATAAAAGAAACGTCGTTAAATTTCAACGAAAAAACAATAAAATACAATACAAAACGTTGAAGAAATAAACGAAGAAGGGGAAGGAAATAGACGTAAATACGGGAAACAGATCAAAAACGAAAACTTAAATTACAAAACCTCTATGAATTACAAAGCGAGCCTATCACGAAGTATAACAATGAAAATATTTTAGGATAATTTTGTCTTAGCCAGAACATTGTAACAATTTTTGGAATAAATTTGATTCCAACATTATATTAATGGTATTGTGTGTCTTTAAACGTAAAGTCTCAAAGATTGATCTTTAATATTTTATAGGTTCATTATCCAATTTGATCGGAAAGCAGAAATTAAAAGAATATGTAAAATCACGGCGATGTCAAGAAATTGAGTTTAATTTTGTGACAATTTCCCCACCGTTATTCATATTATTATTTTAGTGCACGCTTCGTCTGACACACACAAGAGACAG
Source organism: Acheta domesticus (assembly GCA_031308135.1). Lineage (NCBI taxonomy): Eukaryota > Metazoa > Arthropoda > Insecta > Orthoptera > Gryllidae > Acheta > Acheta domesticus. Next base: position 91,319,188 of record JAHLJT010008446.1, on the reverse strand, counting down.
AATAATCATGACAACTAAGACAATAAACTACTTGTCCTTTATCTTCTAAACATAATTAATCATTAACATTACTAATTGAATTCCGTTTAAAAGGACAATTTATTTTAATTTTTAAGTGAAATTTCAAACTAGAAAACTTCTTCTGAAGGATGTTTATTATTCTAGGAGCATATGGTGTGACATAGGTAGAATATGGTTTGACAAATCCATCGCCCGAATACCAGTTGTTTTGTTGTTTGTTTCTTGCAATGGCTGAGCGTTGTGCGAGATACTTATGAGGAAAATTAAAAAGGTAATTGTTTTCAGTTAGGATAGAACGCACTGCGTTTAAATTTGCGCCATGATATTTGGGATGGGAAAAGTTTCACGGCCCTGTCGACTAGGTTTTATACAACACGTACTTTCTTCTGATGAAGCAGGTGAGTCAAGAAAAAGTTATGCGTTCGCCCAGTGGCACCCTTAAACTAATTTGTTTCTAAACTAACATTCTTAAGCATGATGGAAATGTCCAAGAAGTTTAACACTCCATTGATTGATCATTCCAAGGTGAGCTGTATATACGTGTTATAAGAATTAAACGTTTCCACAAAATTTGGAATTTCATTGACGTGTAGAATGACCCAAAAGGTCATCAACATGTCATTTATAAAAAAATGGCTTTAGATGACATCAAATTGAAATTCTAAATGTCAAAGAATGAATTTTACCATTAACATACTTTCATCTGCGGAATATTCAAATTACCAACTTTCGGGAGATGAAATTCTAAAGCAGAAATTATACAGTAGATCCTCGCTAATCCGAACCCCGCAAATCCGAAATTTTGGATAATCCGAACAAAATTCGGGATAGAGGAAAAATAAATAAAATGCTTATTTGCATTGTAAAGAAAGGATTTTATAATTACTGTAGAACTGAACAATTAATTATTGCAAAACAAGTTGTCGAAATGAAATATTTTTTGTACTGGAAACTACGGAGTATATCATATGTTTATGTAGCAGTAATTTTCACTTACAGGTACTTGCAAAATCGGTAATCTTCTTTAGCCGTAAGGTACTGAATCTGCTTGATGATGCGATGTGATGACGTGATGATACGATCGCTACGCTACGTTGCCATTTTCTCACACCCTACTTTGCATTGCCTGGTAATCTTATATATGTATTTGTATATGTAGGGGTGCATTTTTTCGTGTGATCCGAACATTTCCAAATCCCAACAGGCCACACCCCAATTAGTGCGGTTTACCGGAGTTCTACTGTGTACTAATACTAATACTAATTAGTATGGGGAATAATAGGAAATATTAAAATGAGATCTAGAGATACGATTCATGATCTGGCGAACAGATAATTCAAGAGCTCTTGCAAGTGTTCAATACTGTTACGAACACAATATTATTCATTGATTTTGAGAACCGATTTTAATACAAAATTCATACTATTACACAAATGATAGTGGGTCATGTCAATCAAAAGAAACAACAGGTCATATTTTTACCCCTTTACATGAGTATTACCTTTAGGCGAAACGATGTGATACACCCTTTCATAAAAAAAATAGTCTTCTGAAAAAATGTAACTTCGATTGCCTCAAAATAACAGAGGAAACTAGTGTCAACTTTCAAGAACAAGTTTTGCTTCACAAAATAATCTTATAACACCATTACATGATGTTTTCTGGGAAGGAAAAAAAACTTTTTTCAATAATTGTAAAAATACAAGTGTACAAAACAAAATCATAATTATTATTTTACAATTATTGTAGTAGCAGTTTTTCAAGAATGAGAATCGTAACATTGAAACATTACGAAACAACAAAGAGTATTTTAATATCAAACGCATTTGAAGGAGCTCATCCTCACAATTTATTCGTCATAATCCCCATGAGTTCAAACTCTTCTCCGAAGGGGAGGATCAGAAATTTGTCAACTGCAACTGCCCCATTAAACGAAGGAAAAAGGTTGCGCGGGAGGATTGATTGATTGTTAGTGGTTCCGGGCGCAGCAACGGTTTAGGTTATTCGGTTTGCGAGTGTAGTGTATGTTTTTTTCACCGAGAGGTGGTGGTGATCTTTCCTCGCTGGATAGCGAGATCCGACGGCAGCGTACCGTCGACGAGCGGGGTTTTCCCCCAACAAGGTATCTCCTACCAGCGGGGCACCGCCACATCCGGGACAAGCTCTAAGATCCCGACCGGTCTCCCGGAACGTGTGCTAAGTTTAGTACATGTAAGTTTAAGTGTGTAAGGAGAGAAGATAGTCCTATCTTGTCCTGACAAGGAATAGAACGGAAAGATAGCGCGCGGTCCGTGGCGCATTTGTTAGGGTACTGCTCCGGCATTCGCCTGGTGTTAATCGGGGAAACCGCGGAAAACTACCGATCAGAGCAGCCGGTCGCTTAAATTCTTCTCCAGACAGCAAGTGAATTCGACTTAGGTGACAAACTAATGTCCAAAATCCTGCCGCCGTCGGAACTCGAACCTAGGACCTCCCGGTCAGAGGCACTGCAGGGCCATCAGTTGATGCACTGAGCCACCTCTCCCGCTCGCGCAGAGGAAAAGTGTGGAAGAAAGAGGGGAGGGCGCCCTGGATGTGGATTCGGCACCACCTCATCGCGAGGCTGCCTCGCTCCAGCGATCGGCCCACCGCATGCAGTGTAATGTATGCATAACGCAATAATTTATTGATAATGGAAATTGCCACTAAGTAGCGGCAATTTGCGCCAGCCCACTGCTTCCAAGACCAGAGAACCGGCCTGCTGGTGCCTTTTTTCGGCGAGAAACCTAACAGGGCTGCGTTGCCCCGGTGACAGATTAAGCGGGCTCAATTAAGTTCTCACCTGACAAACTGAGTTCAGAATTTGTTGCATAATCGCGCATCTCCTGTGCTCGACGTCCGGGTCTTTTCTATGCATTCCTCCTTACTTCCTCTGAGGAAGGATTTTTAACATGCATACTTCGTCCATCTTTTTCTCTTCGCCGACTCGGAAACTGAGGCTGCTTTTCCTAACAATGAGAGCTTCCCTGCTTACCTTTATTATGTCCTTGTAACATAGTGTGAAATGCAAATAAGAAAAGAATGAATAGAAGAAATAGATACACACATGTTACATAATTTTCCTTCTCTTTCTAGATCCGAATTGATATAATAAAATCAACAAGTTCAAAGTGAAAGCATACATTTAGGGCGATGTAAACGTTAATATATTAATACATTTAAGTAATTTTTATAAATCATAACTGTATTGAGATGGTATTTAAATGAAAAGTATGACTTTTAAAAATAACTGACCTACGGCATAGTTCATACGCCTCGTTAATAGTCGATATTACTAATAATACTGCCCGATAATAGTAGATAGTACCATTTCTCTGTTCTTTCAGTGACAGTTCAGCGTGAAAGCATTCAGTTTTTGGAATATGCCGCAAATAATTGATTTTTCAAGGCTGTCCTCCAGTCACACGCAGTTTTTTAACTGTTTTTGACGTAAATAAATAATAAATAATAAGTCAAGAGGTACACCTTTTCTCTACTTCTTCTTGTTTCCCTTCTGAAGACACAGCGATGATCCTACAATTGATGTCACAGTAAATTAGCTTCTAACCAGGCTTATTAACTTGGCAAGTGTAATACAGTCGAATATATGCTGCCGTTTCTTTTATACTTTGAATATTTCAAAAAATTCTTCTAAATTGTACTACCTAACCAATGAAAATCTACATCTTTCTGATAATAGAATCAGATCATTATAACAAACGAAAATGTCTATTTTTAAAGGTACTTCGATGATAGGCCATAAAGATATCTCTGTAATAGTAATGAATCTTATTAAAACCGTAAAATCTTTTTCCGTGACTTCATAAGTACATTTTCACAAGGCAAGAACAATGAAATATATTTGCAATTGAGATGCGAACGAACAAAGAGATCTTTTTTAGAATGTTGCATATTTCTTTTGTTGTTACTAATTCTGTTTCCAAAGCCTTAAAACTTCATGACTTCTAATTATTTCAATAGGTGGTACCACTTCAGTAAATTCTCAACCTCGAGGTAAAAACGGTGAGTTTACAAATGCATCAGAATGGTACGTTAACGAAGTAAAGAATTGCTCTTTCATAATAACAGACAATTCTTCACTCCACTTTTTGTTGAGCCAGGACTATTGAGATATCATTCAAACAGTGCGACAGTACTACCCGCATCTGCGATCAACATCACTTTTGTAGTTCTTCATGTTTTTTGTATTTCGCCAAATCCGTGATTAGAAGGTACCTATTATTTTTAAATAAACATGAATGAGTTACATACTTGAAGACTGTTGTATTATTACCATGAACAATATTAAGGTAGACTTCTTGATTTCTTAAAATTTCGTCTCGCCGACTTGAATGAGTCAAGATTTTGTCTAATTGGAGAGCAATCAGCATGTTCCAATCTATTGACTCGCCACGTTTGTGATTTACACCTGATCACATTTCCAAGAAGTAAAACTTTTAACATACTTTAAATTTCACAATATGTTTACACTTCTGAACAAAGGTACGGCACAATTATTATTTATGATGTTCTTATTACGTTGTATTGCTTTATGTTTCGGAATTTTTAAATAAAGTCTTTTGAATATTTAATGAGGTGTTGGTCAAGAACTAAATTAACATAGCTTGCTGATTATTCTGAACTGTATTGTTCTTTAAGAAGAGCTATAATTGCTTACAAAATTTAACATTACTAATTTAACATGAAATGTTTGAGAAACATTTGAAAAATAACAATTATTCTTTGAAATGGCATTTAAATTAATTCTATTACTCCTTACATTGAAGAGCATACGTTGATATTACATTTGAGAATCATCTGTAGCCATGTACTACCACCACATGGTCCCCAAGTACCTCTCGTCAATACTCCACATCTCGCCACCACAATGATACTCCCCATAATGCTGGAGTCAATCTTCTGATTTACATATGCAATACACATATTTTCTTCACAATTCGTGTTATGTATCGTATGTTGAAATAATAATTGGGACTTCATATGTACTGCTTACGTAGACAACACATCCATTTTGCAATGGTATCCTTTGTCACCTGCTAACATTCCTCCAGGACAGGCGTCGGGGCCATTGTTCTGGCTTCTGAGTCAGCCCAACGCGAGTGCAGGAGTCTCGAATTACGACGCTCGAAGTTGAAACGCACGAGCGAGTACCAGTGAGCAAATTGTACGCCTTGCAGCACTACAGTTCTTACATTAAAATCCTACAAGTTCCTCGAGCGTTGATTTTAATATTAGTTTACGGAGATAATTCCTTGAAAAATGCTGTCGTTAGGAAATGCTTATTTCATGTCAAGAAATTAAGCAAGTGTGGCCTAAAACATTACAAAAGTGCGTAGTAAGGAATGCATTCACGTTTTCATTCATAATCAAACTTTTATTGAATATTAACATTTGATTTGCGAAAATGGTTCGTAATCAGCGAAAACATTTAGAGAAAGGATGTGTATTGCTAGGCTCTTGTTATGGTCAGAAAATAAATAACTCAAAATATTATTTTATTGTGAGAGAAGCAGTGAATTTCGTATCTATAATTACCAACATGGCGATGAATACAGGCTGCTCTAAATGCGCCCTGCCTACAGGATCAATCGACACCGTGAAGGCCATCGCCGTCGGAAACAAGCCATGGCTGCGGCTGTTTCACAGACTTCTCCTGTGGGCATAATCAATGACTTCCTGTATAACCGCTCTACATGGCTGCTGGCACTCGGTGTTTTTTCTTCAACATCCATGTGACATTTCTGAGTTGTAAAGAGTGACGATGAAAAAGAAAGCCATAACAGATAGCGGTCAGAGATAGCAGTTAGTATACACACTGTGCTTGACACACTGTGCTGGAATCAGTATCCATTCACGCAATCAAAACACTGACGCATGAAAATACATTTCAAAGCGATTTGGTTGAATATTTGTGTTTAAATCACGAAAATTCAACACACTCATGTTTACATGCTTTTACATGGGAACACAAATATCTCAAGTGCGTTAAATATGCAAACATATAAGTTTGTTAGCGAATCGTCCCTTAGCGATTCGTTAGCTGATTTTATGTAATGGTTTTTAACAGTACAGAACTCTTTAAACATAAATAATTGATGTCAGTGTTTCAGTGTAGTAACTAGTATAGATACTGAAATGAATTACCAGTCAAATATTTTATTAAACGAACACGAGAAATGTTATTTTCATCCGTTAGCGAAGGCTAAAAAAACCTTCATTAACCGGCCGAAAGAGAAGACAATAAAATTTTATTTGAAGGTGATTAAAATTATGACAAATAATAAAAAGAAGTTGGGGCCATTTCTTCACATTTGTAGTTTTATTGCAATGAACAGGACAGGATTCCAAAACAGTGCTTTATTTAAGCATTTTATATTGGGCTCCCGAGTTACCAAACGAGTTTATTATTTCAAAGATGAATGAAAAATGATATTCCACAATAAGAAATTTCACGCCATTCTAAAAAAGGCAGACAAACCATTTTGTATTAATTAGAATATTGTAAACAAAAACTCAATAGTATAATCTGTGATAAATATATTGTTAAGTGAAAAAATGATCGTCTTGTTACTAAGTAATTGAATGCGATTCCATGTTTTGTATATTGAGCCAGATGCTCAATACTAAATTGATCTTTTCTCGGCCAACAGAGAAGCCAACGTCACATTAACAAGAATGTCTTAACGAAGGTGGGAAATGCTGAAAGAGGACAAATCATCCACCAATAAAATGTCTTTGAGATATTATTTTACTGACATTTACTGTCATTTTTTATTTTGTTTCCTTCAAAAAATTATCTTTACCTAAGAAGAACCATTTTTATCTTTAATTTATTTCTATTCAGCAGAAGACACTGAAACATTATAACTGTTATCTAAATAGAAACTCAGAAGACATGTATGTGTAATCATAAGTTCGAAAATGATGTGTACACTCGGGACCTTTCAAAGGGCAACAACTGCTTAAGTTAATCCTATGGAAGAATCATACAAGAATCTCAATTTTGTGTCAAACTTTGTTTTATACACGTCGATTTTTCTTTGCTTCTTATCCACAAATACAATTTTCTTGTAGCAAAAATGATAGTACACATTTAATTCACTATCGGTGGATTATTTAAAAAATTAATTTAAACTTTCTTCTTGACATTATTGGTTACGGTTAACTACCTCCTTTGCGGTCTCCATCTCTTAAAACCTTCCTCTCCCATCCCTTCCCCCGGTATTGGAGTCCCTTCATTCCGCGTAGGTCGTGCAGGGCCGTTGCAATAAAACCAAACTGAAAGGTACTGGCTACTCCTTTCGCGCCAATAAGGTGGCACATCGTAAACCACCTCCAGTGCTGCAGGCGGCAGTGTGGGCAGGTCCACGAGCCGTGCATGCACGGGGGCGGGGCACTCAGCCCCTCCCCTTCTAGCTAGACCCTTGCTTCCTCACATGGGTGCATATTTAAATGAGCAATTGAATAGAAAATGAAGTGAAAAGGTTTTCATTCGACAGGGCGTAACTACAAGATTCAATTTACCAGTGGTCATCAAAGATGTCCACAGTCAGAGTGCAAGGGTGTCGCGAATCATATCGTAGATTCGATATAACACAGTTGTTCAATCTCCGGTGAGCTACAGGAGAGCCCTTCTCACCAATAAGGTTGCACATCATAAACCACGTCTCGCGAAGCCGGCGGTGGCGGCGTGCGCGCCGGGGGCGGGGCGCAGCGAGCGGGGCCCGCCCCCCGGCGCGAGGGCGGGCTGTGGGCGGGCTGTGGGCGGGGGTGGCGGTGGCCGCGGGGGCGGGAGCGCGGTGGGCGTGGGGACCCGCCGGGAACGGGCGGGCCCTGGCGGGGCAGGGCGGGGCCGGGCGGGGCCGGGCGGGGCCGGGCGGGGCCGGGGCTGGCGCGGGCGGAATGGGCGTTGTTCGCAGTGACACGAGCGCTTAATGAGGCCGGCGATTGGTCGGCCACGTTGCGTGCGCCACACGCCGCCGCCCGCAGCATGGCAGAGCGCCTGTGACGTCATGCCAACCGGGCTTCCGGCCCCCGCCGCCGCGAACGCCCCCTCCGCCCCCCGGCCCCGGCCCGGCCCGGCCCCGACCCCCTGTCCCCGGCGCAGCCGCTGGCCGCGCCAAGTGCCGCGCGCGTGCACGGGAGCGGCGCGGCGCCTCGCCGAGCTCCGCCCACGACCCCCTCACCGCACCTCTGGCCTTTGCAATTGCGCCCCTTCCTAGATCCCTGAATTGCAACCCTCTGTAGGCTGCCTGCACTCTAAAAATTGTTCTAGTGAAATATTTTGGACGATATCACCAAATTAATACTAATTAATGCTTGGTATTGAAAGTCTGAAATATGTCCGAAGACAATATGTAAAATTATTCGATCAAATTTGTAATTTAATTAAAAAAATTGGGCAAAACTTTAAACTCTTTTGCAATTATGTGGGAACCAGGTAGGGAGAAAACTGAAAAATCAGTATGAATTATTATGGAAGAATTACGAAGGTTCTGAAGGGATATATTTTTGTAACTAAACGATCCATTTCAGTACATTAATATGCAGATATTTCAGCAAATATTTCTCGAAAATAAAAATCACTCATTGGAATGACCTCTCATTGTTTAAAATTGAATTAAACGTTGTAACTCATTGCTAAAAGTTGTAGTAGTAGTATTGATTGATTATTCGTGATTCCGGGCGAGTCAACTACTTAGGTCATTAGTCCTCGTAAATGTAGTGCGTGTTTTCTCCCGGGAAGTGGCGGTGAGCTTTTCCCGCTGGGTGGCTACCTACCGTCGACTAGCGGGGTTTTCCCACAGCCAGATATCTCCCACCAGCGGGGCACCGTTCCAGCCGTGAAAAGCTCCACGCTATTTATTTTTTATTTATTTATTTATTTGCGTCAAAAAACAGTTAAAAACCGCGTATGACGAGCTATGGGGAGAAGTGAATTTTGTGCACGTTTTTATAATTCTGTGGTCTCTATCCTAAACCATATTTTAGTCGAATTTTGAATACAGAAAAGAGAGGTTTTTTCGAGTTTTGTTGACAAAATATTCGCTTCTGTATAATAAAATATATTTTCAAAGGTAAATTAGCTATAAATTCCTTCCCTGAACCCTCATGTTCTTCATGAAAGAATAATACTTTTTGCCGCGATAATATGAAAAACGATAATTTGAATAACTATATTTCCCACTGAAATTCAGAAGACGTGCACAAATAATGAAGTTACATTTATGTCCAGAAGCAAAACAAGGGACCATCTCAGCATTTGCTCAAGGATCAGGGAAACTGGACAAAAAACCTGATCGAGATGGGGGCCATCAACGCTCCCGACCGGTGTCCCGGCATGTGTGGAAGTGTAGTGCATGTTAGTGTAAGTGTGTGTGTAAGGGGGTGAGGATAGGACAAGGAAGAGGAAGGAAAGATCGCGCGCGGTCCGTTTGTTAGGGTACTGCTCCGGCATTCTCCTGGTGTTGATCGGAAAACTACCGATCAGAGCAGCCGGTCGCTAGAATTCTCCTCCAGGCAGCGACTGAATTTGACCTGGCTGAAAAGCTAGTGTCGAAAATCCGGCCGCCGTCGGGATTCGAATCTTGGACCTTCTGGTCAGAGAGACTGCCGTAACATCAGTTGATGCACTGAGCCATCTCTCCCAGTTATGCAGTACTATTAATCAAATCCTTGCTCATTAATGGTTGATCTAGACCATTAGACTAGGTATTGTTTATATAATAACCGTTCCGAGTGATAAAGATCATTACTTCTGGGGATACCTCTTATGTGAAGGGGAGCATGTTTCGATAGATTCCACCTCTATCATAAGAAAATAAATTTTTATTTTTTATCTCGCGAGACGCACTTCAAGGAGCATCTCTTTTTGACCTGATTTCTCAACACAGGAAATAATTATAACAACAACAATCATAATAATAACAATAATATGAAAACCGTACACACATTTTGCTTAAAAGAAGTGTACAAGCTCTATAAATAAGCGCACAAGATCAATCACGTGAAATGTGTCTGTGCGTCAGGGTTGTTCTGGAGATATAAAATGAAGATATCAATAATAGTTTCTGCAAGCTTTAAGATCACAAACTTTGTAATATCAATCTCTTCGATTCTGAAAAAAGTCACTCAAAATACACAGTGGTTGTGTCCTCTATAACAAATTGCAAATACTGGGAACTAGCAGAATTAAGCCCCGCCGCCGTCTTCCTGTTCTGCCAGCACTGCTACGATCTAGTTGTTCTCGTGCCGCAATCACCCCTCACTGCCCTATCCTGGCTCCGCATTACTTTCGCCCTGTCTACATCCCATGTTGGGTGCTCGTCCTGTCCTGCTTGAACCACCCCCCGTGATACACAGCAACGTTCAGCAACAATGAACTCCAGGTGCATTGGGAATTGCGTTTAACTGAAGCGCCATTTTGTGCTGCAGTGCCGTCTAGTGGAAAGTAACAGCAAAGTGAACAGCGTAAAAATCTTCTGTATGAAAAAACGCTTAAGTTATGCCTAGTTTCATGGAGTTCGATCAAGCCATGTCGGAGTTTATCGATCTAGGACAAACCAACATCCGTTTTTACTTTCTCGCTACGGAGTAGAAAGTTATGTAATGCTGCGCACAAAGACGGCAAATTTTCGGAAGAATATCTCTCATTACAGTGCCCTGGTAATGAAAAAGTGGATAAATCCAATTGATAAATTTAGAAAAAGAAATCCTCCAACACGTGGTGTACCCAGAATCCATGTTTTGTGGCCCTTGATGCCGAAAAATTGAATGACGGCAAAAGTCTGTCCGTCTGTGAACAACGCTAGCGGCTAAACCGTTCAGCCGATTTTCTCCAATATTGTTGTTCCCCAATTGATCTGCCTGATGTCGCCGCCTCTTGAATTTGAAACCGATATTTTAATTTTGGGGAGTACTTTATATGAAATCCCTCGGACATTAAAAATGGCTCCAACGTTTTTAATTAAATTTTGTTGTTGGATAGTGTGAAGGACATTTAAAAGAATGGTGCAGGTCTTATGTTCGTTAAAAACTCTGATTTTTCGAAAATTGCAAAAGTGAAATTTTTTTCGGAGTCTTCCTACAACTAAAATATTAAAGACAGAGATTTTTTCTCTAAAAGAAATCTGTTCCTTAAAGATACATTTTGAAATAAGGTCTGTACAATTTTTCGAAAATTTGTGTACTTTTCGGGTAATTTTCCGTGAAAATACTGTTTTAGCACTACTAGTTACCTAGAGATTTTGGTAATGCCTGAAACGACCAGCAAAAGATACAACCACACACCATATTGGAAATGTCGGAAGAACGCACGATCTTGTATGGTCAGCCAATTCATACTGATCAAGCCAGATAATTCCTGCAGACAAGTTTGATAGTGGAATACAAGGCAGAGCATAGGGACATTTAAGCTTAAGCTTAATCTTAAGGATTAAGCTTAAGCTTAATCTTAAGGATGTTGCCTCATCATTGGATCAAAACGAAGCAACTATTGGAATATTTTTAGATCTTTCAAAAGCTTTTGACGTCATTGATCATAACATTTTACTTTCAAAATTACCTTCGTATGGAATCCGTGGTATTGCTCTAGATTGGCTATGTTCGTACCTTAAACAACGATCTCAGAGAGTAGAAATACCTTACTGGAATGATGGAACTTTATGTACACACCTTTCCGGTTCTTTGCCAATTGTACGTGGAGTCCCGCAAGGATCGATTTTAGGCCCTATTCTCTTCCTATTATACGTAAATGACATGCCTTTAGCGATTCAAAACGGAAGAACAGTTCTCTTTGCGGATGATACAAATATTCTTTGCAACAAAGAAACCGTAAATAGTACAATATCAGACGTTTCAAATTGGTTCCGTAATAACAAATTAAAAGTAAATGAAAATAAAACAGTTTCAATGCAGTTTTCCATATCAAATAAAAAATTCTGTACTCCATTGAAAATGAACGGTGTGACATTGACTGATGTTAATGTAACAAAATTTTAGGTCTATCAATTCAGTCAAACCTCAAATGGAATGCCCACTTAAATGAATTGAACACAAAATTAAGTTCATTATGCTATGCGTTCAGAATTCTTTCAAATTCCGTCAGCCTTCATACAGCTCGTTGTGTATATTTTGCCAATGTTCACTCCCGCCTGAGATATGGCATAATATTTTGGGGAAACACATCTTATAGTTCACAGACTTTCAGATTACAAAAAAGAATTGTACGAATAATAACCAAATCCAACCCACGTGATTCTTGTAAGTCACTCTTTATTAATCTAGGAATTTTACCATTACCTTGTCTCCTGATTTACGAATCAGTAGTTTTTGTCAAAAATGACTTACTTAAGGACGGGAATATATTTTCAGCAAAACGCCGATGTCTATAAGTATAACACACGACGTAGTAATCATATTCACCAGGTGGCAGTATCAACAGCTCACTACAAAAAATTCACATACAATTCATGTACATTACTCTACAACACTTTGCCAGAAGACATTAAACGATTAAATTCCATAGAAAAGTTTAAGTCCCAAGTAAAATCTTTTCTGCTGCATAACTGTTTCTATACAATTCGAGACTATACCGAGCATCAAAAAGGAAAGTAGAATTAATTTTAACAATGATAGTTAATGTAATTATTTATCATTTGGACTGTATAATTCTAAAGAACCTGTAACAAGTATTGTACCACAGTTTCTGGGTTGATGGCCCCCATCTCGATCAGGTTTTTCGTCCAGTTTCCCTGATCCTTGAGCAAATGCTGAGATGGTCCCTTGTTTTGCTTCTGGACATAAATGTAACTTCATTATTTGTGCACGTCTTCTGAATTTCAGTGGGAAATATAGTTATTCAAATTATAGTTTTTCATATTATCGCGGCAAAAAGTATTATTCTTTCATGAAGAACATGAGGGTTCAGGGCAGAAATTTATAGCTAATTTACCTTTGAAAATATATTTTATTACATAGGAGCGAATATTTTGTCAACAAAACTCGAAAAAAACTCTCTTTTCTGTATTCAAAATTCGACTAGAATATGGTTTAGGATAGAGACCACAGAATTATGAAAACGTGCACAAAATTCACTTCTCCCCATAGCTCGTCATACGCAGTTTTTAACTGTTTTTGACGTAAATAAATAAATAAAATAAAGCTTACTAATATTGTTTGTGTATAATGTAATTAAAATGTTTACAACGCGAAAAAAAGAAATCTTTAGAAAGCAAGCTATACGTTATATAGCATAGATATGCCATCTAATATTCAGCAACGATCATTTAGTTAAAAAAATATCTAATGTTTTAAAATTTTGGAAGTATCCAACTTTTATTCTTTAACATATAATTTTGAAGAAAATACAAGTTAATGGGTCTTGCCCACATTTGGATACTGGTAATTTTAAAGGACATTTCCTGCACTATAAAGGTGTCAACGACGAGATTATTGCACAAAAGACCTTGAGGAAAGTAGGACTGGCCGCTATTAAATGTGTCATTCCTTATTATAAAAGGCCTTGATTGTTACTTCTTGCGTGATAATTTATTTTTAATTCCCCGACCCACAAGTACCAATCTAATTTCTTCATATATTCACATTTAGAGGTCAGAGAAGTGTCTAAAATACATATAAAAAGCCACCGCTGATTATTTGGGTTCGAGAAAAAGTTTGATTTTGAGACATGTTGTTGGAGTACGTATTAGAAGTGGAGAGTCCTTGCATCCGTGGTGGATGTCCAAGCAAGTCAGTACATTATTAAACAATTTAAGGTCTCTCGTTACCACGATTACATTCATTACCGTCTGGTTTTTGATGTTCTTACTAGTAAACGTGGGGTTAACGAAGATTGCGTTGTATCTAGTTACCTTGTCTCATTATTAAATATCAATATAAAGTGTTCGAAGATATAGAAAACGAAGTTCAACAAATAGTAGGCATTGGTTGGGAATCCTCGAAACTAGGAACTCCGTAACTTTTTTCATCTTCATTATCTGATTCTGACGGTGGTGACCTAAGCATTGGTGGAGATATAAATTACGTTGGTAATAGTGGATGTGGTGGTGATACGGAAGTTGACGTTGACAGACATTGGTAGTAAACGACATCAATAGAATGATGGTCACTGGCATTTGTGATGATAATATTCGTGTGGATGATACTAAGGTGTTCCTGACATCTGAAGACACAGCTTTGCTAGAAGTAGCCGCAAAATGTTTGACAATGAGGAAGGCGAAGTGTATGCCCGTGTGTATTAAGGTTGCAGTTGTGATTATTTATCAATTTCGGACGCGTCTACTACTTAGGTCATTAATAACTTGAGTACAATGCATGTTATATGCCGGGAGGTGCCTTCCCGCTGAAAAGTGAGATCCAGCTTTGACATACACGTCGGCTTGCAGGGTTTCAGGGTTTCAATCTCCGTCACCGCCCCAGCTAGGACACCGCCCCAGCTGGGACCAGCTCTAAAGGTCACAATTGGTCTGCCGAAATATCTGGCAATGTATCGCTTTTAAATGTTTTGTGTACTGTGAAAGGAGGGGACGAAGACGAAGGAAATATCGCGCACGATCCGTTGCTAGTTTGTTAGGGTACTGCACCGGAATTCATCTGGTATTGATCGAAGAAACCAAAGAGAACTCCCAATCAGAGCGTCTGGCCGCTAGTGTTCTATTCCAGACACTGCAACGGGTTGAATGCGACCAGCGAATATGTAGCAAGTGCCGAAAATACGCAATGGTGTGAACTCGAACCTTAGGATCTCTCGATCAGCGATGTTGCCGAGGCTGATCTATCGCCATCGGGGGCGTCGGGATGGCGCGTGCCGCGAGTGGTGGCAGCGGGGGCGGTGGCACCGTCAGTGAAGGGCGCCGTCCGCGGCGAGCGATACAGCGCTTCTTTGCTCACCTCGCAACCTGGCGCGCGGTCTAAAACCACTGGGAGAGCGACAATGGCTGCGTCCATTCGAAAGGGGAGCGCTCGCGCGTGCCATGAAAGCAGGCGGTGGAGGTAAGAATGGACAGGGCACTGACGGCGGAGGGGACTCGGAGCGGGTGGAGGAAGAAGGGGCCCACGTTTCTGTGTCGAAAGGGAGTGTCGATGGCAAAGGCTCTGGTGAGAAAAATGGAGGTGGTGAGAGTTGTAGATTGGTTATGCTAAGACCATTACAGATTGCAGTAGTAACAGCGGTAACAGGAGTAACTGCGCTGAAAATGGCAATGATGCTGGCAATTGTGCTTGTGGCAATTACTGATGAAAGGGAGAGGCAATAACAAATTCGACCGGAGAGACAATAGCAGAGGACGTCAATACAATAGTGATGGTATCAACAGCGAAAGCGCTGAGTTTAGCTCAGAGTTACAGACTGCGCAGCGACTTTGTTCGGAAGGTTCTGGAGTTCGAGATCTGACTGTGACGAATTTTCGACACTAGCTACATAGCTAGGCCGAATTCAGCCGCTGTCCGGAGGAGAATTCTGACGGCCGAATGTTCCGACCGGTAAGTTTCAGAGATTTCTCCGATCAATACCAGGCGAATGGAGGAGCAGTAGCCACAGGGTGCGCCAGCGATTTCCCCCCTCTTCTTCGTCCTATTCTCTCACCTTAAACGCACATGCATGCACCATACCACTACAAATGTCGGAAGATCAAACGAGAACTTAAAGCTTGTCGATGGGGAGAAAAATCCCTGTACGACGACGTGTAGGTCGGCACCGGATCTACTTATCCAACGGGGAACGAACACTGTCACCTCCCAGGAGAAAACATACCCTTTACTAACGGGACTAATCGCCACAGCAGTTGACGTTCCCTGAAACATCAATCAGTAGCGAAAGCGGTGGTGGTGGCGGCGATAGCAAAGCATTCACTCCGACGATGGCAGCGCTGGTGGAGGTGCAACGTGGAGATGGAAGCGGCGAGGAGTTTGGCGGCGAGAGCGAAAGCTACCAGGGGCCAGGGGGCGGTGGCCGATGTGTTTTGCGAGGGGCTATGGTCGTGTGGTTCCGCGAGCCGCCCGAAGGCGCAGAAGAAAACGCTGCCCGAGGGAAGAACCCGCTGGCGGTGGCTGCGGTGCGCGGCACAGATGGAAAGGTCCTTTGTGATGATGTTCGTCATGTACTGCTTAGAGAATTGGCTTTGTCATCAATCACGCTAAACTGTAAACTACACATTCCATTTAAGAAACTTTTTCAAGGGGTTAAGAAAGCAATTGTATCTAGATTTTAGAATGATTATTTAGAGGTGAAATCATCTTTAAGATCACAGAACTATTAAGATCACAGGATGTTCTGAGAAGCATGGTTGTTGCCTGCTGTGCTCCCTTAAGAGGGATTTATTGATTTGAAGTTACTTATAAGGATAAAGGTAAATGATAAGGAAGAGTGCATTGTGGAAGCCCTTAAATCAGAATTCCAAAAAGACAGTAAGCAGCGAGTGGTGTACGTTTCGGTGCTTTAAATGTAATTTTTTTGCAATTTTGAGATACTCGAATCCGCGGCAACCCGCACGCACCGTATTTATGGGTCCCAACGCTCGAATGCGCGCAACTGGGAGCGTATTACCTGTCCGAAGTGTTGATGCAAGTACCGTATTGCCCTGGCCGCCAAGGACATGTGTATGCGACGTCACCGGCCGGTGCGCTCAAGATTTCCGTTAGTGTACATTGGATTGCCGATTATAACCCCACCGTATTAGGGAGCGCGCAGAGGGCCATTGTGACTTTTTCCTTGCATGTTGCCATAAACTTTGGGGCCATTTTGAATAACATTCCTTATTTAGTGTAATATGATTGTTTAGGTGTATATAAATGTGTCGCATATGTATACATATTCTATATTGTTTTTACCGTGCTTGCATGACTGTCTTCTTCCTATTCGCAATCTGTCGAACAGCAACGGCGACTCCGTCGGGGCTTCGTTTTCAACCGAGCAGAAGGTAGAGGCTTAGAGCTATCACTGCCAGGGCCCGCCGCCGGTGGTTGAGACGGCTGCAAAAGAAAAGTCAAACTTTTCCGCACTGTGCAACCGGCGACAAAAATGGTTCGATATGAAGTTTTCAAGCACACAACATACAATATATGGATGATGCCTGTCTCTTGCACCTATATGTCTGCGAGTTTCAGTGGGAACCTTATACATGAGCAATTGCAAATACTTTTAACATATAATCTAGCACGTCGAATTTTCGAATAGTCTTTGGTGAAATCATCGTTTGCCATCAAAACTTGTGGTTTGATTTTGGTGCGGATAAATCTGGACAACCGTATAATATGAAAGTATTCCGCCAAATATTAAAAGCAAAACTGTATACTATTCCAAACAACGATGTATAAGCAAAATTGGGAAAATTTGGCTTTTAAGAATACAACTTTGAAGCACGTACCTACCGTGTACAGATACACAAAAGGTGAAAAATGTTACCAGATTTTGAATATTGCATTCAATATTCCGATCATTCCATGTTAAGTGGTCGATGACTCCCCGCGCGACTATGGTCAGATTTTGATGACATTTTTCTATGCCGTGTTCTACATGTCTCAAAGAAACTTTTGTGAAGTTGTAGTTTCGTTGATGAAAATTTGTGATACAATATTTACTTCTCTGTTATTGCAAAACTCACGAAAATATTCAAAAATATTTCTTTTCACTGTTACTATTTGCCTTTAGCACGTCGCTGCCGTCTAGGTGCGTCATGTGCTGTAGAACGACTGGTGTGCATTAGACGACAAGAACACATGGATCTGGTCGAGTGTTCTTTTGTTTCGAAAAAGTAAAATACACGTGCACATGCGTGTTAAATAGGAAGTTAGAATATTACACTGTAAATAGAAAATATTAAGCATTAGGGTACTCGACTTTGCTGAATTACTTCTCATGTGTACTTGCAACTCTTTGAATAATATGGCACTTCATTTGTACTTACAACTCTTTGAATAATAAGGCACTTCATTCCTACATTTTACATATTGTTTATGAGTGTTCAATAAAAGTTCCAGGATTTTTTGCACAAATTTCCGAAAATAGTATGTATTAAACTCATGGTTATAAATAAAGACTTTTATATTATTTATATATTGTATATATTGTATATATATATTGTATATATATATTGTATATATTGAAAACCAATCAGCCCAAATATTGGCTAAATCAATTTTCAGCCATCTGTTGTACGAGATCCACCGCACGCCCGATCGCTCGCGCGCCGCCGGGCGGCCGACGGGTTTTCTTATCGGTGGCTGGAGGGGTGAAGAAGGTGTGTGCACTTCTTATCTGGAGGAGTGACGTGTGCGGTAAGGGAGAGAGAGGGGAGTGCGAGACGACCGGGCGGAATGTTCTTGGACTCCGAGGTGTAAGGTTGACGGCAGATGTCAGAGATGTAGCCGCGAGTCAAGTCAACGAGAAGTTTGTACCATGCTAAGGCGGCCTTCGCCACCCCTTGTTCTTGTTGCAAGCTTTGTTGTTTTGGGCGAGGCTATTTTTTCCAACGGACTAAGGTTGGTATTTCGATCCTTGAATGGTTCTACATCGGGTCCTTTCTACAAGAACTGCCCGACTGCGTGAAACTGAGTTTATTGTCTCGCAAGAGGTGTGTATAATGCGTAATAAGACCAGTGGCGTAAAAGTGCTGCGGTGTTCTACGGGGACATGAGTGAAATAATCTCGGAACTCAAGTGACCGCGCATTCCATACTAGAACTGAGAATTTTGAAACAATTTGTTATAGAATGCAGACTGGTGTAAGGCACGTGTTCACGCAATTCATCGTCAGAGATAATTTTAAGGGCCATTAACGTTATTTCTAAGAGAATTCTTTTGAATATTTCTGTGCTATCAACAAACTATGTTTATTCACTGTAATAGAATACAAGATATTCTTCTTGTAATGTCATTTCTTTAGTTTTAAAGAAACTTCTTTTGAATATCTGCGTTTTTCAAGGAAACATTATATTTGTTCATTTAATTGAATGGGAATTTTTTGGGGGATTCTACAGAATTTCGGGCACACAATAATTTGCATATGTGTTTTGATGCAGTGTATAATGAGGGATAGTTAACTGATATTTCCGTAAATGGAAGGTACTACGACATGAGTCATGCGAGAAGCATGTGCCCTTCACTCATCCCAACCGAGATTTCATTCTTTCCATTTGTTTAGCTTCAACTTGTTTTGTCACTGAAGATATTGCCGTGATTCTAATTTGTGCAATTCGTGATAACTTTGCAGTTGATTCTCCCCTCTTGATGTTTTCTTTGAATTGTGTTAATATTGTTTGTTGTGTATTTTCTTTGTGTATCAATGTTATTGTCATTCTTCAAGTTTTTTTCTGTGGTTTCGCTTCAACGCGTGTCCAATTACATGTTGTTCTGTGATCACGACTTTGTGTCTTTTTTATTTTGAAATCTTCTGATGAGCCACGAAGCCACTAAAATCCCCCGAAACCGACAGTACGCTCGGTTACAATATATATATATATATATATATATATATATTATATATATATATATATATATATCACCTTTTCGAGCACATAGTAAAGTGAATTTATCTGCGAACATAAGCAGACAATGTCTCAATTTAGCGGCAAAGTTGGAAGACATAGGCATGGCGGCGGGTTATATTTAAGGGGCCGTCCATAAATTACATTAAAATTATTTTCAATACCCCGTCTGCCCCTTGTAACCTATTCCCCTATCCCTATGTAACGCAGCGAAACGCTGCCTCAGACCCCTCCATCCTCCTTTAGCGTTACATATTTTGTGGATGACCCCCTAAGGAACAAAAATGCATCATGTTAACTTATTGCCATTTTTAAGCTCATTTTATGCCATGATCTGTATTAATTGTTATATATGTTATATTCAGTGCAAAAATTTGAACTAAAAAACTCTAATGCCTTCTGTATGACTGTCTCTCTGCTCGACCAACCATTCATTATTACCTTTATTCTTAAATCAATCCTCTAAAGTATGAAAGAGGGGTAGGGATTCTGAGACCACAAAGTGTGCAGATATTAAACCACTCACTCCCCCACTTTTCACGCACAAATTTCACTGTTTTGTTGATAAATAATAAGTAAATAAATGTAATTAAAATCATAAAACATTTAATAACTCCAAATTACCATAGGCGAGATTTCCCCCCAACCTTAGTAGCTACAGCAGCATAAATTGTTATATACCGTAGTCCAAAATATGAACGGAAGAACGAAAAAAGAGAAATTGCAAAAGGTTTTTTTTGTTTTTTTATTGTTTTAGCTGTGATGGCAATACATAATTTAGTTACATATGTTTTGTTGACCACTATACATATGTTTTGTTGACTATACCTATGTTTTGTTGACTTACTAACTAATCTAAAATTAAACTAACAGCTAGCTTTGCGGTTTGAGGAAACCTAATGGTCACATCTAATCAGGGTCATTGCTTTAGGAATATATGGAGAGGGTACGTATTTCCGATTCTTGTGGAATAGGTGGGGTTTCTAGCTAGGTAGAATCCGGTTAAATTTGGAAACTGCATTAAGTTGGAGTAGAATTGAGTGGATAAGTATAGGATGTGTTGAGCTATGGGTTGGAGATTGAATTCTTTGTGGAGCTGTGAGTTAGATACAAACCATAGTGCGTTGGTAATTGTCCTGAGGAACTGATTTTGGATTATTTGGAGTTTGTTGAGATGTGTCTTATCTGCATTTAGCCATATTGGGCATGCATACAGGAGGAGGGGTCTAAGTATTGTTTTATATATTGCGAGTGCTGTATCATATGGTAAATGGCTGTTTCTGTTGATTATTGGCTTTAATTGTAATTGTTTTAAGCCTGTTTACTTTATTGTCAAGTTGATGTTTCCAGTTTAGTTTCGTATCGATGTTTAGGCCTAAGTGGTTTTATTGGCTTGTTTACTGGGTGCAGATTGCAAAAGGTAGCCATTTTCCCTTTTCACTTTAAGTTAAAGGAAGGGTGGGACGTGTTCTTTTAACATTGAATAATTTTTTATTAATTATACTAAAAAAATATCGAGAGCGTTCAACGTAGTACTTGGCCCCTTCATCCTGATTCACACACGCATACTATTTGGGTTAATTTTACCCCTCATCCAGCACAATCTGGCCAGTTGTGTGCCATGTCAACGTTTCATTTTCTACCGAACAATGTAAAAATGGAGCAAAACGAATCACCTTCGACGTTCATCTCCTGCACGGACATCGTATCATCGTGGCTTGGCACGGCAAGTGAGGGGCGGGGCGGTTTTGAAGAGGGGCGGAGCGGGGTGGAGTGCGGTGAAGCCGGGGCGAAGCCAGGTGGAGCGGTGCGGGGTGAGACGAAGCGAGGTGGGGTGAGACGGAGCGAGGTGGGTAACAGCAGGCGCGCGCAGCCAGCGTGAAACGATCGGATAAGAAGGTGCCCGAGTGTTTTCTGCGGACTCATCAGCGGCGCCGCACGTAGGGCGTTGGGCGTCCAGCACCCCACCCCCGCCCATGCCGCCCTCTCGTCCCTCCCGTCCTCCACTTCCCCGCCACCGACCCCGCAGAAGAGAGCGCAAGAGATGGCCGCGGCTTGAGACGTTCCGCTGCCGGAGGACAATTGCTGTTTAAGAGGCACCGAGGAGAGAAAAGTCAGAGAGGTGTTCTTTCTTGGCTTTGAATATGTTGTTACGGGAGCATTCTAACGTCTTACTTGCAAGGTACCTTTCATTAACTGATGCTTGTTCAATAGAGTGGAATCTGCAGACGCCGGAAACTGATGGTTGAATGCTTTCGAATCGGGATCACAAAGTACAAAATGCGGTAGCATGATCTGTCATTTTACTCTAATCTCTTTTGATATAGGTTTCAGGTTCATTTATTGCCTGGTACGCGTTAGGATGATGCTTCCGCAAGGCTCAAACATTAGCGTGACTTCAAATTTCACCTATACAGAAACTAACAAGAGATGGTCTGTCAAAATTTTTCTTCATTTTTTCCCGTTATGGTTGGGGTCACATGTATATACGCAACGTTTTAGAGGCAGAAAAAAACTGGAAGTTATTAAAAATGAATAAAATATACAATTTTCCACGTAGTTTTGGAGTTTGAAGTTTCCGTTTCTACAATCCCAATCTGCGTGAAGCACAGTTAGACAAAAGGATGGACAGTGGATGGACGGGCAGACATACGTGCAGACGGTCAAACGAGCGACAAGATAGACGGTCGGATGGATGGACAGACAGTCGTTTTGCCATAAATCAATTTTTCAGTATCAAAAACCCACAAAACGTGGGTTCTGAGTTCACAACGTGTTAGGCACAGTAATTTAGAATATATAGAAACAGGATTTATTAAGTTTTCCGGTACCAGGGACGCACACAAAACGAGTTTTTCTCACGAAAAATAGCCACCGTTGTGAACCTACTTGCTTCAGCGTAGAGAACTGGCGATTTCACAAGACCACTACACCACTAGTGACACCACATTTTACAAGACCTCTTCACCGCTAGTGAAAAATGACTATTTTTAATTACCTAGGTATAGTAGTCGGATATTTGAAGGTACGCACAGTAATCGGTGTGTGTCCGGTTAATACTCTTCCGATCACTTATCTGGGATAAGTAAGGCGTCATTCGTCGCGTCTCAGTCTGATGGAGAACTGACCATTTTTTAGAGGTTTTAAGAGCTCCTATAGAGGTAATCTATATATAATTCTATTCCCTCTCGGAAAGAGTAATCGTTTGACTTTATTTACGTTTCATATTTCTAGAAAAATCTGAAAGAACTATACAAAAAATCGAGGTGCTACAACAGCAATACTACTTTTTCGGCATAGCATGAATCGTTACTTAATCCATTAGATTGACTGTTATAACCCAA
Organism: Acheta domesticus; assembly: GCA_031308135.1. Taxonomy (NCBI): domain Eukaryota; kingdom Metazoa; phylum Arthropoda; class Insecta; order Orthoptera; family Gryllidae; genus Acheta; species Acheta domesticus. The sequence continues at coordinate 91,296,282 of JAHLJT010008446.1, read as the reverse complement.
TACATTTCAAAAAACAGTAATTTCAAAAGAACTATTTATGTGTATTTTTCACCATGTAATTATTTGTGTTCCAGAATGGACAAGCTAGGCAATTGCATTATCTTTAAAATTGTTTTTATTATGTACTTTGATTTTTTATGACCCATCATTTTTAATTAAATTTGATTGGCCCAAGAATTCTGACACGAAAATTGGGTCGCTGATGTTTATCCGCAGATTGTGTTGATTGATTGTGTTTATATTGATTGATGTTTTTCCAGCAAGGTCAACTGCTATAGTCATTAGTCCAGTTGGTATGGTGAAACATGAGTTCTGGGAAGTTGCGTTGTTCCTCCGCCATTAGGTGGTGATATCTGGCGACGACCTACACGTCGTTTTTGATCAAAACTTAATGAATAACAGCGGGAAATAATGCATGAAGTTCATGGTGAAAAGTACAGTCCGCTTTACTTTCCGCATTTGGGTAATAAGGCATGGGGTTGCACGAGTAAACGTTCGTTAACGTTTCACCTCTCTTTCACCCGTCTTTCCGCAAATTCTGTTCAAGGGCAGTAATTGTCTGCAATGCTATGATGAAGTGTTCTTACAGAGGTGGAACCTTCAGAGTAGATGAAGGGGCGAGGGCGACCTGGTTTATCCTCGTGGCGCCGCTAATGGAAGGTGTGAAACGCTTAGGTCGGCGGGGCCCGGCGGAAATCAGTGAGGTTCGGCGGGAGCCAGGGAGCTTCGTGTTTTTACATTTTGAATGTTTTGTCTGTGGATGAAACATTCCAATAACCTCACGTCGTAAAATTGAAAATATGAAACATATTTAAATATGAAATATGCATTCAAATGTTCAGTAAATATACTCAAAGGAAGCAAACGTTGTAATACCTTCGTCAAGCAGACTATACCTCGCCCGAGAGATGACCCCGAGGCCTCAGCTTTGCTTCGAAAGTTGCATGCGGAGAGGCGGTCAAAGAACGCGCCGTTGGCCCCTCCTCTGGTTTCTGTACCCATCTATGGTGAAATGAAGTTCTAACTTCTTGATAACTGAGCACTGAGGCTCAGTTTTGTTTATCATTGTTATTATTACTATTATTTACTTATGACCACTGTGAAATTAAATCCTTCCCCGCGAGAAACGGTAATGTTAAAGCGTCTAACGTTAGAAGTTTATAAACCAGTTTTAAAAACTATCGATTTTTGAAAACATCAAGGGGTGTGGACGCTATATATATTAAGAATGTAATAATATATTTCTCTTCAGTTTTTGATTTTAATGGTTGAACGCAGATGGATTCAAAATGTTTAAATGTAGATATATCAATCCATTCTAAAGAACGACAATACAACTTGTTTGCATTTGTTTCCTTCATATTGGATAACATTTTTCAAACAAATCATTTAATTCATGATAAATGAGATGAACGTATTCACATAATGTTTTGATCCATATGTATGTATGTATATTGTAACCTGTGTTCTGTCACGGACATTGTACGAGATTTTCCCCCGCTCGCGGCGCCGTCGTCGCTGCCGACATTTTCTTATCAGTAGCTGGGGGGTGTGGAGCAGGAGGGGTCTACCCCACTACCTTTGACGGTGACGCGCTCGGAAGGGGGGAGAGAGTGAGAAACGGTCGCGAGAGAAGGTTTGGAGACGCCGGAGTGAGCTTTAGGGAGGCAGGTGTTGTGTGTCTCGGGACGAGGGAATGTAGCTTACCGAGAATTTGTGCAGCGCTATGTCGCAAGCCAAGGCATCTGCCACCGCCTCTGTTCTCTGCAAGCTTTGCGGCCTTTTGTCGAGGCTATTGCCTCCAAAATGAGGTCGATATCCGGCCTTTTTACGTTCCTCGTAGTTTTTCTTTTGCACGAACTGCCACATTGCGCGAAACCGCGAGTTTGCTGCTTTCGCAAGAGGTGTGTAATGAAGTGTAAGAAAACAAGTGATGTAAAAATGCAGGTGTGTTTACGGTGGCATGAGAGAAAATAATTTCGTAGTAACTGTAGTGGTCACCGGTAATCCATAAAGGAACTGAGAATTTTGCAGCAAGCAATTGGCTATAAAATGCAGGTTAATGTAATGTTCATGCAGTTTACTGTCAAAGATTGTTTTTTCGGGCCAGTAAACTTCCTGTTGAATGACTGATATATTCTCCCGTTGGTATTTTCATAGTATCTTTGTACTATTTGCAGACGATATTTGAAGTTATGTATCTTTCTCAAGGGAGAACGTCACTGATCTCGGAAGGAATCTTGTTATTTTAATAATGTAACGAATTGGCAAGCGAACCTCGTGGTAGCTATTTGGGTATGGGCGGAAAGGGATTACCAACAGGAAATCGCCTCGCCAAGCAGGAAGAAAAAGTTGCCCTAGAGAAAGCACCCAAAGACTGAACAAAGGGCAGGCCATTCTAGAGGCAGGGCGGGGGAGGCGGCGTGACGTAGGAGGTCACGTGAGCCTCCAGTATATAAGAGAGTAGACGAAGCGAATGGATGGGTTCTGGAGAAAGAGTGAGGACCTCGTGCTGATGCACAAATTTGCACCAGAGCGGTGCAGCGGCGAGCAGTGCTCTCGAGGCAAGTCACGAGTTGACGCGCCTGTGGGGACTTTGTGTCCCAGATGTGACTGCGGTCACGTAGGAGTGATGCTGTGTGCGAGCACTGAGTGAGGTTTGGTTGAGACCCACCACTCACACATCAATCGGTTAAGATCGCTCCTGCGATCAAGGCACATTACGGATTGATGCGCCTGTAAGAACTTTGTGTCCGAGAGTGACATCCGATCACGGAAGCTTGGCTATGCACGCGCTTCGAATGTAGGAGTGGCGGAGTGCCACTAACGAAACCAATTTTCAATCGGATTTGGGTCGCTCCCGCTATCAGGGGATAGAAGAAGGTCTATCAGAGCTAGTGTATAAAGTGTAACCATTTAAATGTTCATATTTGTTTGTAAATATAACTATAGAAAAAGCTCGTGGCTGTGTTCGCTGTGAGTACCCATGACGTCACAATAAAATGCAAGTGCAGTTCCTGTTCTTTAAAGAGAACATTTTGGACGATAGTGTTGAGTCCAGGTCAAGTTAGAAATCAATTAGAACTATTCAAAGCTTTAATACATTATAAGTAATTAAAAGTGTTATCAAATTATATTTGCTATGAACTGTTGAACATTTTGGATGATAGTGTTAAATCCAAGTCAAGTTAGAAATCAATTAGAGCTATTCATAAATAATTAAAAGTGTTATAAAATTATATTTGCTATGAACAGTTGAAGAATTTAAGTGAACTGAAATATCTCAAAATAGATATTGTAATAAATAGTAATTTTCTATAATTTTAAAAGAAATTACTTTTGAATATTGTTTTCAAAACTATATTTATTCATTTTAATTGAATACAAAGATATTCCTTTATAATTCCAAAACAATTCCTGCAAGAAATTACCTCAACATATACATGCTGTATATGTTGAGGGACAGTTAACTGCAATTTTCGTGAACAAAAAGTACTACGACACTCATGCGAAATGCAGGTGCTCTTCCCTCTGATATGACTCGGTGCACTTCTCATCTCACCAGGGATTTCATTCATTCAATTTGATGAATTTGAATTTATTTTTTCACAGAAGATATTGCTGTGATTCTAATGTGTCGTAATTATAAAATTAATTCATGATAATTTTCCAGTTGATTTTCCCTTTTGGATGTGTTTTTTAATATTGTTAAATGTTTTTAGAGTCAATGTTATTGTCATTCTGTATTTTTTCTTTCAACGCGTATCCAACGACGAACAGTGTGGTTTCAATATTATATATATATATATATATATATATATATATATATAAAATGTTATTATGGTTTTATTTTTAACACCTATATTTTAAAACCATATTTTGTTGTCGGTATCTCATCCCTCCTCGGCGGGACCGGGGCCGGGGCCGCTGGCGCCGTCACCTGTGAGGGCGTCAGCGCCTTTTGCTGCCGCCGGGGGCGCGCCGGAGACTCGCCAGCAAGTAACGCACCCAAACAGCGGCGCCAAGCGTAAGCCGCCAGCAACATACAGGAGTGCACCGTTCCCTTAGGACCACGGCCAAGCCACGCGTGCCGCTAGTGCAGCACGAAGATCAACCTAGACCTTTAAAACATTTTCTGTCCTTATGTTTCTCTGTTATGAATGCAATGATATTTTTTCCAATTTTAATGGTTTGAACGCGGATAGATTCAAAATGTTTAAATGAAGATATATTAATCCATTCAAAAGAACGGCAATGCAAATTGTCTGCATTTGTTTTCTTCATATTGGATAATATTTTTTCAATACCAATCGTTTAATTCATGATAAATACGGATATCAAGGTATTCACATAAATGTTTTTCTACATGTTTTAATCCATTTTAGTTAAAAAACAACCATTTGGAAGAATTTAACCATTGCAAAAGATCTCTAACAGTGTAGATCTACGTAAGTTTGCGCAGTAGATACGAGCGCATATGAGAATTTTGAAAGTCATGAGGGTTTCGAGGCTACATTCTACAGTTTCTTTTGCCTACGCGCAAGGAAAGTAGTGAGATTATTGAGATTGCAATTCAATAAATTGCAATTCAGAAACATGCAACATTTATCATATTTACGCTTTCCGTCCGCGCTTTTTCATTACCGCCGGCTGAGAGGGTCCAGTGGCCACAGCCTGCGGCGATGCAGCGTCTCTGATAGGGGGGATCTAGGGTTCGAGTCACGGTACTGCGGATTTTCGACAGTAGCTAGTGGGATCTTTCGACAGTACTAGTGGGATCGAATTTAACCACTGCCTGGAGGGGAACACTAGCGGCCGGCCGCATTGAGAGCTAGTTTTTTGTGGTGTCTTCCATTATTTCCAGGCGAATGCCACAGCAGTATCCTGATAAACCAGCAATGAATCACCCGCAAACTTCCCTTCTACGGCGTTGTTCTCTCCTCTTCTTCTATACACGTACACATATACTTGCAAGCACTACACAACAACATGCTATATTCTGGGGCCAGTCGGGAACTTAGATCTTATCCCGGCTGGGGGGGATACCTGAAGAGGACATTTTCCACAAGCTGACGTAAGTCGGTGCCAGATACACGTCCCAGTGAGGAAGGAACTCCTCCAGAGGACAGTTGCACTTCTCCACCGTAGAACGTCATGCTCAGTTATTAACTGATTTTGACGTTAAATATGTAAATAAAAACCCCACACCTCCCAACTACAATATGCACTTCACTCACGGGACCAGTGTCCAAAGAAGTTGACGTGCCCAGAAATACGAAATGCTCAAACAATTACCCGTTTTACTAACCGTATATGCTGTATAATTATGTGAATGATAGCCATTTGACCTTATAAGCTATTTTTTAATATCAAGAAGAACAGTACGAGATAAATGAGTAAGAATACGCGTCCCACACTTCACACGGCGCATTTTGATAAGATACATTTTCTATTGGGACTTTCAAATTTCTCATCCGGGAATAAATGTTGTGAAGACTTCCAAAATTACCGAAGTAGTTTCATTTGCAAAGTTTCACCTACGCCAATAGAAAGTGATAGCTACAAACACTAAACTCAAAATCCTTAGTCAACATAACGTTTTGAAAGGGAGACGCAAATGATTTATTTTTGTGTTTATTATTTAATTATTATTCTCCATCCACCTAAGGATTTTGTTTTGATATCTGCGAAACAAAAATGTTTTTATTCATTTCTAAATTTTCTGTTTTTCATGTTACGTAAGATAATATGAAAGTATAGAAATATATAGTTCATTTATAACACTCCAATTACTACAATTACCTCTCACACAATTACCTAACACACAAAGTACAGAAGTATGTTTCTGAGTGTATTCTATAATTTGTGTACAAAATCTTATCGGCATGTTTTTTTAAAAGTATTTCTTTTCATTCGGCAAACTTTGTCCTTCGAGAAGATTAATTAATAAAACACACAGTTTTTATCCAGTTTGTACGGTCTGTATGATGAAATTTTCATTGATAAGGGATAAACTGCAATGAATAAATAAGTTAATTGTGTCAATCTTATCTCTATTAATAACGTATTATTTTTTCGTTGTTACATTATGTTCGTTGTTCGAAAAATAAAAACAATTTGGAGGCAGGTCTGAATCCCAGCATCTCGTTCTGGAAACGTCCTTGCTCATTTATGTGAACTCCATTTCATTCAACCTCCCGCGTTCATTGTCTTCGAAACTTCTGCTTTCAGCTCTTCTTTCGAGACGCACAAGATGATCTATCTGACAGCGGCGCAGAATGATGTTTTGACGAACACAGCAGCAGGCCGACAAGGCCTCCTCCGGCGAGCCTTGCCTACGCGGGCGGCGGCGGGGACGGCGGCGGAGACGGTGGGGCCCGCGCCACGAGAAAAAGGAATCGCGCGCCGCCAGTCGCTGCGAAGAAACTGGCGCGGTGGCATTCTCTCCATAATGGCCGGAGAATCATAGAAATCTCTTGGGCAGACGACTTCGGGATTCCGAACCGAGATTTGCCGCTGGCAAACCTTCCCCTACGGAACCCACGTGTACCCTCCAGAATGGTACTCAATTCACAACACATTACATAATGTACATGTAGTACATTATGAATTATATAAAATCCATTGCAGAAAACATTCTCGACTTGTTTTCTTGTCATTTTCAACCATAGAAAATCTCAGAAACAGTATTTTTAAAATAATTTTGAAGTTCCCAACTAATATCTTAAATGCTGATTTTCGTGAAATTGAAATGCCATAATCATGAAGGAGTCTTCATGATTATACTTTTTCAAAAAACTTGAAAGGTGAGAGTAACGAGTTTAGTCAAAACGTACAGCAATACTTTCACTATATTATTAGCTGCATCCTCTGCAAAACCATAAATTCAAGCGTTATATTTGGATAGGTATTACGTAAAACATGAAAATGTTTTACGTTTTCATCCAATTTTTTCTAGAATTAATACATTAAAATAAATAAATATATGTGTGTACCAACCAGTGTAAAATTCTCTTTATGCAACCGCCATCCAGGAAGTGCGTTTGCACTGTCTGACGAACTTAATTAATACATTAAAATAATCAAATAAATATCTTTTGTGTGGATTTGGATGGTCGAGGTGGCTATGAGCGTGTGCCGACTCAACGCTCCGGTCCGAAAGGTCGCGGATTCGAGATCCACCTTGGGCATGGTTGTTTGCCCCTCGTCTCTCATGTATGTGTTTCCGCGGAGGGCTCTCTCACCTCAGGGCGTTCTGCTCACCTCAAATCAGAGGAATCTGCAAGTGTGTTGGTGTCTGTCGTAAGGTCGAATATGCGTCCCATCGGGGCGTAAAGGATAATCGGCTATCTGCTGAAAAAAAGCCCTAGAAAATATAATTTAATTATGTTTTGTTTTTCAGGATGGGAGAAAACGTGATCCTAGAAACGTGGCCCAACGAACGTTGTTTAATGAAGAATAAAAACTTACAAGTTAATGATTATATGAGTTTGTGTTTTTATTTCTAAATTTTTGAAAACTCATCTGTCAAAACATCTTGGTGGCCAAACACTTCTGGTAAAAATGCCATTTTGCCAGTCTGGCGTGTTCACTGCTCCTGAGACAGTTCGTTTTCATGTTTTCACATTACTTTTAAACATACAGAAGAGACTTTGGTAAGATGAATCTGATTAAACGCTTATACTATGTGAATGAAAGCTGCATCTAGCATCAAATCCTTCATTATCTTGTTTCGTCTTCTTAAGAACAGACATTAAACTAGTTCATCAAGACATGGTTTAGGAATCCTGTGGGAAATAACACGAACCTATAGTATAAAATTAATGTAAATAATTTTCAAACTATAGTGCATTGTCACTGTTTATGCTGTTAGAAGGCTAGATAACACAGATGATGAGCGCATTTGATACTAAACGCAAAGATGGCACAGCAAAATGATGAGCACAAATACGATGAGCGCCCGGCAAAACCCAAACCAGTCACATCGGATATCTGTGAGGTCGTAGGTGGAGACGGAATCGTCACGAACCACACCAGGCGGGCAGAGGGAGACCCCCGGGGGCTATTCCCTATTGGCTATCGCTCGACCGCCACCCCCGCGCGCGCCGTTAAAAAGACGCCTGGGAGCTATCGGCGGCCGGATATAAGGGGAGCAGGCGCGGCCGCGTCGCGCGTTCGCGCCAGCCTTAATTAAAAACCAACACGCGATCGCTTCACGCCCACGCGCGCGCGCGCCCGATACCGGCGCGTATAATCCCCTAAAGCGCCGGCCGTGACGCGCTGGCCTTTGCGAAGACGCGCGCGCAGCGCAGCGTCGTGTTCGCTGCCAGTGGCGTCGCCAGCCGCGCAGCCCGGGGAAGGAAGGGGGCGTGGACTGGGCATGCGCGCTCTCGCCTGCAAAAACGGCCGTGTTTGTGTGAGAAGCCTGGCAAGAGCGAGCGGGGGCGAGGGGGCTGGGGGAGAGGGAGCGGGGAGGGGCGAGGCGGGTCGCGGCGAGGCGAGTCGCAGCGGGGCGGATCGTGGTGAGGCGGGTTGTTGTAAGGCGCGATGCTGCGGGCATGGAGAGGTGTAGTGGGGCGGGGCGGGGCGCGGAACGGGACGGGGTGCGGGACGGGACGAGACGGGACGGGGCGCGGGACGGGATGGGACGGGGCGCGGCGCGGGACGGGACGGGCCGGGACGGGGCGGGGCGCGGGACGGGGTGCGGGACGGGACGGGACGGGATGGGGCGCGGGACGGGGCACGGGACGGGACGGGATGGGGCGCGGGACGGGACGGGGCGCGGGACGGGACGGGGCGCGGGACGGGATGGTGACATGTCGTGGCGTTATGAACGTGGCGGGGCGGGATGGGTCGGGAAGTGGTGAGGCGAGGCGGAATGTGGCGGAGCAGAGAGGGTCGTGGCGGGGTGTTGCGGGGTATGGTGGGGATGGGAAGGGTAGGGAAGTATCGAAAGAGACGTGGACGAAGGTAAAAACGCAGGTCGGCGCAGGACGCGCGGTAGAATTGTGCCTCTGGTATGCACAGAGATGCAGTGCGCCCGACCGCTGCGCCTACATATGACTGGCTCCCTGGCCACCTACACGGGATAGGCTCAACGGCGTTTCTTTACGATTGGTCAGTTCAAACATATAACAGTCTGTTTCTATGGAGACTGTTTTTCCATTTTCTCTCTGGTTTGAAGGCAATACTAGTTGCACACTTTTCCTTCGTACCTGCGCAGAGAGCCTAGTTCAGCTTGAAACGTTCAACTTCAAGTAGAAGATGGCTACGCCAATTTACCAAGAAAAAAGTCTGCGATTACTAATCACAAACTCGTAAAATACTGGATTACTGGGTGTATCTAAAACAATGTGGTTCATACTATTTTTCTATTTTATCACTTCAACGTCGTTACTCTGCTTGCTGACTGCATCCAGACATTTAAAGTATCCAATTCTGTCTATCTTACTTCATTTTCTTCGTCCTACTCTCATTATCTTTATTTTTATTTCCTACCTCAGCAACATCATCATTCTAATCGTTTAGAATTCACACATTTCCGTAATCTTAACCATGTATCTTCGCTTCATACACCATCCGTTTTGCGTTTTCCTACATCCCCAACATGTCCCGTGAACAAGGGCGGCTTTCCAAGCAACAGCCCGAGAGACGAGTTCGTTTAACGAAAAAATTCTTTTTCGAATAAAAAAACAAGCTGTCTAATACTCTTCGGGAGAACAAACACAGGCACGGTAGGAAAAAATAGCGTCACGTGAATCTAATTAGATAGCATTAGTGTAATTACTTTTACCGGTTAAAATGAGTTAAAACATTGTTGAAATACTTTAGGTTAATTAGCGAGCGAGCTGCGGGCAGAGCAGAGCGGGCCGCGGCGCGGCATGACGCGCGGCGGCGGCGGCGACCGAGGAGGAGGAAAGGAAGCAGGAGGAGGAGGCAGAAGCGGCGAGGGTGGGACAGCAGCGCCAGTTAAGGGATGCGGGGAAGACGCGCTTCGAGGAAACGGAGAATGGGTTGTGAGAGCTGTAGGGTTTGCCACTGAAAGCAGGAACACCCGAGAGGCTTAGACGGTTCATGTCATACGTAACTTAAGACTATTGAGAAAAGCAGACGCTCTTTTCTAGCCTATTTGTTTCAATAAACTTTCATTTTTTCAAAACAGTTTGAATTTTAGACTTGGTGATGTATAGCAACAGTTTGAGCTTGTCACGTTTCTCGTTAACGCACATGAAGACGTTTTAATTTTTTTCGAATGGAAGGTCCTCAAACACCTTGAACTTCTCGCTTCTTAGAAAAATTAATTATATGTATTACAGTAAACCTAGGTTAGTCCGAACTAGCTTAACACGAATTTTACCGTAAGACGAACAAAACATTGGTCCCGTATCATTGATATTAATATAAATTATTCCATGTAATCTATGAAATTTATTATTATTGAAATAACATAATGTTCTCTAAAAATAATAAATTAAACATTGAGACAGATAAAGACTTATTCAATTTAATTACAAAATACTTATAATTATAAAATATCTTAATATTTTTAATAAGATTATTATAAGACATTAGATAATTATAAGATGATGATAAGATATTTTAAGATAATCAAGAAATTTTCATACGATAGGAGGTTTATACTGATTAACAAAAGCTAATGTCAATTGAATATCTTTTTCGCATTGGCATTGTTCAGTTTATATTTAATAAAGAATATTACATACAGTAATTAATTTCAAAAACATTTTCTAACTTCTAAAGAGTATCCTAAAAATACATAAAATGTATATAATTAAATAAATATTACAGGTAAACTCATAAGTTTTCTCAATGATGAAATCAAAGATATATATTGCTAATGTAAAAGTGATATAGATCCACATTTTATTACTTTCACCAAAAATACATTTTTCTTAATACTTAAAAGCATTTTAAAGTTCTTTATAAGTTATTTTGTTAATCCTCCCTGTGTTTTCGGGAACAAGTTAATCTACATTCTACTTATTATTTAATGTGACATATACATTATTCCATTTATCCTGTGAAAACTTACTTAAAATGAAGTGCATTGAATGACACATTTAACGAAATATTCAAAAATATCTCTCCGAAGAGGAATCAACATTTCTTGACACTCAGTAACAAATTTCCACAAGCAAAATTTTGAAATAGAAATAAACTGATAGGGAATTGTTATTTATTTCATTCATTACGTTTTAAACATTATTAATTTTAGGTAGACTTCTATATAATTCAATGTGCGAAAGCTTCAAAATGCAACATCCCAAAATATTCATTAAATATAATCAAAATTCAAATAGTTTATCTGAAAGATATCGCAAGAACATAAAAACATGCAAGTAAATTTTCCGCATATTCGGTTTGTCTGAAATTACAAAGGAAGCCCAAAACGTGATGTTTCATGATGATGCATACAACGTGAAATTTCTGAACACACTGTCCTTACTGCTGAAATTTATGATTAAAAATATAAAAACATTCCGCACTTGATCATCTCTCCGGTTTTGGCGGAGGTTTTGGACATTGTGGATGTCTTACTCAACAAGGTGTATGAAATACAATTTTGGAGGTATTAGTATAACATTAATGAAAAGCCATTTGACAAACAGGAAGCAAAATGTAGAAATAAGAAAAATACACCCTTTGTGGGTAACAGCCTTTTGAAGATCAATGATAAATGTTGAGGATTTATTATGAAGCCTGCTGAGTCTAAAAAATGTTACAAAAGGTAATGAATAAACTATCTTAGTGTAAATATTAAAAATAGAGTATAATTTTGTAAGCAGTGTATAAGTAAGAAACGTTCGGTAATCTTTAAATATAAACACATTACAATTTTTTCCTTTCCTTAAAGATGTTGCTTTATCAATGGATCAAAATGAAGCTCCCATTGCAATACTTTGAGATCTTTCGAAAGGTTTTGAAGTCACTGACCATAACAATTGGCTTCCAAATTACTGTGATATGTAATTCATATCATTATCCCAGACTGGATACCATAAACCTTAAATATTGTCTAAATATCAATCGCAAATAGTAGAAATACCGAACTGGCACAATAGAACAATAATGACTAATCTTTCCGATTCTATGCCAAATGAGCATGGCTTCCAGCAGGGTTCGGTCTCAGTTCCTAACATCTTTCTTTTATATGTAAATGTTATACCCTGAAGCATTAAAAAAGGAAGAACAGATATATTTGCTAATGTCAAGAATGCTTTTCGCAAAAACAAAATAAGTAGTACGATTTCAAATGTTTCAAATTGTATTCGTAATAACAAATTGAAAGTAAACGAGGGAAAACTGTTTTAATGCAGTTTTGCATTTCAAATACACAATCATATGTGGCGCTGAAAGTGAAAATATTCTATTGGCTGACGTTAAGCACGTGATGCATATTCTTCTGCCTCAATTCAATTAAACCTCACATGGAATATTCTTTTAAATAAATGCAGTACTAAATTAGGTTCGTTCAATTTGATTTGAATCATTTTCATTAAAGAACAGTAGAAACTGTGGGTGACAGATAGGAGAGAAGTATCATCTGTGAAGGTTTTTCTGAGCTTCAGAATCTTTTACCTACCATTTTATTATGCATAGTTAAATGATGAATAAAAATATCAACAAAGCGACAAACGAAAAATAGATATTTTCGCTTTCGAGAAATAAAAAAACTTATTGGCATCGGTAAACGAACTACAGATTTGATTGCTAACAAATAGCAACACCAATCCCGGCTCTATTGGGTATCCAAACATTTGACTGTAGTACGGAGTATTGCCATCTCTTTCTATCCATACAATTTTACATAAGACTCTCTCTTTCTACCGCAAGCTATGTTGCCGATTCAGGAGGCTCGGAGTTATTCGGCTCGTCCATCCTGTTCCACGCGCAAATACTTAACAAGTTCATTCAACGATAGCTTCAGTTGTGTTGATCTTCGACAATTGAGTTTTTTTACCACTTATTCCCGGAACTCTTATGAATGTGGTGGTTATTTTGTAATTTAGTTGTATGGTTTAATTTCCATGAAATTAATTATAAATGATAGGCAAATGCTTATTTCTACATTTTGACGTCCCTAAATTTTCACTACACGAGAAACTATTTTATTACTGCAGAAAAGCACAAACACCCAGCGGATGAAATGGCAAGGTAAGTCCAAATTTTGATATGAGACCAACCACATTTCTGTATGAATCATGGTTATTGAGTTAGACGGTAATAAAAACAATATTTCGTGCGCTCCGAACGATCATCTCACGTAGTTCAGTGATATTGAATACTTCTCAGCAATTCTCAACAGGCGATGTGAAAGGAAAAATAGAGTATTTGTTTTTGAATTTCACTTATTAAAAACAATGAAATACATTTAAACATATCCAAAAATGAATTAGAATTTTTACAGTTAATAATATTAATGCCAAAGACATTCAAACAGTAGTTGTCGTAAAATGTGCTTTCAAATGTAAATCTGAGATGAATTATTAGCTGAGTGTTCGAAAAGAATATTATGCCTTGTCCGTACAAAACCTTGCAGTATTCGATACCATTAATGTCATCTCACCTTTGTGAATGGGTTTCCCCTTTATTTTACATTAAAAAAGTGGATATATTGGACGTATAAAATGACTTGGGACTGAAAATTAACAATATTGACCTTGATATAGATGTCATTCGCGCAAAACAATTGAAGCCTCGTCGGTATGGGATGAATAAACAACCTGTTCCAACTGGATTTGGACTTGTTTTGCTATTGATATTTCAGTTTTAACTTTAATTTAAAGGTCTGTTTTTTTAAATAATAATGCTAATAATAATACATCTTTTTTTATCAAAAATCTTTAATTTCTAATATTAAGCCATCTATTTAACATGTTTTGAAATTATTTTCGTTCAATTGGTATTCTAATTTGTTCCAGTCTTGTAAGTGATACGTAACTGAAGGAAGAGTGAGACCCCCTGCCGAAATCCCATCTTGCTTATGAATAAAAAAGTAGGAAAAATAACTTTGTCCTCTGTGACCTTCACACTCGCAGATTGGCGAAACCCTGAGTCTATCGTCTATCGGGGAAAACAGCTCCCCAATACCGTATGGTATTGGAAGCGAGTGCAGCAAACATTCTCAACATTTCGCCAGCTGGTAGAACACCAAGCAAAACCCACACACTATTAAAATTTTGAAGTGTTAGGGAGTATTAGAAATAGTGTATTAGAGACGTTTTGCATCAAGACCTTTCATGACCTCCGCGCTTCCTGCAACGAGCAAAATTGCATCGGCAGTGCCAAAAACGTTTATCAACCTGTCAGATTTTATAGCGCGTTCGTTCTTTGACGACTGATGGCAAAGGTTATATGCGTTGGTCTCTTTTTAGTTTCAACGGCACAGTATACTAATTTTACTGAAGTCGTAAACCAATACTATTTTTAAGAAACGTAAAAAATAAACTTACGTACGATGCACTTGATGTTATTGTTTTGAAACTTTTTATTTGAACCCATTATTGCGAAAATTTTGTTTCTAAGCAAAAGTGAAATGTATTTATTTATTTGTCCCATATCGAGATAACATTTTCAGAGGCTCATATCTTTGCAATAATTGTATTTGGATTATTCCACTATCTGTTCGACCTTCTTGTCTTCCGAACCTGTCATGTAAACACTCGTTTTTTACCTGCACACTCTCCAGGGAGAGGGTGTTGCTCAGACCCTGACGACAGCGGCGAGGCGCGGCGATTTCCACACTTCGACAGGCAGCAGGTCATGAAAAGTATGAATACTATTTGTCGCAAAATCACTACTTGCGATGCTTCTTTCTTCAAAAATCAATATTTATGAATTTTTAAAAAGTGCTGAACAAGCAGGCAAAATTTCATGCCAATAAGTGTATCAATCACGGCGAGTGTTGCGTGTAAGCGCTGCTGAGAAGTGAAGTAACAACGCTGTTCTCCATAAGCTCTGTACTGCAATCAAATGCTTGGACGCACTATACATTTAGCACATCTATTAAAAGGAGAGCTCAACAAACTTTCGCCCAGTGAAGCTGCATTTATCAGAAAAAGTATCATTATTGTACGCATTAAAAAATCTTTCAAATTTAGTCAGCGACGATGCAGCTCGTTCCGTGTACTACTTTGTGAATGCAAACATTCCCGCATGAAATGTCATATTCTGGGGCGATTTTGGCGAGAAAGTAAAATGATTTATTAGTAAAATCGACGAAAAATGCATAAAAAGACATAAAAATGTGTCATTTTCTTTCCGTTTAACAAACAAATGTCTATACTAAACGGCATCGTTCTAAAGTGAAACGAAAATCAAATGACATTTCATTAAAATCCGTCCCTAGTCATAATATTCCTCGGGAAGCACATTTTACAGTAGCCAGACATTTAGAATACAGGCAAAATATTGAACGAATAATAACAAAAAATGCAATCCACATGATTCCACTAGCCTCTCTTCATTGGGATAACATTTATCATTTCATTGCGATATTTATTTACGAATAAGTAGTTCTGGACAAAATGAACTTCTCAAGGGTGAAAAATATTTTCAGTAAATACAAATTTCTATAATTGTAACACTCAAGGTAGTAATCATATTCTCGGGTATTAATATCAGCAGTTCAACAAAAATCACATACAATGCGTGTAGTACATTATTTTACAAGTCAGATGACATATAACGACAATATATACCCAAGTGTAAGTCCCAAATAAAATCTTTTCTTCTGAATAAGTGTTTCTACACAATAATTACAAACAATACAGACCGTAAAAATAAATGTATTTATTTTAGTTGTATTTAATGAATTAGTTAACACTTGTACTGAGTAGTTTTAAAAGTTTAACTAATCCTATAACATGTAATGTGCTTCTTGGTTAGTGATGCCCATCGCGACCAGGTTTTTCGTCGTGTTTCTGATTTATTGAGCAAAGGGTGAAATGGCCCCCGGTTTGCTTCTGACATTAATGAAGCTTCCCCATGCGCACGTTTTGTTCAGCTCTCCTTTTACAAACAGGGTGTGGTTAATAGAGCCATAGGTATAAGAGGCTATTTTGTTAGCAATATTATAAAATAAAATCTGTTGTTCGCTTAAAATAAATTTTCTAAAAATCGGGAACCGCAAATTTCTATTTTTTCAGATGTTGCTAAACTTGGTTCATTGGTATTTTTATTTATCTTTAAACTATATACAATAAAATGTTGGGGGAAGGGATCCTGGAGCCCAAAATCCTGCGCAATTTATACTTTTCCCCCCATACGTCTCATACAGTTTCTACTGTTTCTTTTAATTTTTAAAATTCAAAACATCAAAAATCATAGTATAAAAGGAAATTTACGAAAACCTTACATAAAAGTGCATTTCGTATCCTTATCAGTGCTATTCGTATCAGTGCATTTCGTATCCTTATCAGGGCTATCGGACGCTACAAATAGCATCTTCCTACGAGTCTTAGCCCAAGAATTCGACTTTCATCAAGGCATCGAAATAAAACAAATAAGTAAAATTAGTCTCAAGCCTAAAAAAATTGAAGGGCCCAAGACATGAATGAGACAAGAATGATGGCTTATTCTGGGAGAAGTACGATTGGTAGAATGCTCATATTATAAAAAAACTGTCCACATCCCCTCTTAAAAATTCTCAACAAAGCAGTATTGAAATAAGAACCAACAATAACAATCTATCTCGCTTATTACTCTTCAACGTCTCAAACTGTTTACATACATTTTACTTTTGACCCAACAACAACGCCCAACTCACATCCACTTCATGATCCTAACCATAAGCGACTAGCGCCAAACAACACAAACTCCAAAACAAAAGTTCATTCAAATATTTTTGATTTATTCCATCACAACACATACAATGGACATAAATAAATCATTCCAATAATTATCAAACAATACAAAGGTCATTATCAATCGTATTTCAATTGCAAATCGAATATGTACTAAAGTCCAAATGGAGGCCTTTTCGTATCTTATTCGAAAAATCTACACTCTATATTCAAACTAAATTACTCCATACTCCTGTAATAGATATATAACCCTTGCGATTTCCCCTAAATAATAGAATTATAACATTAATAGTCTACAAACCTTTCGAAATAAATCACACCATAATTTTTACTGCATTATTCCAATCAAAAACACTCATTACACTAGAAGGAGACCTTAATACCTAAACGTTAACAGGGGACGCAGAACCTCCAATTCTGAAGGTCTGTAATTACGTAAAAAAATAACGAATTGTGAAATTACAACTAATCTTCTCTCCAGTAACACACATTACCCGCATGACCAAAAGAATCCCTGGACACGCTGGATATTGAAATCACCAATATCTAAATATACGTCCACTCTACTTCCATCATGAAACTAGATTCAGATTCATCTTCCAGCCATTACTTTAAATTAACAATCCCCCTCACATACTCATTCACACGTTATTCACACAACATCAACTGGGAAATGTTTGGTAGTTATTAACTTCAGCAAGCCAATAAACAGCAAATAATAGACACGTGTGAAGTTTGTAAACCGGCGATAGCAGAGGTTTCTTCTTCTTGCTTCATATTTAGTAATATGAAACAAAAATAATTCCATGACTTTTATCACAGCAAACTATTCCTAAAGTGTATCTTGAGACTGCATGAACATTAAGTTACTAGCTCAATTTGGCTTTGGCTTAAGTTACAAGCTGAATTTGAGTCACCGACGATTTACACTATTTAAAAATATTTTCCTGTATTGAAAATTTCTACTATATAAGTTCTCAATTTAAAAAAAATTAAACCTACAGTTAATAGATTTTTTCGTCCTCTGGCATCTGTCTATACTTGGCGCGACAGCCCGTGGACGGGCCATTGTCTACCAGCAGTGTCCCGGCCTCGCGGCCAGGGGCTAAGTAGTATGTATGGTTAGCACGAAGACATCCATAAGCCGCATTCTGATCTTCTCAACCCGAGAAATGAGTTTCTTATCGTCATACAGCAACACTTACTGGGACAGTTCAAAGAAAACGCACATTATAATATTGCCTGACAGGGAATCGAACCCGGGTTCGCGTCGCGGAAAGCGAGCACGCTTACCAAAGAACTAGATCACAAGGGACGTTTTCCAGTAATAGTATGTGGAAAGTTATCTATTAAGCATAAAAATTAAATTGAAAAAAATCCAAAAAAAGTGTGATCGCCTATTCGTCGGATGTTCTTTTGGGTTACATTCACTACCCACTCCAGAATCAGGTGTTCGAGAACCTAGTTCGAACGTTCCCAGAAGAGTTGTTCTGGAGAGAACATTATTTCAGTGTATTATCAAGCGGATTATTAAAGAAAGTCTCTACATTTGCAAGCACCTATTTCAGAACATATTGTTCCCTTCTTACAGCTTGTAATAAAATATAGTTTTGTAGTGAAAATTATCCTAATAAGGGGATTATCCCATTAGCATTATCGTATATGCTGCACATAAAAGGAATCATTCTAAAACTATAATTCTCGTACCGGATGACAACACTGACGATGAAGCTCTCCCTTTCGAGTGATCCATCCTCTGCACTGCATCCAACCTCTGCTCTTACAGTCTGGTGGACAAAATTTCGAACGACTTGCGCCATTTATTGCCTGGATGCCGTGGGCCGCCTCATTGGCGTTACGTTTAGCTGTCACCACACCTGCATTGCGAAGCCCTACTGGAGCTCTCTTGACGTGGCAGTGGTGATTTCAAACGATTTACAGGCGAGAAGAGCATGACATCTTTCTTTGTGCATTTTATTCGCGTTTTCGGGATTATGCTGTTTCTTTGAGTATACTGCGATTTTTTTAACTTTGCCCCTGACAGGAATCAGCTGTTTCGCTGCCATCCAATCGGGAAGCTTATATGCTACAGTGATGTCCCTATGGTGACGTTTAAGCTCCCGACTGGATGAAAGCGTCAACAGCTGATTCTGTCAGGAGCAAAGTTAAGAAATCGCAGTATAATGTCATGAACAACTTGTACACAGAAATTATTAGCTTTCGACATTGTCCTTGCAAATGGATCATTGTTCTTGACTCTGTTATTCTCACATTACAAAATAACCAAAACCTAATAATCTGCCTTAATACTGAAAATACATTAACATAGAACCAAATTCAAGAAATAGGTATAGCACAAAGCTCTTTATAAAATACACTTTATTATTAAATAAACTGAAGAAAATAACTTACAATTAACACAAGTTTTATTGCAACGTTTGGGTTAGTTGGCATATGTCATTAGTATGTCATAATAACCAAATCTTCATACAGCGTTTGGAAATATTCGAAGACGTGTTATTTTATCACATATATTATTTAATTACAGAAGTTTTAAATTTGATATTGTCAGCCTCTTGAATCATGACCTAAGGATTATATTTATGGCAAAAAGGCGGTAATTATAGTAAATCACAGCGTTTCACTACTATAGATGCCTTGAAACTCCTAAAAGCACGTTTTTTCTATATTTTTCAGTACTTAAAGGACTTAACTAACAACAGTGCCAATCCATTTGCCTCTTTGAGAGGACTCAGACGAGCTATTGATCACTAGGTGTCGTAGGTCACCCAAAACGCGTTTTAGTTGCCTGAAAAAGGGTTTTGGAGACATTTCTTAGAATCTTCTGAATGGATCCACAAACAAATCATCAGTTCCCATCAAGAGTCCGAGAGGCGTCGAATGACACCTCATTTGTCTCGATTGGGGGAACGAAAGGGGTCGAACCGTGAGTGACGGACGGACGCAGGTCACTCGATTACTATATAAAAATAATTCCAACATCGAAATTACGCATTTCATTGAATGGTTGACAAATCTAGGGTCCAAAGTAACATGATGTGCCAAGAAATAGTTTCTTCAATTCTATTGATCGGCCAGTTTCTTTCTCTTCTCCCAGTTCTACTTCATGCGGCATCCGACTTCCTCAGTGTTCGGACTCAGGTCACGTAAAATGTTCTTCTAGAGATTTCGCTATTTCAAATGACTTCCTGCCTCCCGCGGAGCTGAAGATCGTCGGTTGTGGATTGCAGCCTCGTCGAATTATGACATTCTAACAAGAACTCTTAAATCACATGACAGATGAACGTCCCCGTGCAGTGCAATTGTTTCACTGATTGGTCGATGGATTGTGATAGAAAGATTAAAAATACATAGGTGACGAAATTGCTGACTAGTGTCAACAAGTTGTAAACGTTTGTTTGTACAATGCTTATGTTCATTCATAAATTCCTAGCATACATCTTAAGCCTAGGTAATCTAAAATTTACGGATATAAGTTCAACGTTGCACGGGATGATTTCTGGCTGTTTCAGTTATATTGAAAGACATCGCTTTCTGTTTCACCATAAAAATGAGTTTCTTAAGCCCAAGTATATAATGCGCCGAACCCGTTTTGAAATTAATTTTATAAACATATTGATAAAATATTAACAATAAAGTCTAACTCTAGTGTTCATGTCAGTTATGGCTTTAATTAGGGAATACAATATTGTTGTTTATGTTGCTACAAACCACAGAATAAATGCTGACTTATGTAATGAATAAATGTATTTTGGGAGTGATCATTGGGACACTCTCCAGAAAGAATAAAATTAATGGAGAAGAGATAGTAAAGAGAAGAAACGTATATAATACGAGTCGCATGATATAATGGCTGAACTTGTTTACTAAGCACGTTAAGGTCGCGGGCTAGGTAACCAGCTCATTAGAGTTTGTGGGTACTACGCCATAGAGCACTTGCCGCGAGGTTTAATAGTAAGGGTTGTACAAAATTGCTCTGGGTTGGCGGGTATCAATGAGTAACTTACGGCCCGTGACAGTCATTTGGAGTTGAGGTATCAATTGAACGTTATTGTCCCAAATTGAGCTATATTAATTCCCAATTTATCATCTAAAGCAAAATGTGATCCATTAAAATGAAATCATACTGCAGTCAAATTTCAAATTTGTCAATTGAGAGTAAAAGTAAACATTTAGAATCAAATGGATCTTGATCACCTATCGTGCTTTCATCAAAGTGGCATATACTCTGCGTTACTTCCTACATTCAGGTTGGAAGTTTAACGAAGATGTTTGTCATTTAAAATTCTTGCAGTGTTCAGAACGCTTTGCGCCTCCCCTTCCACTTCTTACTTCGCTTGCGCTTTACATTCCGATGGTGTTCAGGGTTCCGGACGTGTACACTCTTTCTGGATTTAGGGGAATGAGAGCGGAGTCAAGGGAAGTTGCCCGTGCTCGCAGAATCGCCGAAGTTCTCAGAATGTGTTAAGTAGCTCATGCGGGCGCAGTTTGGCCATGACTTGTGTACCCGTATACAGCAGTGTTGTACAAGGTCGATGTCCACGAGCGGGAGTCCGTGGCACGATTGCCATGACGAAATCGCCCCTCGCGCAGTTCATTACCCTGCACCAGAAACAACGCTCATCCCTATTGTTAAATGGCGAGTTTACTAATTGAGTTTATGTGTGTGTTCCCACGCTAGTTGCGCAATAAAGCTCGTGGCATGCTACGGTTTGCCACGACGCGTGCCACAGCCCACCAGTAGAAGGACCTTGACACAACTGGTATACAGGTTCAAAGAGAAAATTCAACCATGCATTTGCATTTCTTTCCTATCATTGCATTACATATTTACGTTTAGGTGCACAAAACATACTGAGGTGGGCAATATCTGACATACAGTTGAATACGAGTTAAAAGGCTGGAATCACTTCAAAAGGTGTCACGTAAACTGGCCGCCAAGCGATTAGGGTCTCGCATGTATTTTCTACTTCTTTAATATCCATCGATGCCCTCTTCCGCCTTGGTAGTTTCCTGGCGGACATGACACTCATTTCACGAACGTTCAAGAGCTGTGGTAATTTGTGCCTTCCTCCGGTCGCTGTTATTTTGTCATGATTTGTGCTAGTGCGTCCGCCCCCAACCCACGCATACTAGAGCGAGGCAACCTTGTGTTGGAGTTCAACGTTTCATCCGGAGCTCTTTAAACTTCGTACTAATCCGCCTCATATTTTCTGCGATTGCAGCACTCAACGAACGACGGAAGAACTAGCCTAGCAACGTTGTCCCTGATATATAATATGGTGATAGAATGAAGAAAATAGTCGAAGACAGTATGAATAATGATAGGAGTAAAGCAATGTGAAGAAGCAATGATGCGTTTGACAAAGGCGAGTTTACTTGAATCAATTTGAAAGTTGCTGATATGGATAGGTAAGCTTAGAATTTTAGGAAGGTGTTGTACAGACGTCTGTGATGGAAGAAGAATAATTATGCTGGTGTGGTCGAGGGAAAACATACGACCAATAAACTAGTGAGAATGCAATTAATGCTTTTGGAAACATCAACAGAGCTCATTTTTGAGTATTCATTGTCACTCACATAAATGATGATGGAAAAACCCTAAATTTGGTTTCTTTTGTCTGTTATCCACTCATTCACTTTCCACACCGAAAAAAAAATAACGCCCTACTAGTTTAATAACCTTGTTGCCAAATTTTCGTTGCAATTAGGTGTTTACGAAAACACAAATGACATCTCCTGCAAATAGCATATTTATGAATAGAAGCGCTGATAGATGATAATACGTGTCTAGAAACGTGAGCACGGGACTACATTGAAAGGCAATCACACAGCACGTGACGGGATAATTTTCGTTGTATATTAAATAATGTCGAAAATGATTGTTTAGTATAGTCAAATGCCCTCAAAGCCTGTCGAGGTCCTTAATGATTAGCAGAGAGAAACATTAATGATGGTAAACTAGGGAAACTGACAAAAGTAAGGTAGTTTGTCTTCGCTTTTTTGAACCAAGACAAAAATTCTCAAGCGCTAACTGGTCCTACAAGTAGCATCTTTTTTTTTTTTTTATCACGAATGGCATTACTTTTTGTGAGCACCCAATCCATTTCTTCAGCAGTTTTCCTTATTGCCACATCCATTGTCAAATCTATTAGCGACATTTCTTTTTCTATTGCCCCTCTGGCAATCTAACCCAGGTCATGTCAATGGAAAGCAAGCTCGCTACCAATAAGACATCCGAAGAACTTGAAGATTACTACGATAATAGAATTAAAAAAGTAGTAGGTTATACGGTGATACTGAATATGAAGTAACTACATATAGGCGAATAATAACACAGCGCAGAAATTAAGCCAATAACTTTCTAAATAACCATTCCATCTGCGACCTTGCCTCCAGCATGAATATCACATATACTCGAAGTTCCCGCAGAAGGAACCAAAAACGGCGGAGGCCACGGTTTCACTGGAGACAGGAAATTTCCACCCGGACCTCAGTTTCTCGGCGTCACTCACGTCGTTAGTGCTAAACTGGGAGCAGTGACTAGGACATGCCCGCAATTGAGCTTTTGGCTTTGTCGCGGTAGTGCCTGTTACCCACGGGCACGGTTTGAGAGCGGTTTATTCAGGCTCGTTGTAAGGAGCGCTCCATTCGACTCCGGTGTCACTCTAGAACAGTGGTGTCAATGTCTTCTAGTGGGTGGCAGTGGCATGCGTCGTGACACCGTAGCATGCTACGAGCTTCTCTGCGCAAGTAGCGACGGGTAAGGAAACTTAGTAACCCCGCCGTTTCATAATAGGGATGGCGTTTGTCTCTGGTGGCGGGGTAATGAACTGCGTGGAGGGGCGATTTCGTCGGGCACTCGTGCCACGGACTCCCGCTCGTGGCATCGACCTTGACAACACTGGTCTATAATACTGGTAGTCCCTTGGCTGGCTGGCTGGCTGGCTGGCTGGCTGGCCCTACCCAGGCCTCAATTTGGGAAGCATTCCTCTGGGGAACCGCATGCCGGCATATTCGGCTGCCAGCCTGACGGGGGTTAGCACTCTCTGAAGGGGGTGTGGACAGAGGTCCACGTTTAAGGTGCCTGGTGCGGGGTCAATAATTGCCCTGACATGAAAACGTGACGTCTCCGCCGTCCTTGAGCGCAGAGATATACTCGAAATAACACTCAAATTTGAAAAGAAACCTTCGTATCAGACGATGCGTTTTCTGACCATAAAATTGCATATAACCCTTATTTGTGTACCTACTGTGTAGAATCCGTTCTAAAACTATCGGTCGTTTGGTTGGCTGTGCCCGCAATGGAAGTGAGGTGAATTGACGTAGAGGAGGTCGGGTCGGCGGGGACAGCATGGGCACTGCGGCAGCGCCGTATAACAGCAGGAGCGGCGGCGGCGGCGGCGGGGCGGCGGCGGCGGGGCGGCGGCGGCGGGGCGGCGGCGGCGCGGCGGCGGCGCGGCGTCCGGAGGCGGGGCAGCGTTTCGCGCGGGGCGGACGGGTGTGACCTCCCGCGGGCGCCTTCGCTCCGAACAAGGGCTTGCCCGGGGCGAGCGAACCGCCTCCTGCCGCCGCGGTACCTGCCGGACTTTAATAGCTCGGCAGCGGCGGCCGGGCCCTGATTTACAGCGGGCGGCGCGCAGCCTGGGCGGAGGCCGCCGCCACCGCCGCCTCCGAATTCGCCTCCACTTGCGCCGCCGCCGCCGCCGGCCTCTGCGCACGGCTACCGCCGCCGTTACGCAATCAGAACGCTCAAAGCAGGCCGGTCGCAGTAAAAACGGTCGGCGCACAGACGGCGAGAAAAACCTGAGTGCATAATTCCGAGCATTGATTTATACACCCCCTCCCCGAGCATGCGTGGCAATTAAAGCGCATCGCCGCGGGAAGGTGAAAGAAGAGAACATCAAATCATCGAAAGGAATAAAAAGCGATAACAATAATGCTCATAAGACTGGAATATAACGCAACGGACAAATTTGTGCGGAATCATTAACTGCCAGCGTCGCTGCCCCGCCCATTACTGTCAGGCGGCGGCACTGGGTGGGGGGATCAGGTCGCTTCTCGGCAGCAGATGACAGAGTGGAAAGGATGCAGAAGCACGGGACTAGTCGAACACCAGAAATTGGAGAAAGGGACGAAGATTGAACAAAATTTAGGGTAGAGTGTGAGGAAAAATAGTGAATTTATTTAACTTCCTGAGAATAACAACGAAGTAGTGGTTTATTCACAAATAGGTAATCAAACGATATAAATAAATAATTAGAGAAATTTTAGACTTTGCAAGTCAAAAGTGAAAAATATGGATGGCGTAAGGTAGTAAAAAATAGAGTAAACACGAAGAATACAAACATAAGCCTAGGTGCATAAGCCTATGTACAAAAAAATAATAGCCAGTTGAAGGACTTGGAAACGGAGTGAAAAATATGCATGTGTAACGTGAAAAAAGATTCATAGAAAAATATTCAACGTGAGGAAAAGCTTCCTGGATGGAGAGCTACACGTGAAGAAAACTAAATATATTCATTGTGATATGTATTCAGTTTTCAAACATACAAATCAATTATCATTTCATTTGTTGAGTGTTGATAAAAATGTTGACTAAAACCTTTCTTGGGAGTCCAATTTTTCATAAACATACGATTATTTGGCGTTATGGCTGGAAGAAAATAACCTATTTTATTAAATATCATCATGTACATCTTTTATCTAGTATTTTACTGTTTGTAATACGACAAGGAAGACTCCGACTGAATCGAAAGGCAAGGGTGCATTAGCAATTGGGAGAATGATTTATATAGTCCTTGATGATATACAACCTCCTATGTGAAAGAACAACAACAAAATTTACAGAAGGAAGGAAAACCCTTTTTGATGATAATAATGTACAGTTTGGCCAAGTTTAAGCATTCTACACGATCTATACACTAGTATTAAATATTTATTTATTGAATATTTTTCTGAAAGCACCTTACCAAAACCTTCCATGTGGTTCTACCACATACGAGATATTCTGTCATCAATAAATTGAATATGCACTCTACGACCCCGAGTAGCCGATGGGAATGGCCAAGGAAATTTGTTTCAAAGAATTGGTTTCGACCTTCTCAATATTGACTGTAGCGAACTCTCATGTGGACATTGTAGGTAGCGAGCATATATAGAACATAACATTCAGTGGTAGAAACTTGTATTGCACAAGGTTAGTAGGTTTGATTCCTCGATTGAAGAGTGAATACCTTCAAAATAGTTATAACGCAAAGTTTCATTCTATCCATCTACAACACTGAAGTTGTACTTTGCCAGAACGACTCGTTTGTCACAGTGTTTCATAATATCTTAAGATAACTCTCTATTGCCTCTTAACGGCAACGTTCAGCTCAGAACAAACTTGGCTCATGGTCCCAAGCCACACTCCCCTTGGCCACTCGCCATCCATGACATGGAAACCGGTAAACGAGGGGGGGTAAAAGAAAGAAGTGGAGATTGCTGACTGCGTGGAACCCGACGTCAAAGCACACCGCTTTTGAAGGCTAGGTCCTCTCGCATCAGCCGTTCCGACACTGGACCATCCCCAACGGTGTCGGGGGGGCGGTAACAGGGGGCGTTGGCGGGGCGGGGCGAGGACGCCTGCCGGGGGCGGCATCGCACCGGCGTCGCGGCGCCCGCTCCGCGACGATATTAAACTGCCGCCGCCGCCAGCAGCGACGAGGACTTCGGGCGCCGGCGTCGGCTTTGTGAAAGGCTGCACACAGACGCGCAAATCAAATATAATATACGCAGAGTTTTTGATTTTGCTCTTCTGCGGTATTGTAATTATGAGCCCACAAATGTAACAACCTCTTTCGTAGCGCATTACAAAATCCCGACGTCCGTCCTAGCTGATCCGACAAGCAAAAAGGAATCGTGCAAATCACCGTGGATGGACGTAATGAAGGGCGCAAAAAAGGGACTATTTTTAATAAAAGCTGCAGTATGTCCTCTCGCCCCCGACCACCGCAGAAGGGGCGAAGCGTTAGAGAGCATGAGGCTGGCTAGGGGACGGTAGAGAGTGCGCCAATGAGACGTAACTATTGGGGTACATCGCAATAATGAAATAACTGTTCAATTTCAAAGGGCACATTGCAAAAAGCTTCTCTGTTCAGTAATCACTTCACACTCATACTATGGAACAGTTAAACTACAGTTGGCATCCCGCAACGCGAATAGAGAAAAACAGCGTGTGCATACATGCCTCTCTCTCATTTTCGTTAACCAATTTTAATTTCTTGTATACCGATATAATTTACGGAATATATGACGTAGAAAGTGACGAAATGCTGCAAAGAACTCAACGTGATTTTTACGGAAATTCACATTTTTAAGAGCCTCTGATTCAGAAGAAAGTGTTTTTTTTCAAAACGTCTTGTATGTTCGTACTTTTGTGAGCACCTCTGGTAGCATTTAAACCATACTAAGGCTTTCCAAAATTGGATGATTCCCTATTGATCGTACTCAAGACTGAAATGTATTTTTGGCGGTGCTTGACAGGAATTTCTAAAAGTTTTTAATTTTTCATTATTTTTTGTCCAATAGAGCAAATTGAGCGTATAAACACGTTATGGTTCGATTTTAATAAAACCTCTGATATATCAGAAATGCAAAAGTTCACCTTTATCCTCTATCGCTATAGAGTAGAGAGAAAGTTATGTAATGCTGCGGCGAAAACACATCACTGGTTCTAGGCAAACATAGGCTTACTGTCGGCCCGGGGCCGAAATCGCTAAGCCGTAGTGCCGTTTGATCTCGGACCGCGGGGGCGCGGGTTCGAGTCCCTGCCTCGGGCATGGTTGGTATGAGCTCATCCTTTCACCCCCTATCATCACCATATCGTTTCACTCCTCTACGTACGTTAATGCAGTAGTGGTCGCTAACAACCTAAGTAGTTGATGCGACCTTAAATTTAAAAAAAATAGTCTGTATTACAGGTCCCTGGTAACGAAAACGTGCATAATCCAGTTGCTCAAATTTAGAAAAATATTCTAGAACACGTGAGGTAGCCAGAATCCCTATTTTAATGGTCCTTGATACAGAAAAATCGTATGACGGCAAAACGTCCGTCCGTCCATTCTGTCGTTCGTCCGTCGTCCGTCCGTCCGTCCGTTCGTTCGTTTGTTCGTTCGTTCGTTCGTTCGTTCCGTCCGTTCGTTCGTCCGTCCGTTCGTTCGTCCGTTCGTTCGTCCGTCCGTTCGTCCGTTCGTTCGTTCCGTCTGTCTTGTCTGTCTGTCTGTCTGTCTGTCTGTGAACGAACGCTAGCGGCTAAACCGTTCAGCGGTTTTTTCTCCAAAATTGATATTTCCCCAATCGATCTGGCTATAGTCGCCGGCCCTATGAATTTAAAACAGTTTTTATTGTATTTTTGGGGTACTTTACATGAAGCTCCTGGGTACATTTTAAATTAAAAAAATAACACCAATATTTTTGAATAAATTTATGTTGTTGGACAGTGTGAAGGATTAGTAAAGAGAAGTGTTGCAGGTTTCAACACAGTTCGTTAAAATCTCTGATTTTTCGAAAAGTGTAAAAGTTCACAATTGTTTGGAGTCTACTAACAACTAAAATATCAAAGATTGAGATTTTTTCCTTTAATGAAATCTGTTCCTTAAAGATAGATTTTTGAAATAAGGTCAGGTATACTTTTACGAAAATTTGAGTAATTTTGCGTGAAAATACGGGCGACAAAGTATGTGCTGTTTTAGCCCCACTAGTTTAAATCTGTCCTACAACTTCAATATGAAAAATAGAGTTATAGAGGTTTGTTTTTTTATTCAGAATATTTTTTAATATTAATAATTAAATCATTCAGTGGATAGGGCTTTCAACAAATGTTTTTTCAACAAAAGTTTAAACAAGATTGTTTTCCAAAAAGCAGCCATTTTTTCTTAATTTTTTTGTAAAACATACGGTACAATACACAGAATTATTTTACGGAAGTCCAATTTCATTAAATCTCTCGCATTTCAAAATTAAACATGTGTATTTTAAGAACGCAACTGTGACTAGTGGTCTTTTAATTAAATATAATGTTAATTAATATAATATTAATATAGTATTAATTAATTTAGGATTTATCGTTCATGCGGAAATCCTCTTGTTACCTGTATTACTTGTCGAGTCTTCACTGTGTAATGTCGGCACATGCCAGCCAGATTTTCAAACGGCTGGCCACGGAGGCTGCTGGACACATGAGACAGACAGAGGCACCGCCAAAGTAAGTGAACAGAGGCAGAGGCATTTCGTTGGCAGTGCACCTCATGAGTAAACGTGCATGCTCGCCCGAGACGGGAGTGCGGTCCTTGAGACACGGCGTGTGCGAATCACGGGTGTCGGCTACCGGCGCGGTAAGCGGAAGGTGGGGGATGCACTAGCTCAAGGAACTGGGAGCAGGGGCGTAGGAGGTACTGGCGAACATAACCCTAGAGCTCTAAATTTGGTACATTCTGTAAATAAACCAATATGTACATAGAGCTCGTGTCCTGTGTCGTTATTAGCTACCACGACGCCACAACTAAATGTTGCTGCCTTGATGATGATGCCTCCTTTATCACCATAGTTTCTCTTTTGTGGTCCTTTTGGATCATGACCATTTACCATTTATTAGTGATATTTATCTTGTTCGCCTTAAATATCTAAAATGTTTTATAAGTTTTTACGCGGGGTAATGTACGGTGGGTTCACGCTTGTTAAGGCACTGCTCTGGCATTCGCCTGATTTTGATAGGAGAAACAACGAAAAAACACCCTACAGAGTTCCCGGCCGCTAGAATTATTGTCCAGACAACGGCTGAATTCCATCTAGCTACACAGCTTAGTGTCAAAAATCCACTACAGTCGGGACTCGAATTCTAGGAGCTCCAGGTCAAATTCGCTGCATTACTGCTGACACTGAATTAAACTCAGCCAGTGAACTAGTTGGAAATGTGAAGGGGAAATGTACGAATATATCCACCACAGAATAAATTACAAGAATAGGAACGTTAAAGCCATGGTGATAAAATAAACTGCTTGCACACTGAATATGGTTACATTGCCTGTAAAGATCAAAGGATTAACATCTAATAAAAGAAATATCAGTTCTACAATCAGCAAACCCAGGGAGCAACATTGTTCCTTCTACGTAAATGAATAAAGTAGAAACGACTCGATAAGTCACACGTAATTGCAACAAGAAATGACAGATACCAAAACTAAGTTAAAACAGACTGTAAATATCTGAAGAAAATTCCATATTTAAAAACATTTTTTCTAGATTACAATTGGAGTAGATGTATATTTTTTATTTGAATGAGATACACAATTCTACATTCACAATCTAATACACGAATTTTTCATACTATTTTCCAAGGCGTGAATTGTAGATGGAAAGGTATTTAGTTGAAAAACACCTTTTTAAAACATACATTGATGTAATCAAATAAGCGTAATAAAGAGAATATTTTTATATTCATTTAATTATTCAGAAGTAAATGTTTCGCGGGTTTTCTCATTCCCCCATGTTAGCCAGTTTTTCCAAGCCAGGAATGGTAGAGAAGTCTAGTAGGAGGGATCCACGACTTAAAATCCTGATGCTTTTATAAACTTTTTATTCATCTTCTAACCTCATTCTGGTAAATCGAGCATTTGAGGGGCTGAAAACAAAAATCAGTAAGTGACAATATCAGAAAACGGAATAAACATGCTTTAAAGTAAAAATTGTGAATAGAAAATTAGAAATATTTTCACTAACGAAAAGTGAATTGTACTTACTAAGATATGACTACAGAGTAGTGCAAAATATATACGACACAAGCCATTTTCTTGCAAAAATATTTACGTCAAAGAGAATAACTTGGGACAGTTGTGTAACTTGGGACGTTTTGCGATTTTTTAAACTTTCGCTGTATCAGTTGTGTTCAGGTGATTGAGTTGAAAGCATCGCCATAGTGTTCACAAACGGTTAAAGAAGATGTGTAATCTTTTGGAAGAAATGTTATTCAGTAACAAAATAGTTAACGTAAGCTTAACCTGAAAAACAACCATTGCAAAACTTTCCTTGTACATTCTTAATAAGCTTTTCCTATTTGGTGCGTAATGCATGCTACAACCTGAACTATTGTCAAACATCTCCAGTATCATGTTTTGTCAATGCTGCCCACCTATTTTTTATGAATAGAAAGTTCCTACGCGTGACTAGATGCGGGTAAATTGGGACA
>JAHLJT010008446.1:91251034-91265108 GCA_031308135.1 Acheta domesticus | reverse complement strand
TACATGAGACAATGGAATGTAATGTGCGGAAGGCAGCTCCAGGATCAGAAAATATTTGGTAGTGAAAAGTTTTGGCGAAGTAATAGTGTTCAAATTTCAGTGTTTACGAAATTTAACTATTTAGCAACAATTAATGAAGGTATTAGTAAGAATTTGGCACCTCTTGTAAAAATTAATATTTTGCAATATCACCTCAGAGAAAATTGAGGACACCTTCCGGGCCCGTATAGTGCACGTTTCGGAATAGTTAATAAAATTGTTAATTGTGGAAAAAACTGTTAATTCACAGTTTTCGGTTCTGGGACCTCAAGAATACCCTTCCCACTTCCAGAATTGCAAAAATTGGAAATTGTTATAAATTTGCAAATTTTGCAAATTTTTTTGTCTTTCTAACCTATCTTCAAACGAGATAGAAAATTCCCCAATTCGTTTGGCGCTATCGCCTTTTTTCGAGATATATAATTATTTATAAGAAATAAGCAAGTCGTGACAACTCCCATTTCTTTGGGAGTCAATCATTTCGCAGTTCCAAAGAAATAATCTACCTTCGAGCCGTTTTGTAAATGCAAAGTCCATTTACCGACATTCTTTTTCCAGTCGGACCTTCAAACCACAATGTTATTTGAAACTACCTTCAAAGTTTATTGTTTGAGATCATTGCTTATCGACTCAAAACTATGGAAACTTGGTTTCTTACAAATGTTCCCTAAAAAAATAAATGCCAAGAAGGTCATCTTGTGGCAACACACAAATACTCTGAGCATGTGAAAGAATCAATCATTTCAACGACGACGACACTACCTTATTAATAGTCATAACATCCACAATTCTTTAATTTATTATGTTCTTCAAATGCGCCCCGTGTCTCTTAAAAGCAAACCATTAACACTATTATGTAAACTAGTAATAACCATTGTTAGGATGGATTAGTGTTTTTTTTTTAAATTTGTTGTGACTTCGTTACACCTTTGTGCCCTTCTTGGGGCATTAAGCACTTGGTTTAATCGTTTGTATAAATCTTGTCAGGTTAGTATTATTAGCAACGGAATTGTAGAGTTTCTTGAATTGAAATGACTGCTTGGATATTTTTGGATTTAATGAACAAAATGAAACTACCTGAATTTAACGCAATGAAAAGTAAACCAATAATGAGACAAAAATACGTATATCACTAAAACTACTTTCTAATAATTCTTTCACATGGCTCAGATTAGCCAAGCCACACAAAACTGGAAGAGAGACCTGTCTCTCAGAGGCGGTAAAATACTGCTTTTTAGAAACCACCCTCATATTAAAACTCACAGCCACTCACTATTGCTCCAACTTTACTTGTTAGTAGAATATTCTGTTCTCCCCTCTGAGACACGAACGCTAAATTATCTAGTGTTGCTCCAAAATGGCGTTGAATTTCTCGTACGTGTTAGTCTCATAACAATTTTAGTTTTTACTTAGAATTTGGCCGTTACCCACTTTATGTGTCGGCAACTGTACATACATACATACATACATACATACATACATACATACATACATTTCTTACTAATGATTTACTATCAATCTTATTAATCCCGTGCGTACCTACGTACATACGAGCATAACATCCATTATCTATACATATAATACACACACATGTATACATACTATACATACACATATATGCACATACCACACAGACATACGATATATGCACATACACACATACATGTACATACATACTTACATACATACATACACATTTATACATGAATGCTCACTCACACGTTCACATATAACATGAACACACATTACCCTACATAGTATTCATGCCTGCAGTTGCATAACGAAACCTACACTTAATTACACATAGTATACATTCATAGATAAACCTATACATTATCAGAAACATACATAAACTTAGAAGAACGTTCCGTTCTTCCCCACATATAGTGTCCCAGTCCGGAATGGGGATGATGGATGGGAAGGGAAGATCGTGCGGGGATCGTGGCCTCTTGTATAAGGTGCTTTCTCCGGTACTCGCCTGGAATGAATCAGGAAACGTAACTAAACACGGTAAACCAGAGCAATGGACACTTCTGCGTCGAATGTGCTCCCTCCATTTATTTCAATTTTATCGAACGTATTATTTTGGAAAAGCCGTTGCCACGAAATTCGTGCAATAATATCCACCTTACGAATCTCACCACCATCCGCCCCAATACTTCACAAAGTTATTTATAGTGTATCTTTTTTGTTTGAATTAACTTCCACTCCGACATAATTTGAATTTCATTACTTTCATGCTTGTAAACAGATTGAATAAAAATATGAATTGTACTTCTGTAATTGGCAAAGTTTGCACATAGATTCTAGTTGTTCAGTAGGCAGGGGGCCAGAACATGCAACTAAAACCCTCGTACATTCAAAGACCATAATTTTTTCTATTAGAAAACTTACTTTCCGCGCACAAAATGCATAGTAAGGTCATAATAGGAACTTCACCAACGTGGTCTAAATGACCTGGTCTTTAAACGTATCAGTTCATTACATTGCCTTTTATATAGACTCAAAAGTTGTACAAAGACTCATCTGCCGTCTTTCTTCACCACAACAATTCTTGTTTGTCGGGATGCCTTCTAACGAACAAATATGTTAGCAGATCAACTCCACTTGGAGTTGCCACTTTGTAAAACACTACCGTCTGCAGTAGAGCCGTCTCCGCCGCCGCCACTGGGCGCGCCCGGCGCCCGCGTTTGTCATCGCCAGCGCTCCCGGGCGCGCGTCCCGCGGGGCATCGCCGAAAAATCTGGAGGCGCTTGTCGACAGCCCTCCTACGC
This sequence comes from Acheta domesticus, assembly GCA_031308135.1. NCBI lineage: Eukaryota > Metazoa > Arthropoda > Insecta > Orthoptera > Gryllidae > Acheta > Acheta domesticus. The sequence goes on along the minus strand of JAHLJT010008446.1, from coordinate 91,262,295 downwards.
ACTCCCGCTCCCCTCCGCCCTCCTTCACTCTCGCTCTCCGGAACCGGACCCTCGGGGGCAAGGAGGAGGCGATAGAGGCGCTTACAGAAGGGTTGCGTCCCCGGGAACTAAGCCCACTCTTCCACGCCGCTGGAGCCGCCCTCAGCACCCGCCGCCCCCGCGGCCAGCCTCCCCAATTACCCCGCATCCCCTTCCTCTCCTCCTTTCCCCGTCTTCCCTGTCTTCCCTCCCTTCCCTGCCTCCTCTGCGTATCCTCCCTTCATTGCTACCATGCTTCCCCTCTTTTCCCCGCTCTTCTGCCTCCTAGCCTCTCCTCGTCTCCTTGCCACCATTGCCTCGCTTGCTACCCTCCTTCCTCCACCTCCCCTCCCTTTCTTACCCATCCTTCCTTGCCTTTCTCTCTTCCCTGTCTTACCCTCCTTTACCTACTTCCCCTCCCTTCCCTGCATTCCATTCCTTCACTGCCTCCTCTTCTACCCTTACTTACCCTCCTTCCTCCACCTCCCCTCCCTTCATTGTCACCACTGTCTGCCCTCTATCCTCTGCCATCCTTGCCTCCCCTCCTTCCACCTCCCCAACTTTCTCTGTCTCCCCTCGCACCACTGCCTTCCTGCCTCTCCCACAACCCTCCCCGCCTTCTCCATCTAGTCTCCCGCCTCTCATGTCTCCTTCGCCTCTCGTGCCTTCTCTAGCAATCCCTATCTCCTTCCCCCGCCTCCTCGCCCCCCTGGCCCCGTCTCGCCCCGCCTCGCCGCCCCTGCGCTCGCCGTCAGGTGCCCTTCGCCGCCGCGGGGCGCCCACAAAAACAATTGTTTGTTTGCGCGCCGTGCAGCCCGGCCGCAACTTGATTTGGCGCAAACGAGAGGAGTGGCGAGTGCCCGCGCGCCGCCGGAGAGCGGGGGCGGAGGCCGAGGCGGAAAGGAGGACCGCACGCTTCTTGTGTCTCGAGACCTCTCCAAAGAAACGCGATCGCACTTTTTTTCGCGGGAGCTACGAAATGTGGAGTGAATTTGCATATCGATAGGCGTTGTGAGGATATGTGTTTTGAAAGAACGTACAAAATTTTTATGTCCAAGGAAGTAGAATGTAAAAAAGTAGAGCAATGGATTAGTAAATTGTTCATTCATAATTAGACAATAAGGAAATGCAATTACAAACCACATGTTTATCATTTTTTTTTCATTATATCAGCGTATGAAATTATAAAAATATGTATATGCTGTAATGTAGGGGTCTAATAGTGTAATTGTATGTATTTTTAATTTCACTTGAGTTAAAAAATATTTATATAAATAATTGATATAGGCAAAAAATAACGTATGTTTCTTTTTACTAACTTCCAACAACAATAACAACGATTTTTTAAGATATAAATGTAAACAGCCTTGTGTCGAACTTCGACAAATATTCAAGAGCTGTATGTAACTCTGAAGATGTACAACAATATTGTGAATGAATGGGTAGCCGCGTGTACAACGGAGGCTCGTGTTTGTAAATGGCGCTGAAAAAATAGTGCAAGAAGCGCTGTCAACAAGGAAATAGAGGGTTTTTCACGCGCACAAATGACGAGAGGACGTGTGCATGGTTTTGTGTTGATGTTTTGCGTTCGACGAACTCCGGCGTTGGCGTCGAAAGGCCGCACGCAGGGAAGGGGTGGAGCTGCGGGGGCGGGGCAGGACCGGGCGTGGCGCGGCTAGGCGGGACGCAGGGAATGGGGAATGTGGTGTCGGGTGGAGGAGATGGATAGGTGCAGTGTTGGTGATGGGGAGGGTGAACGTGACGGATAAAGGAGGAGGAGCCGGCAAGGATTCTGCTCGGAGGTGTAAACATTAGAAGCTCAGTGGACGGCTCTCGGAGTAGAGTGGGATAGAGAAGCAGGGAGGCATACAGGTGGAACTAGGGGACGGTTGCAAGCTGCTGCTGGGAAGATGCGTCCGATGAAATGCGAAGCTATTACATTCGAGCCGATATTCAACATGGTAGTTTCGTATGGGAACCGTGGCATCGTGAAATGCTAAATTTCTAAATTTGCGGGATATAATGTATCGAAGCTAGGTGGGGAGAGTGAGCGGGGAGAGTAAAGCGGGGAGAGGGAAGCGGGGAGAGGGAAGCGGGGAGAGGGAAGCGGGGAGAGTAAAGCGGGGAGAGTAAAGCGGGGAGAGTAAAGCGGGGAGAGTAAAGCGGGGAGAGTAAAGCGGGGAGAGGGAAGCGGGGAGAGGGAAGCGGGGAGAGGGAAGCGGGGAGAGGGAAGCGGGGAGAGGGAAGCGGGGAGAGGGAAGCGGGGAGCGCGAGGCGGGGAGCGCGAGGCGGGGAGCGCGAGGCGGGAGCGCGAGGCGGGGAGCGCGAGGCGGGGAGCGCGAGGCGGGGAGCGCGAGGCGGGGAGCGCGAGGCGGGGAGCGCGAGGCGGGGAGCGCGAGGCGGGGAGCGCGAGGCGGGGAGCGCGAGGCGGGGAGCGCGAGGCGGGGAGCGCGAGGCGGGGAGCGCGAGGCGGGGAGCGCGAGGCGGGGAGCGCGAGGCGGGGAGCGCGAGGCGGGGAGCGCGAGGCGGGGAGCGCGAGGCGGGGAGCGCGAGGCGGGGAGCGCGAGGCGGGGAGAGCGAGGCGGGGAGAGCGAGGCGGGGAGCGCGAGGCGGGGAGCGCGAGGCGGGGAGCGCGAGGGCGGGGAATGTGGAGCGTGCCGCAGACGCGCCTGCGGCAGCTGCTGCGACGGCCTCACACGCTAGTCTGGTGCGTTGCGAGCTCTGCTGGAGACTGTACGCCTGCTCCCAGCATTCCGTCATGGAGCAGTAACATATGCAAGGAAGGACGCTGCCATACTCTTTTTCTGTTCGCTTCGTTTTGCTCTTTTTTATTATTTTATTTATATTATGCAGTTAGTTAAGGAAGACCATACAACGAATGTGTTTGTGTTAGCTTTAGTCTTACGCTGCAATATCCGTAGAAGAGGGAGAAGGATAGAGAGAAAGACTGAAGACAGAGAACGACAGATCAGAAGACGAAAGAAAGAACGCTGTTCCTTCATTACATTGAAGTATATTTCCTTCTCTTATCGTATTACCCGCCATATGTGACTGTGGCTGTGTTTCAATACAAGCATGAATGCGAGTCATTCATTCTGACTTCATAAAGGCAAACCCTTCCATTTTTAATGATGCTGGATTGCGAGTGGAGGAGAAGCCGAAGCAGAGGCGGGGGCGGAGGCAGACGGAGCGGCGGCGATGGAGGCGAAGTCGCTGGAGGCGACTGCCCCAGCACATGGCCAGCGGCGCCAACGAACCGCGACCGTGCCTCCTCGCCTCCGCCCCTACCTCCACCCCCGCCCCCTGCCCCAGCCCAGGCCCCGGCCTCGGCCCCGGTCCCGGTCCCGGTCCCGGTCCCGGCCCCGACCCCGCCCTCGCCCCCGCCCTCGCCTCCGCCTTCGGGCCCGCGGTCGGGGCCGCACCCGCGCCCACCAGCGCCCGCCAGCGCCCGCTCGCGCTCCCACAGCCCCGCCCTCGCACACGCCTCGCCTTATCGTACTTCCCCGACGCCGCCACGTCGTGTTTCGGTTCCTCACATCTTGGATGTGACCGCATTTCCAAGCAAATGGGTGCAAATGATAGATCGCAAACTTATTGCAATGATAGATCCAAATGATTGCAAGTTCTGAAATAAGTTTCTAGTCGGAAATTAAATGGCGTGGTGAGAGTGATTATAAGATCTTGTCAAATCCACACGTATCCAATACAAGGTTGGTGTTGGGAAGTCTCCGAAAGGGTCTACAATCTTGTACACGTACATTTAACATTTTGGCAAGCGCGCAACCGGCGAAAGACCAGCGGGTAGGGTTTGTCCTTTTCGCATAAAATGCAAAAATACTTGAACACTTCTTAATGATGCAGATGATACGGAAGTAATGAACGTTCTTCCAATTTGTTTTCGAGTATTAGAATACTCAGTTTTTCTCCGTTTCTTAGTTTCTCATTCCCAAGAAAATAAACTGAACGGGCTTAATTTTTCTATTACCAAAAACAATCAAAATTGTAGCCTACACTAATAGATCTCGGTGCTCGGTGTCACAGTATTGTTTACTGGTTCTAAAAATGTTAATCCCTGATCGAAAAATTCTAACCATGTCGTAATAAGATCGCCGTAATATAGTATATGTTATGGCTAAAGTCCCAATCGGGCTAAGTCCAGAATTATCTGGTTAATGTTAACATTATTCAAAATGTGTAGATACATTTCGCAGTATGATAAGCTTCGAAGTATAATTCGAAGCTTAGCTGAATGAAGTCGTCGTTAACCAACACGCGGGCCAGGGTAGCTTATTACTGTTGCTAGGAATGGCAGATATTAGGTCATAAAGAGGGATTAGGCTCTTGGTGAGAAGTTTCTAAGGCTATGAGAGACAAGGTTTGTAGGTTCAAGTTCACCTGTGTCAGTCGTAATTTTCTATTGACCCGATGCTACTTAATCTAGCCTCACTAGACCTCCATTAATGTTTCGTTGCGCATTTGGGAAATGGTGATGAGCTCGAACAATCACCTTCCTTTACCCAGCACCCTGTGGGTAGCACCAACATTAACCGGATGACATCCGTAATGATCCGTTCATTGTCATTCATACATCATTATCTATATTGACTAATGTATGTTGACTAATGTGCGCATTAATAGGATTCTCTAAACATAAGTCATATTTCGGTCATAAGTCATACCACCCATAACATTAAGATGTATTAGAAGTTCATTTCAGCACAAACATTGAATTTGAACGCTTATCTTGATGTTTAAAGTACATGGTTTACCATTTTCTTTTTCCCGTTTGCGTCATATTATTCGTCATGGTAATTGAAAATTAAGAACACCAGATATCAAAGAGAAAGTGAAGTACCACATCACAGTATTTCTTGATAAATGAAGTAAAATATAAACCAATACTATAAAAAAAGGAAAAATTACGTTTGTGAAATATGTAAGTTTACATAAAGTACCTTGCGAAAAAAATGTTGAAATTTTATATTTAATGGTAGAGAGATTTTGGTAAATAAAAATAATGTTTATTACGCTTATTATTTGCTTCATAAATCATGATTACAAGCCGGCACGGTGGCCGAGATCGCTCAGGCAGAAGTGCTCTAAAGATCTCGGACCGAAGGTTCGCGGGTTCGAGTCCCGCCTCGGGGATGGTTGTATGTGTTCGTCCTTTCACCCCCTATCATCACCATATCGTTTCATCCTAATAGATACCATCACGTTAAAATCCAAAATTGGTCGGTAATGGCCTAGAAGTTGATGTGACCTTAAATGACACTAAAAAATCCTGATTACAATGCTTCTTTAAAATATTATATTTAATTAATTATTTTTAAAAAATCACTTGATCTAGAAAATTATTGTACCTCTTGTCAGTGAAAAAAATGTTCATACGACAAAATTATGGACATGAAAATTTTTATTGGAAGGCAATTCGCTTAGTTATTACATCTCCAAATACGAAACATATTTAGAGGTATTGTACGAGTACTTATTGGAGCTTGACATCCATTTTCAAATCGACTGGGTAAAATACCAAACTGTGCCTTTTAAATGTTTCAGGAGTGTTTGAACGATTTTTTCGGAAGAAGAAGATTCAATTTGAATTACATAGAAATTTTATCATTCAATTTACAAAGATTAAACATTACACATAAGTTTTCTTAACTGAAATGGCAGGATTACAAGGAAAAGGAACTTGTGTGCTTGAAGATATTTCTTCCTGGAATTTTATATTAAGTTTTGTTACAAACGTTTTAAAATCAATAAATAATTTTTCAGATTTAAGTTTGCCAATTTTTTTTACATTTCTTACTTCTTAGTAGAGCTCAACAACATAATTTGCTAATCGTTTTGTCCTGTCTAACTTCAGTCTTGTATTATTTTCTGTTGTACACTTTAGCTACTCAATTTCTTATCTTAAGATCATTCATTATATTATCTTTCCCACTTCTTAATGATCTTCCTTTTGACCCTATTATCATGGGGTTTCATCATAGAACTTTGCCAGTTTAACGATAAACGAACGATTTAACTCTAAACAATTAAAATCAATACAAACGTTTATGTCCCAATAAAATCTTTTCTGCTGTGTAGCTGTTTCTATACAATTAGATATTATACCAAGCATAAAAAAGGAAAGTATTCGTAATATTAATTTTAACAATGATATTTAATGTATTATTTACTATTTGGTCTGAATAGTTCTAAACAACCTGTAACAAGTATTGTACTTCAGCTTCTGGGTCAAAGGCCCCCATCTCGATCATGTTTTTCTGATTCCTTGAGCAAATGCTGAGAGGGCCCTTTGTTTTGCTTCTGGACATAGATGTAACTTCATTGCAGTATATGTGAACGTCTTCTAGATGCAGTGGGAAATATAGTTATTCAACTTATCGTTCCCCATATTGTCGCGGCAGAAGTATATTCCTTCACAAAGGATATATGAAGGATAGAACGCAAATCAATAGCTGATTTGTCTTTACAAATAGATTTTATTATTATATTTTTACAGGCGTTGAAAAGAATTTCTTGGAAAAGTATTGTTTAGGTTGTGAATTTTACTATTGCAACTGTGGTCTTAGATATTTTTGAAATTTAAAAATGGACATGGCAACTTTTGTAAAAGAACTGTCGAATTTCATTTTTTAATAGTAATGGACCAAAAATATGTTCAATTGCTTCACTAGTTTTTGCAACAAAGGGTTAGTAAATTACTCGAAGTTTATATTTCCTTAAACCTTGAAGTTCAAAGAGCTTGGCGATGGCTGGGTTTTAATCTCGACCCTTTTGTAGAGACAAATCTGTGAATTGTTTAATTATATTACAAAATTATATACAAATTTCACTTGTCCCCATAGCTCGTCACACACAGTTTTAAACTGTTTTTGACGTAAATAAAAAAATATTCTATGTACGTTTTAAATCCACGCATATTTTCACTGCCATGCCGTCTGTAATTCCTACGTACTTCATCATTCAGTGAAAATTGGGGTGTAATGCAAAATGTATTGCGTTGGTAGTACATACTTCTTCGTGATGATATGCACGATTCAGATACTTCTGATACCTATTCGCAATCATCTGAATCTTCATTGAAAAAAGATGAAATTTACTTACAAAATATCTCTGAATACAATTTTTTAATATTGATAGCTTTGTTTAGCAATTGTTACTCAAATCGCCACAGATTTCCAAAAATTCCCAACCAATTTTCTCAAATACTGTTTTAGATTTTGTTTTCTAACTTTTGGTAAAGATATGCTACTGAATTTGTCGAATAAGTGCTATTTTCATAAAAAGTTTGAATTTTCGAAAATCAAATATTACTTTTATCTCTAACGATTTGTTTGGTGAAGATTTTTAAAATAATACAGAAGTAATACTAGGATGTTAGATGAATTATTATAATACTAAGTAATCATAACACATAATACCAGAGAGTAAGAAGGGAAAGTATTTGTTCTTGCAGCTCCGTTAGCCTCTAAATGAACTCCAGCATGCTTAGAACACAATACAATTCATTTTACCGTGAACGTGCAAACAAAATTACACAGTACGTAAACTAACAAGTATAAATAAAATTATTGTATGTATTGCGAAGACCCAGAAGTTACATAATGAAATCAGAAACGATAGCGTAAATATAACTATATTGATCATATTTCACAAATGAAATTATGTAAAAAATGTACTGCTTCATATAGTTAACAGATGATTTTGTTTGCACTTCTAAAAATGCCAACAGATTCTCTGTACGTGCAGTTTTCCACAATGCAATTCATCCAGTTCTTTCCAAGTTCGTAAGACTTACATTATGAATGAATTTTTTAGAAACTTACTACATCATCTGAAAGTTCCTTCATGTCTGATTTACTTTCTGCCACTTCGTAATTTAACTTCCGCATTTTGTTCTTCTCTTTGTCATCTTTTTCTCCAGACCGAATATCTTTCATTGCTCTTTATTGAGCTGTAGGAATTTTTTTTTCAGAAAGTGAAGATTGCTCTAACGTTGCTGTTCGATCATCTACAGTTTAAACATTTATGTTAGTTGTGTGCTTATAACCATTTATGTTGTGCTGTTTATTTAATTGATTCATCAAATCAAGGCGAAAGCGATATCCTATGTTGTTGTTCGCTGAGTACACGTAAGATATTTAGCCCTGATCCGCATAATTACGACTTACAACACTCATTCAATGTCGGTCGTTCTAAAATAATGTTCCACAAAGATGAAGGATTTCAACGGGTATCGAAATAATTCACACAAGTGCCTTGAAGGGAACAAATTAGATAATCTGTGGAATAAAGAGGGCACGCCACAGACCTACCTGAATCGTATTTTTTTGCTGATGGCGTTTCAATCCTTCAGCTGCTCTCGACCATTTCCGTAGGAGCAATACTTCTGTCCCGTTGGAAAATGTCTTCAGTTGTTTTACATGTACGGTATGTAGAAAGTCATGGAAAATGCCCTGTATGCCCTGGCATGCAGTTTTCGGCACAATTCCATGATTTACTAACCAGAAAAATATAAACATTTCTCTTGAATTTTATCTGGAATATTTATAAACATAGGAATAGTATATAGCAGATAAACTGGACTTCAGACATTAATTTATCTTATTTTCGTGGTGAAATTTAACGTTAAGGAAACCTCGCTTACTGTGGACCAAGTAGATTCATAAAACTGATTATATATTTAAATATTAAAGAGGTTGATTATTTTTTTAATATTACAAAATAAATTAGAGTTTTTACAATTCCTTTCATGTATCCAGAGCCAGATAGCTGGGTCTCTTCGTCATTCATTATGTTGTTTCAAGGACGCCTTGTTACATCAACCAACTCTATTCACACAGTGTGCAATTTCCTTGTCAGATTAGGGATATTCAGAGTGCATAAAATATAGTTTTATACAAACGAAATATGTCACTTCATCTTCTAAAATTAATTTTTAGACTTTGGTAACCCCTTTCTCGTGAAGTCTGAAAAGTTTAGGCTAAGTCTCAGAGATTGTCTCATTTGACTGCCATTATAAGATATTCGAATGCGCTAGCATGGAATTAGTTTAAAATAGCACTTAAAAAGTTATCCAGTATGTATTGTTATTATCCAGTTCATGCAAATAATGTGGAACTTTCTCAGTTCAGAATTTTGGGAGTATCTATTTTCCTTGTCCAGCAAAACCGGTTAATATTCGCAGCTTTGCCTCTTATCTAAATGTTTAGGCTCATCTATTACCGTATATTTAAGTTTATTTTTTTCTGATTTCTCTGCTCTCACGTAAATGAAGTAGTTTCCTGTTTATCTTTTTTTCCGAATATCCATTGATGTTCTTCGAAATCCATGCTGAACATGAATAGTGCATTAAATACAAGACTTAACGATTTTTAATCAAAGTAAACAGAAATCTTATATTCTAAAAATATTTTTTCCACATTCCTAAAACAAATTTTTATGATCAAATGTTACAAAAGTTACCAAAGTATTAAGAAACGGTGCGTGAATGTGTGAAAAATAATTAATTTCTTCAGAAAAATAGACACGGCACAAAAATATCATTGATTATTAAATTATGTTCCAGTGTTATTTCAAGCAAGTGTATTGTATGCTTTGTATATAAAATATTAGATTGAACTACATCAAGGACGACAGATTTATGAAACTTTTTGAGAATGAATTCAAACTTGTTTCAAAGAGACGTTTGCTCTATTGATAAAATTTGCGACGACATCAATCATCGTGTTATGAAGTCAGTTTGGGTATTAGACCACGCTACAACACATGTTTTAAGCCGCCGAAAGACGAAGACATTTACACATCATGTCTGGCTGACCTTTCGCAAATCGTTACATGGTCATTCGCAACTTAATGACGTCGTTGGCGGTGGCGCATTTGCGGCGGCAAGGGAAATAATTCCTCGGTGAGTGCGTCACGCGTTTGTGGTGCGCGTTGCATCCCGGCGGCGGTGGCGGCGGAGGCCGGAGCTGCGACCGCTCCACGAGCGCCGCTTCTGCCGCCGGCTGCGGAGCCGTCGCGTCGGTGAGCGTTTCGTTATGTGTTGAAGAGTTGGAAACAGCTGGTAGTAAACATCGCCGAGCGAGCGGGACGCGGCGCTCCCTTTCCCACGCCTACGCCTCCATCTCGCCACTCCAAAGGCAGTGATAGAGCCCCGCATGCCTTCTCCCCAGCCACGCCCCCCTCCCCAGCGAAGCTCCGCCGCTCCGCTCGCCTCGGCTCGCCTCGGCTCAACGTGCTCTCCTTCCTCGGCCAAGCACATGTGGCGGCGGCGGCGGCGGCGGCGGTGGAGGCGGCGGTGGGTCGGCGGTGGTGGCGGGAGGGAAGGCAACGGAGAACAGGACGGCCAGCGGGAGAAGAGGACGATGGGACGCGGCGATGTATCGTGAGTGGTGGTGACGGTGCCAGCAGAAGGGATGCTGGCAGGGCCTGTTTATCACGGTAGCGAGATAAGCGTGTGCCATTAATTTTCAGAGCTCCCCACACTTACTGGATTCTACTTTTTTTTCATATCTCGCAACATATTAAGAAAAAATCTCGAAAACGCGTAGAATATGTTCTAATCGGTTTAAACAAACGATATTCAGATTTTAAAATATCGTTACTATCTTGAAATTTCGATCAAATAGAATAGTCACATTTTCATTTTGTGCATAGTTTCTTCCCTTGACCTCCATGAGTTGTTGAACTTCAGGATCAAACATTTGCATGACGCAAAAACATTCAGTAGCAACGGAATTATGAACTTAGGTGCACAAAGAAATAGAGTATTTTGGCCTATGCATGATGAAATGCAATATCTTTATAACATCTTACGCGTGTACTGTTTTCTATTAGCAAAGCTATTGCTGTAGTTGATTAATCATTACCAAAAAGGAAGGAAGTTCTAAATTTTAAAGAACGGCGCGGCGCTCTAAACGGCTCTGAACATTAAAAAGAGCTTTCAATAAGTATTCCTTGAAACTGGATATTCCGGAAAGACTGAAACGTGATAAAAAGTCTCTGGTAGGCTTGAATCTGTTCAAGAAAATATGCTTAAGTTCAATAATAACGGGCACTGTTACAATTGGAAATTCTCTAGATTTAATTTACAGGGAACAACTCACTCTCATTATCCTAATAATATTAAAGAAACTTCGAGAGTAATTCTATTAAAATACAAATAATAGACTGTTTACAACTAAGGATTAAAACAATCCATTTTCAGATGAAGCTACATAGCAAATCAC